>VWZL01005970.1:42499-203029 GCA_013396915.1 Stercorarius parasiticus | reverse complement strand
TTTTTTTTTTTTTTTTTTTTAGAAAATAGATTGCTCTTGCCCACTATAAGGAGAATTGTATCAAAAAGGTGGCTTTTGGCGAATCCTCTAAGCACGGCTAACTGCTAACCCTATTTTTAGTAGGCAGCCCTGCCTGGTATAATGTGGTCTCCTTTTCCTGGCCACCCTGGTTGCTCTTCCTGATGTTGTTCTCTAGGCTGAGGTCCTTTAAAATGCTTCTATCATTACAATTAAGTGCCAACTAGGAGTTACTTTTTGGCTGTTTACTCCAGGACCCTTGTGTTATCAGTTCATTTTCCCCGTTTGGTTCTTTTTTCCTGATTTTTTTTTTTAAACAAATTTTGTTATTTAAAAGCTGACAATCATTATAGTCGTCTGTATTTGGATAAACTTTATACAAAACTCACCTCTGCTACAAGTAGTTGTTTAAAAATAAGTCCAACTGTATTTAGTAGCTGATATATTTGTTAGTGCAAGATCGATTTTTCATTTAGTAGGATATTGAGTCTTATTCCATATAGCTAATGGAAAACATGGGACAAATAACAGACTGTCTCAAAACAATTTGAAACTCTCTGTAGCATTTAAAAAAAACAAACAAACAAAAAACCCCAAAACAACAAAAACCCCCAACAAAACAAAACAAAAAACCCCCAAAACCAAAAAACCCCCTAGGAACTGGCATAACTCTGCAACAAAAGATGTGAATGTTTGTCCAATGAATGTGAAAATGGATAGAACAGATTTAATACAAGCTTCCAACTGTTGGCTATAAATATTGAAAAGGCGCGAAAAGGCAATTATATATATTCTTAATGGTGGAAAAACTTAAGTGCCTTTCATAATTATGGACTCTGCAGTCAGTAGGAGAGATCTTTTGTAGTGAAACCATTTTGTTTGCATCTGGACGTGGGACCAACGTTTGGATTTTTGACTACAGAACTTAGGCTTTTGTGTTAAGCATTTAATTGTCTGACTTCTGAGAGTCTGGAAAGCAGAAAAGAAATGCATAGCGCTACCCTGTAATTTCCTACGCTCATTAGTTTGTTCACTGACTTCTGCGAGATGGCAGGCTTTAATTTCCCATCTACCCTTTCTGCGTTTATACCCATCGTATAGGATGATTATAATCATGAATGTCTTGATTTCTTTACTTTATTCTGCTAAAAGCTTTATGACCAGCAGGATATGTTGAATCAATTGTACTAATCTTGAGCGAGTGTTAAATCTCTGTTGGTGTGGGTGGGTCATTGAACCTTCCAACTCATTCTTATACGTTTGAGCAGGTTCTGCTGGCAAGATTGAAAATCGAAACCTGTTTATATTATTATATGTAAATCTGTGAGGCATTACGTGGAAGTAGAGGTTTTTAACCCAGTTCCCATTAGAAAAAAAAAATCTAAAATGCAAAAATAAACATGTAATGAAATTGTTTTTTGAGGGAAGCTCTTTTAAAAAGAAAATAATTCACAAAACAAACAAAATGTATTTGAAAGACAGGAAGGCTTATTTAAGTATCCCATTGAAACATCTTGTTTTTCTGCTACTATTTCACTGTGATCCTATGGTGTTTCTCTACTCTCTGTCTTTTAGTGGCAGTAATGCAGCTGAAGGCTTTGGATAAGCATATTTTTGTTCTCTACTGGGACAACTCCCAGTTAAGACAAACCAGGAAAATGGGATTTCTCCTTTTTCTTTATGAGGTTTTGGAGTTGTTCCCGATTAGCTTCATGTGTGGGTACTTCAGTTCCAGATTAAAATTGCCTGTTCCTCCTGTTTCTAATCCAGTTTAAAAATTCCACCCGTAACCCAGAACAAATGTCCCCATCCTCCCCGCAGTAGAGCTAAAAATAACGATTTTTTTGTGTGTCAACAAGTCTTAACAAGATCAATACAATTTCTATATTTCTTTCCCACTGCTGAGCTGAAGCAGAGGAAGAGAAGACTTGGGTTGGCTTCATGGCCTGTAAACTGCCCATCTGATGAAGGCTGATTCCCAAGCTTAGTCACGCCTGGTTGCTGTGGAGTCATGTTTTGTCATAAATTTCCTGAGGCAAAGTCATACAGGTTTAAGATGGTAAAATCAGAACTGTAATGGCCACTAACAGGTTTGGCTGAAGTTCAGATAACTAATTTGGCTGCAACAGAACTTAAGTTCAAAAGTTGCTTTTTAATCCCAGACACCTCTTTGGAGTATGAGTAGGAAGGTATTTGTTTTTAGAAACTCCTCAATTTCAAATTGTCTCATCATTATCTTGGAGAGCTGTGGTTTTGAGGTAAGCCAAGCTATTGCCTGGAACAGGCACTCTAGGGAAAGGTAGACTAGGCTGGTGGGTGGCAAACTGGGGACAGCAAAACTACTCCGCTGCAGTCAGTTGTCTTCCTACCCATGTACCTGGCTTTGCTCTACACCTGTCTCTGATACTTCTTGCTTCCCACCCCTCCACTTCTTATGGGTTTCCTGTGCCAAGCAAAA
Organism: Stercorarius parasiticus; assembly: GCA_013396915.1. Lineage (NCBI taxonomy): Eukaryota > Metazoa > Chordata > Aves > Charadriiformes > Stercorariidae > Stercorarius > Stercorarius parasiticus. The sequence continues at coordinate 200,553 of VWZL01005970.1, read as the reverse complement.
GAAAAGGAAGAAATGATAATGGCAATGTGGTGTGGTGGATGGTGCTTATCAGAGCAACCTTGCTGAGCTGAGTCCCCTTGAATCTGTGGCATGAATGTTGCGTTTCCAGGCTCGCAGCTTGTCTGGGAGCTCATGGAGCTGCTCCTTGGGAAGGAGAGGGCTGTGTTGGGCTGGATGGTGGCAGGGTAGGTCTGGCTTTCTCTTGGCAGGAAAACGAGAGTCCCACAGGAGTAGAGATGGGCAAATGGGATCTGAAACTGTGCTAAATGTGGGTGATGAACAGGATAGGAACTTCTTCAGCCCTGCTGTGAGATCACCAGAAAGGGTAGTGTCACCTGATTCTGTAGGTTTTCTGTTGGAAGAATCAAACCTCAGTATTAAAAATGTCAAGTTTTGCTAAAGGAAATGCTAGTTGATCATTTTGCAAAACTGATAGACCAAGCTTTGCACCCTAGACTATGCTTAGACATTGAATGTATTAAGAATTAGCAGTTTTATTCTCCGTTCAGGAATGAATTTATATTAGTGTCTGATAGCTTACAATTTTTGTATACTTTAAAATAGGCTGATATAAAACAAACAGTTGTTTCAGGTACGTTCACAAAAGTAAATCACATAATCTATATTCATCCTTAAAATATGACCTGTGGGATTTCATTCACAAAAGTACCAATTTGGGCCATTTGAGAGATGTAATTTCACTTACTTAAATATTTAATTTGTATCTGTGTAGCTGCCAATTCAGCATCGAGTCAATAAGTTGTTTCCTATAACTTTGGCTCTAGTTTTTTTAAGCCATGGATCTCTATGTACACTAGTAAGGATGGCTTGCAGAAAAACGCTGTGGTAGCTTACACTGAAGTTAAAAAGATTAATTTATCTTAAATTGTAGTGTAATAGGTTGGACTCTGGCAGGCTTCCTGTGTGGTGCTCTCCCCTCCTTCCCCCACCTGAACAAGAAGGTCCTGATGTAAGAAAAAGAATGTAAAAAATCTGTAGCACATGACACATACTTTATTTTAATCTCTTCAACAAATTAGTCTTGGTGTGGTTCATTGATAAGTGCATACATAGCTGGGCATGCTCCTGCACAGCCTCTGTGAGTGTGTTTAGGTTTTTTCCCAACTGCTGGGAAGCTGGAGGTGAAGACGAATACTTCATCTTCATGTGTGCGTGGCAGGGATTTTGGTATCAGTAATACCCAATTTTTTTGTCATGGTGTAAGTTGGTTTTTGTGGTTTTGCTCCTGTCTCTTGGCAGCTTAATATTTGCAAGATGTGAAGTTACCCTTAGGGTAAGGTCTTGCCTTCAGAGATGGGTTTGGCTACGGTGAGTGACGTAGCTTTCCCCCCACCTGCCCTGCCTTTCCTTCAGAGACAGTAACTTGTATGGTGTCCTGAGCTGCTGTTGGTGAGAGGCTGCCAGGTTAGTGTGAACCAGATGGGAGCAAACCTACTCAGGAGCAGACGTGTCTCTTCTGTGGACATGGAAATTTCTGTTTTGGCCAGATGGGATTGATGTTGCTGTTGTCCAGTCTGTTTCTTTTGGCGACGCTGGCACTGTTTTGGCCTTGGTGAGCCAGTACAGGCAGGCAGGTGCTAAATCAGTGGTAAAAAAAAAAAAAAGAAAATATAAGTGCTTGGTGTAGCTGAGTGGCTGAGAGTCAAATGATTTCGGGTGCTGGATATAAGAAGAAAGGGAAAAAAGCAGGATCGTGCAGCTACAAGGAAGGAGAGGCAGGACTTCAGCAACCTGGGTTTGGAGTGGGACTTCGTTGCTCACTAGCATTGCTGCTCTTGTTAGTATAGGACAATTTGGGGGGGGAAAAAAGCATTAAAATGCTTGAAGAAAAAAGGGAAGTTCCACTTGGAGCTAAAATAACTGTTTAGTCAGCCATACAGAAACGACAAATGCCTCCCTTCCTGCCAGTGGTTTCATGGTCTGTTTAAGCCCACCAAAGACTGAGGTCCCACCTGCGCCCCACCATGACCCCAAAACTGGACCTTGTGGGTCTCCTGCTGCCAAGAGAGAGGCTTGATGTTTGGACCCATGAGTGGGTGCTCCTCCTGGGGCCAGGGAGGTGGCAGGTGGACAGTGGGGAGGGACTGGGTGGGACCTCCCATTTTCACAAGAGTGAAACCCGGGCTTGGGGTGAGGTCTGGAGCTGCCGGGTGTGATGGGGAGCGGGTGCACCCACCCCCTCCTCCCAGCCGGGTGTACTGGTGGTTGGCTGAGTGTGAGCTAAAGATAAGTTATTTTAACAAAGATCAGCCTTTCAAAACCTGGTGTGTGCTCAGCAGGCAGATCTTTTTCAGCCTAAGGTGAATATCAGGTGCTTTGAAAAGGTCCTTTTTTTTTTTCTTTTTTTTCCCCATTCTCCAAGTCAGTGAATTAAGGAATTAGCTTGTATTTTATTTTTATCCTTTGAGCTAGAATAAACCAAACTATTATAAGATGAAAGCTTCTCTGCGCTTGTTTGCCACTTCACAGAAATGAGTGAATTTCTCACGAAGAGGGCAATGAATTTCTCAGCTCAGCATTTTGCTTTTTAACTGTGGCAAGGAGGAATAGTTGAGCTGGGCCTGTAGTTTCACAGTGTAATGCAAACCAGGACTGAAAACAGTGTAAGTCTAGGATTTTTAGAGAGGTTTAACTTTTCCAGTCCAAAGTAGTGAATTTTCACGTGTCTATCACTTTGCCAAAGTAAAAAATTCTCCATTAAGCTAGTATGAATTTGGGGCCAACGTTTTGGGTTGGGTTTGTCAGGTTTGTGTAACTGGCGTTGCCAAATATGTTTTAAACACAAATGAAATGGATAGAAATGTCTAGGCATAAACATATGCGGAATTTTATTAGAATTGAGAGTTGAAGGGCTGCAGACCGATGTGTTTCTATGGATCTAATTGAAATTGAGCGGTGTTAAAACTTGAGTCTCCCTGTTTTGTTTCGAAGTACAGTCAGAATTTTAAACTGAGCCAGCTGACACTGTGGAAACAAACAAATTAAGAAATAACACTGAATTAAACAAATCTCAGGCTGCTCCACACACAGCAATGCAAGCATACGACTTTGGCTGCAGTACAAATTTAAGTGTAGATTAGATTTCAGTCTTTTAGCCTGCATTTAAATAAAAACATACTTTAAAAACTGCGCTAATTTGTGCTTTGCATTTAATTTTTGCTTTTGGAGTTTCCATTGAGATGTTTTTTCAAGCTTTTGCCACAAACTTTGTGTAGAACTTGATTCTTTTAGCAAAATCAGATGAGCCTTTGCATTGCTTTTGCTATTTCCCCCCCCCCCTATTTTCCTGTCTGGATAAGACTAGAAAGCAGAAAGTTGGTGGTTCCTCCGTGCTTTTGTATAAATAGTCCTTCCTGTAGCAGAATATTTAACCACTTGTAGGGTGATGATTAGCTTTGCTCCTCTTGACTTTTATAAACTGTTACAAAGTTATATTTTAAAATATGAAGGGGGAAGCTCTGTAATGACTGACTTTCTCTGAAGTTTTCATGGCTCAGTCTGCCACCTTGTGGTAATTTGAGTATATGTTTAGTAAAAACAACCAGCCAAAAAGCATGAGACTGCTGCTTTCACCTGCATGCTTTCATATATTCTGTGGATTAGTTAGAGGCCGCTCTCAGGGACACTGCGCGCCAGCAGAAATGTTTGGGTAAGTCACAGCGGGGTTAAATTTAGCTGCTGCTTTAAGGTTTTTGCTTGACTAGCCGGCATAAATCACAGAGGCAGGCTATGTCCTTCTTGAAAGACAAAGTGCTTTTCCTGAGAATTTTAAAATTTTAGCTTTTTGGTAAGTGTCTAGAATATAAAAATTAAAAACTTTCATAGCTTACATGCCTAAGTTTATGTATGTTCTCCTTCTTCTCTTTTTTTTTTGTGTGTGAAATGGTTTTTATTAAACCATCGTTTCAAGCATTCGGAATCTGTTTAGGATTTTACAACGCTTGGCACAAATATTTTTGAAGGACTCTTGCATTCCATGAATTTACTTTAAATTAAGTAGTTGAAACAGCTATTTATGTTCAATAATGAGTATTTTTGCTAAGTAAGCAAAGCATATTTTTTCCTGAGATAAAGGGAAAAGTGAGGTGACCTAATGACAATAACTTCATATTCTGATTTTTTTTCTTTTTTTAAGTTTCCAAACTGATTTCCTACTCTTTAATGCTGCAGACTGACTAGAAGTGTGCAGTGCCTACTGACAATATCTGAAAATATATTCAGCTCTTTTGACTCTACTGTAGTTTTCTGTACCTTGCGCTGTTATGGAGAAGTTAATAGAAAGAAATGATGCTCGTTATTTATGACTTAAATTTCAATGCCAAGGTTTTGCTGCTAGAGGGAGCTATTTCCTGCTAGACGCCCTCTGGAAAGGTACAGTTTAAAGATAGGGCTGCAGCACACTTTTTGGAAACGGTTGTCTGATTTAATGGCAGCGCACGTCAGCTGCAGTGTTATAATGACTGCTTTGATAGGACCCCACTGCCTGGAGCACCGGTCTGTTTTCTTGCTGCTTTTTTTGCAAATCAAAAGAAACACCTTAGTTCTCTCTGAGAGGTCTTCAGCTTTACCTTCCTCATGTTGCTGCAGCTAGCAGCCATGCTGGAACCAAAAGTAAAGACTTGTTTGGTTTTTTGGGTTTTTTTCCCCACTCCCCTTTTTTAGATCTCCAGGTGCAGATTTGAGAGTCAAGGAGCTCCGCCAGCTGCAGTTCCTAGTATGGGGACCTATGGGATGTTGTATTTGCAAATATTTGACAAGTATGCTTATATTTTGAAGAGGGGTTATTTATTTTTTAAGAAGTGTTCCCTAAACTTACCTTGTTGTTTGTGATACTGGTCAGAATGACTCCCTTCAGAGATTAAACGCATTCCCCCTGTTTGAGTCACTTCAGCTGCGTTTCTCTGTGAGCGTAACCTGTGTTCCTTACAGATTTGTACACCTGCAGGGTTGGTCACTAGGTTTGGGTCACCCAGTAGTTTTGGAGACCAAATGTGCATGGTTCCCTTTTACCACACACTGCCACTTTTAGGACCCCTGGAAGCCAGCATCCTTAATGGTTCCTTATTCGTCAGTGAATCCTTCAGCTGTGCCGGTCGCAGTGCAAGCTGGTGGCAGAGGGTTATTCTCCTTCTCTTCCATGTCTACTTGTTGTTAGACAGGCTTGCTGAAAATGACTTAAAGTAGCACCTTCTGGCCAGGCTCTTTTCCATGTAATCCACTGCTATGGGTATCTGATCCTCAGTGGTCCACTCACAGCTTCCCGTGGTGGCCGGTGGCTAGTACCGCAGAGTCCGGCACATCCAGATGAGCAGCAGCGGTGCCACGGGGACTGTCGGGCTTCCCTCTTACCCTGCCGCTGGCACAGAGCTCCCAGGAGCCGCTGCTCACCCCCAGCCTGTCTGGCAAGTGAGCAGGTCACTGACTGCGGCAGACATGTCATTTCACACGCTTTTATTCATCTGTTTAAAAAAGGAAAAAAAAAAAGGGTAAAAAGGCAAGTGACTACTGTATTTTCTCTTCAAAGCCTTCTGTGTGCAAGGTCCCTCCATCCCAAACCATGCATAATTACTTTTGTCCTTGATGTGTCCTCTGCTCCTCACAGGAGGACCAAAGCCTCTAGAGGGCAAGGGAACAGAAGGAGCAGAACAGAAGTGAAATCACAGCATTTTGACTTGTGAACTTCTTCCGCTTTTTCAAACTGAATATTTGCTTGCTTCAGTGTGAGAAAAAGACATTCTTTTCGATACTGAATGAAAGACATCTATTTAGTCTTAACCATTGCATGTAACTCCTGGTATATTTTCTGATCTGTACCGTGGTTTAAACAAGTACGGTAACATTTCTACACTTAAGGTATTTAACTAGATTTTATTTTTATTTTTCTTACTTAAATACAAGTTCTCTGTGTGACTTCACTCCTAATGTCTTTGCCCAATACCACATCTAGCATTCTTTCATTGTGTTGAAAACTGAAGTATTTCTGTACTTCGTGGTCAATTTTAAATACACAAATATTTCCTAGTGACCAAATCTTCCATAAATTTATAGCTTTGATATATTCAATTACTTGAAAACATATTCTTACAGTAAGTTATGGGAATGGAATTGGTGTTAGTTTATTCTCAACTTTGTCAGCCACAGCTAGTGGTTGTGAGTCACTGCTCTAATTTTCAGTGAATTGTGGATGATATGTTGTCTCTTAACTAGCATGTTTTAACAAATGGATGATGAAACAGCGTCAAATCCATGAGCCAAAGTTAATCACCCTGGAAGCTGTGGGCTGCACTGAAGTGTTCTCTGACGTACTGTCGTGATTTTAAGTATAACTTTAGCAAAGCCTCTAGACTGACATTAGTGTTTCCATAGTTGCATCTTAGGAAGTTTTAGCCTTGGATGTTGTTTTCATATCTTTGTTAGTGTTGTTTTATGAACTGGCTGTTGGAGGTCCACAATGGTTGAATGTAACGCTTCGCATGTAACTGGAATTGTAGTTATGATTTTTTTCTTATTATTATTATCCAGTGCCTACAACTTTCTGTTCATGCCAACTTTTTTGTCATTTAAGCTTGAGGTTTTACCTTCTGTTTGAAAGGATACAGTTTTATAAATATTTATGTACAATGGGGTATTTTGTTAGACTGTCTTGTACTTTTTTTTTTCTTTTCCCCTGAACATGAAAATGCCAGTTTCCATGAGCTTGCTTTATGAAATAAATGAAGGGCTTTGGGTGTGTTGGCACAGGGAAGCAGGACAGTGGTAGTTGCAAAGTAGCTCACTGGAATTCTTGACCAGGCTTGTTTCCTGGACATGAGTAATGACAGCAAAAGCAGAAAAGTTTCTGTTTGTATTTTCTGATGTGGACATACCATCATTCTTCCCCATGTCAGGTTCCAACGTATAATCAAAGGTATTCCTGCAACTTGCCTTTAACCTCTTGTAAATGTGTTATTTGAAATAGCCCTGCTGCCCCTATTAGGAGAGCTTTGGATGCTTTGCAAAAACAGTATTTTAACAGCTTGTACGAAATTGAGAATCCTAACAATGTTTTCCTCATGTTTTTAGGATTTGGAGATTGTGTATTCCTATTTACATGGAATGGAAGCCTTGTCTAACCTGAGAGAGCATCAGCTAAGGTATGATAATTTATCATTAAAAACACATATATGTTAATGCACTAACAAAGCAAAGGAATGGTAGGTTTGGTAACTGTACACTACTCTTGTGTACTCTACCTCAAACTGAAAAGCTGGCTATCCCTGCATCTGTTTCTTCCCTTCTTTATTGTCCTGACGCTTTCTCCTTGTATGCGTGTATATGCGTATCCCTATTTGTTCCTTCTGATTTCTATTATGGCTGTGTCTGGTATTCTTCTCAAACTTTTCGGGCTAGAAGTAAATGCTTTACATGTGGAGTACAAGTTCCAGTCCTGAAAGAAAGACCGTATATAGTCCAAATCATTTATGCAATGTAATAATCATGAGAGCAGAGTCTCTTATTCAGCTTCTGTTTTGGTTTGTGCTTGCTTTCGCATGGAAGTTTTAGACAAATTGTGTACTACGCATGCAAATGGTACTTAGTAAAAATTACTAATAAATGTCATCCACATATTTTTTAGTTAAAATGCTTCATGAAGCAAATAAATTCAAGTAAAAACTTCCAGATGAACTTCCTATTTTTTTCCTAAAGACTTGTGTTTGACTTTTAAGTAATTGTTCCACTTGTCTTCATATAAACATCTTACAGCAGAGGTTTCTAGGGGTATTTGGACATTGGTGTGAGGTTGGCAGATATGGAAGGAGGACAGCACATCTCCTGTACGCTTTATGGGGAGAGAGGGTGAATTACTGCTGTATTTCATCCTGAGGTTTGCCAAGATTTGCCACATCTGAAGATGCTGAAGCAACTTTGTCTTGATTAATGCTGGTTTAGGTTCTAATTTCTGGCCTCTTGCTTCGTCATTCTGTCAGAGTCCACATTCCCAAACCAATATTCTGTAATTTGGAGAAAATAAAAGGCGGGGTTTTCTTTCTCCCAAAGTGCTTAAGACACATTTTGCAATGTGAATGTTGACTTCAAAGGAGTCTCTGTAATTACTTCTGCTTTTGAAAGAGGCCACGATCACATTCAGTTAAAGTATTTTGTGTTATGCTCTTGTATGCAAGACTTCTAGCACATCAAGTTTTGCATAGCTGGAGTTGAACTGACGTTAACTTATTTACAGACATCAAAGTGTGCACATATGGTTGCATGGTATGTTGATATGTGCTTCTTGGCTTCCTGTGCAGAATGAGGTTCTTGCTGAGGAATGTGTGGAACTCGCTCTCCCAGCACAGTGAATTCCTAGAAGAGAGCTTCTGTTTACAGTACCTTACATGGAAAAGGCTGAGCTCCTAGCAGATGTGGGACAGAAAGCTTTTATAGTATCCTTTGGGATACGACATTTCTGGTGGCAATGGGATGCCACAAAAACCTCTGAGATGCGTTGAAAACTAGTGTATTAAATATAGCCTCTAGTACTGAATAACTTACCTTATGGCTTGCTGCTGATCTCATCTTGAATTTATTACGTTTGTTTAGGAAGCTGACAAAGATCACGTTCAAGCAAAAATTAGACACCAGTATTGACCAGGACTAATTCAATTTTTCAAATATTTGAGGAAGCAATCTACTTTGTACTACTTGGTCACTGTAATTTCTAACTGTTCCAGTTTAACACAAGAAGTGAAACACTTGGCTACCTTCTGTAAGAGGCATTTTTTCTCCTATTAATGTCCTAATAATGTGACCAAAACGCTCAAAAACTCAGAGAGTGCCAGTGGTGAACTTGCGTGACTTTGTCAAGAATGTACTTCCTCCACTCCTAATTCAGAAGGGAACAAAACTTGCTTGTTAAAGTGATTCTGTTTCCTATAACTTCTGCTCTTAGATGGCCCATTGCCCAGGATCGTTTCAGACCAATAGGACACAGACTATCCTTCAGCAGTATTTTAATTTTTAAATCTGACTGCTAGGAATGACTTTTCTTCTGGTATCTTCTACCAGTAACCTCATGTCTGCTCTTCCCTCTCAAAACAGAGGTTCAGAGAGAGAAGATGAGGACCCAGGAGGTAGAAGCAGACAGCAGTAGTCTGTAAAGGATTTTGGCAAGACCCGATTTTATGGTGGGGAGGAGTGTCTGAAAAAGAAGATTTTTGTGGGTCAAAAAGGTTTTTGTTTGGTGGGGTTTTTTTTTGTTTTTTTTTTTTTACTGTGCCAGGAAGCAAGAAGATTTTTCATTAGCTGAAATTGATATATGATACATAGTACTTCATTATATACAATGCAGAACAAAAGTTCTCAAAGATGGTCGAAAGAGTAGATCTAAAATACTGGGGTGGGGGGAAAGGCCATGGTAGTAAAACTTTTTTTTTTTTAAGCAAACAGAATTAAGATTTCAATTTTCTATTAACAGTTTATGAATAATCAGGATACCGCTATAGGCCTGCCACTTCTGGACAGAAAAAACATTATTTCTTAGGGGAATTATTTCTAATGGGAAATGGCAATAAGAAGCCTTTTAAATGTCACATCAAACCCAGACCAATCTTCCAGGCCGCAGATCAACTTTTTTGAGACTTTTTGCCTGAGCAGAAATTCTTCAGCACTTTGGTCTGCTTAGGATGTCATTGCAGGCAGCTGGTCATTGGTGCACTGAGGTTCTGATGATTGATTCTGCGAGGAATGAGACTTTCTTTCCCGAGTTTAAATATAGTTCCTCATTTGAATGTTCACATGAGCCTCTTAGGCAAATCTCTGTCTCACTGTCTGTCAAATAGCCTTGGTGTTTGCAATCTGCTTCAGAGCCGTAGAAAGTCCAAGGGAGGCGGTGGGGTTTGTTTCCTTCCCATGCCCCTAGTAATTTATAGCGTCCGTTTCCTTAAGACAGCAGACAGAAATGACATGTTGATTTTTTATGCCAAGTTAACATTGCATTTCCTAATACATGGTAAGTTCTATTATAGTTGCTCTCTACTATGCCACATTTGTCAGGCAGACAGTGAGTGCAAAAGTGCTTTAATCCTCCCCTCTAGACAGAGGATTTTCCTGCAGGAAATTCTCTCCACTTTGAGCCCTGTGGGATTTCTGCATTAAAATCTCATGGTAATTTTTAAGTTGCTGAATTTGAGCAAAACAAGAATCATTGATCTACCATGCAACGTAATTTCTTGTTTTGTCTATTGGGCCTGACTTGAAAAAGGGAGCAGTTTTTATATAGTGGTATCCCTGATTAGTGTTAAATATCATAAATTTCCATCCATTTCAAAAATTCTGAATTTTTTCGTTATAGAGCAACTTACTTTTATCAGATAACTTTATAAAATGAGATCAGTATCATTTTACCCATTTTGTAGAAATTTTTTTTTATGGGAGCAATTCCATCTGGTGTCCTAAATCAAATCTGATCTTGGATGAACTAATAACTTTAATGCTTAGATTTAACAATTTGTTGTCTTAAATTAAAAATCAGTTTAGCTTGAAATTGATGGTTAGTTTCTGCAAGTGCTGGAGGCAAATGTGGAAATGCTGACTAACTTTAGAAAGTGAAATCTTTGCGGCACTGATAGGAATCGTAATTAAAAATGACTTCTTCCCTTCTCTTTCAGACTGATGTGTGAAACCGTTAGATATGAAAGGCATGAAGCAAATGAAGTTCTGTACTAGTAAGTATTTCTGCTTCCTTTCATATGGTGTTCAAAGAATTCATTCATTTTAAAGTGTGTTAAGGACAGTGTTTAATGCCAACTCCCTCGCCCAGCACACGGTCTGTAAACATGAATGAGCCACTTGGTTTTCATCGTCAAACAGTGGAGATGTTGGTTGGTGCCAGGGAGGGAGCTAACAGTGACTCTTGCTTGCTGATATGAGTTGTATTACTTTTCGTAACCAGTGAGATTATGTAGAATTTGGGGAATGTGGGATGTCTTCTCGTTAGAATAAGTTGTCATTTAGTCTCACTTCAATTTTCCCAAAGTAGTAGTGACCAGCTTTTCGTGCCAGAGGTGCCAAATCGACGTATCTAACATGGCTTATAATTAGCAGGGATGTGAACTAATGTCACGTTGGGTTTACAGTAGAGATTTGAGGATTGCAGTTGTTTCATTTATACAAGCAACTTATGAAACAAAAGATTTGTCAGATTTTTCACTTAACGGCCCCTAAACTAGACTCTAACTAAATGCAGATTTTTCTGGGGTTGTCTGGTATTATTTGAACATTAAAGCATACAAAGAATGCACCTGTATGCCTTCTTTTATACACGTGTAATTTTTCCTATATTGACCATCAGGGGAAGATGTGATTGAACAAACTTTAATCCTGAGCCTTGACCATTCGGCAAAGTTAAATTAATGTCTAATGAGACCCAGTAATCAGTTATGTATGGGAAATGCACAAGGTCAAAATCTATAGGTAGATAGATAATTTTAATTAGACCAGTATAATCTTTATTTGTTTTACATACTAATTTTCTGGTGACCATTGTGCTGGTGATTTGTCCTTTTCTAGGCAGTTGTTTTGTGTCCATTATGTGTACTAGAGTCTTTGTTTAGACCCAATATCTTGACTTACTCTAACTCTCGGTTAAATTTGAATTATATGTTGAATGATTCCAGGCTGCTCGTTATGCATATACTCAAAAGGCAGGCAAAAGTTACCAGGAGATATGTACCTGAGAAAATACAATGCACAAACAGAAAATTGTGAGACCTAGGTTAACTTGAAGTGCTTTTTGCCATTCTTTTGCACTGATTTCCTTTGTCACTCCTTCCATGTGACTTCATCTTCACTTTGGGTTTTTGCCTGTCATGCCTATTTACTCGCCTCTTGACATTTTTTTTTTTTTTTTTCCTCCATGATTTATTTAGTAGATTTAATGGGCAGTTTGTCAGTTTCTGGATAGAGATGCTAATGCAAATTGTCCTTCCTCTAGCATTTCACATCTCTGATTTGATGTTTAATGCGCTAAATCTGAAAGTTTACACTAAATATTTTTTTATTTAAAAAAAATTAAAAAATCAGTATTTTGAAGCCAGAAATATATGTTCTGTTACTCTGAGCTGTAGCTTTACATTTAATTTTAATGAACAATTTGAGATCTACTTGGGAAGAAAATCCCATGGAACCTGCAGTCTAATTTCAGTATTCTATTTTTAGGATAATAAACTTGGAGGAATCCTCTTTTTGTTTCACAAATTCAGCATGTGTATTGAACACGTATTCTTCTAAAAAACAGAATTCCAATTTTACAATATACATGTTTGGAAAAATTCTTTGAGTACTACAGGAGAGAAGCAATGTGATAGCCAGGTTAGAATCAATCCACTCAGTTATGAGCTACAGGAAATGAGCTTGGAGCGTACAACCTGGTCGCTTTTTATTGAACATGCCAGAATTGATCACTTGAAGCTCTTACTTTGGTCATGAAGGCTAAGGTTTTAAAAAAGCATTAAATTTGAACTCTAAGTTGCAACTTCTTTCCCTCCCCCCCCCTCCAGTGGTGGTATGACTTGCATTGAAATCCGAAATTGGGTGCTAATTTTCTGTGTTCATTAGAAAAATCTATTAAAATAGCTGCAACTGTTGGAGCTGTTAATTGACCTCTGTGTGTGACCTCCCTGAGGCACAACTTAATGTCTCGATGTGGATAAGCTAAATCTTTATCCCTAAATGCTAACATGAAAACTAATACAGTTGCTCTGTTTAATTGATCAAAATTTTTTTCATCGTGGCCATTTTGTTCATATCTGCATCATCAGCTGTATTTATAAAAAGGTAAATTTCTATTGCATGTATGCGATGCTGAAAATAATTATACCCATTCAGTACAAACGCAGTAATTTTTTTATCTTCCTTTTTTTTTTTGAAAAAAGCTGTTAATTTTCGTAGTATCTCTATAGATCTTTTTTTTTTCCATGACCAAAGGGATAAAATGGAACACGTTGTTTAAAATTGGCTCATCTCATCTGCATTTACTTTACTATCAGCGGGCGTACACGTTAGTGACGAATTCTCAAACCCTACGGCCACATCGCTGTTTGAATGGAAACTGGATTATTAAAACTGGCAGTTCAGCTCGAGTTATTCTTCATTTGCCAGTCGTCCTACTGTTCCCATTTGATGGGAGGTTAGCGATAAAAGGGCTTAAAGCCTGCAAGGCAAAATTTCAGAATTGAGGTTTACTTGACACGTATACCTCATTTTAATTTTTTTTTTTTTTTTTTTACCTGCTACTTTTTTCAAATCTACTTAAAGATCCCATTTAAACAATATTTAGTTTGGTCACTTGATATATATTTTATCAGTAGTTCAAAGAAAAATAAATAGTTCTTTTTTCATGTCTCGTAATAGTCGTTCTTGATGTTTCCAACAGAAAGTTTCTAATTAGTATTTTCTTTGGAAACCAAAGTTTTAGCAGATTTGTAGAGGGTGTGTATACCTCCTGACAGTTGAACAAAATTTTTCAGATCAAAATTTAAATGTCTGCTACGATGGCAGAGGAATCTTTGGCAACACGTTTTGCTTATGAGCAAATGAATATGTCTCCAGTGTAAAAACACCTTTTTTTTTTTTTTTTCCCCCTCATTAGTCATACAGGGGCTGAATGTGGTTTTCAGCCATGCTGTTTGATATTTCTGTCTGTACGCATCAGTGGTGCTTGGCTTATGCTTTCTCTAAGGAAACCTTGTATGTCTTTAAGGTTCCCTTATTTTCTTCTCTAAAGATATTGGAATGGCAAAAAATATTTTAAGTTTCGATGACCTGCTGCCCAGAGTCACTCAATAATGAACCTCATGTGTTTCTGAACGGCCATGCTGTAACACAAGGTGTTTTTGTGATCTCGTCGTCTTTGGTTTCTGTGCAGTTAGACCTGGAACTAACTTGCTGCTGCTTATAATGTTTTTAAAAAATACAAAGAAAAACCTAACCTAGGTTATTGTAAAAGGTGTTTTAGCCTTTTAGAGAACCTTCCAACAAAAGCCTGGTAGAATATATGCTCCTGTCTCCCACACGTCCTTTCTGAGAAGATTGCAAGATGTATATTTCGGATTTAAGCTCTTATCAGTAACAAATTTCTCACTCTGTAGCAATTTAGTACCATGCTAGTGGTTTTGATTGCGTTGATTCTTAGAAAAGGATGAGTGTTTAAAGAAGAGTAGTTATCTCTTGGGCATCCTGAACTAAATTTTAGAGTGTTAGTGTCTATGGTTGGAAAAAGCTCTTGTGTAATGTCAACATGTTTGTGCGCTTTTACGTCATGCAGTCATGCAGCCTTCTGTGCTGTAATGAAATTCAGTGTTTTCAGAGGACTAACGTGAAACCAAAGTAGAAGGCACACACATGAACTGGAGATTGGAGAGGAGAAAATGTTACATGTAAAACTGAGTTATTACTACGGAGAATGCCCACAGCTGAAATGAGAAATAGCAATCTCTTAAGTTTCTAAATTACTGACTATGATAGGCAGAGTGTGTAATACACAGCTGTTTTTGTACAGTTATGGTTTGTCTTGCCTTTTTTCTCATTCCTCACTTGTCATACAATCTGGATGAAAACCATCCACTTGTATTAACATTCTAGTGCTTATATTGGGGGGCGGGGCGGGATGAGAAGCGGAGAAGGCTACAAAAGCGGTAAAGATACATAATTTCAGCTGGTCTTCTTGGATACTTCCATGTTTAGAACCAAATTCTCAGGTCTGGTAGCTGTGATATCACCATCCAGTCTTAGCCAGGTTTTCTGAGTTACGTCACTGTGTCAAATCACAAGACTCAAAATACTTGTTTCGTGCTAGCCGTGCTTGGCCCAGCCAGCAAAGCCTGAAACGAAGGAAATCTGGAAAGGAAATAAAAGAGCACGGCTTTTTGTTTGTTACAAAAATACTTATGGTTTTCTTGGATGAAAATGTTAGCTTTTTTCATGAGGCAGAGCAGAATGTCTGAGAAATGCTGGAGGGGATTGCCTTTGTGCAGCTTTGGGATGGGTTGAGTCAGAGGATTGCCTGAAGACACAGGGGAGATGGAGCCGGGGCAGCAACTCAGGGGCAATTTGCAGAGCTTCTTCAGGAGGATGCTCTTCCCAAGGAGGAGACATGCTATCTATCTGGCTAGGTATTGTGCATTGCACAAAAAGTCAAGTGGGGATTTTGGATGTGGCTGTAAAGCATCTGGGTGTGTCTCAGCTAGACAGCTAAGCTGTAGTTTTATTTGCAGCTGCCAGTCTGTGTAGTTAATATACAGTAGTTCTGTGCAAGGACAGGGGAGAAATAGATCCACGAGTAGTTTTTAAGAGTGGGAATCTGGGAGTCAAACTTTTAAGTCCTACAAGAAAAGCGACACTTAGCAAATTCATGGGTCTGTCACAGTAGCAGATTGCCCTGAAGACCCTCAGGAGGATAGAAGCAGCATGTAGAAAAAACAATGAAAAGTGATGCCAAAGTTGCTGTACGCTTCTGCATAGCCTGACTTAATTGTGCAATGAAGTGTGACAAAAATGAGCTAAAAGCTTCTTTGGTGCATGATTTTTAAACAGAACAGCTCTGCAGAGACCACCTCACTGGAATTTATCTTCTGACGTGTACATTTGTGTTATGAAGGCGTGCTTTTATGTTCTGTGCATGGTCAAGAAGTTTTATGATGGTGGTTTCATAAAACCAATTTATTCTGTATAGATACAATATGTGTGATCTATAGCTATATATGTTTATATCTTATAGATATAAAACTTAAAACACTACAGAAAGGAATTGCGAGAGAAGTGTGAGGATCAAGCTGATGTTTCCACTAGTGATATTTTGAGTTATCAGTAAAATTATTCTCTTGTATCCTGTAATACTTTACTTTTAACCAGAATTTCTGGGTTTTTGGACAGGATGGACCTGTTTGTAGAGGCTTGGGTCACATTTCTGCATTTACTGTTCTTGTTTAATGAATATTCTTGACTTCAGAGAGCCCCTGTAGAAGATTTATTCCTTGGTCTTATAGAAATATGAGGCACTTTGAAAATTACTTAAAATGCTCTGAAATACAGTAAACTCAGAATATGTCTGTTTGAAGCATCTCTCTGGGTCAGTATCTGAATTTTCAGGTAGACGTCTGCAGACAATATATATTCATTCTGCTTGTGCATCCATAGTTTCTGTGGAAGTCATGTAGTGGTATATTTAATAATGCAAAGAACTGCTGCAGCAGGGCTGGTCTCTCTTTTTTTTTCTTCTTCTTCTTCTTTTTTTTTTTTTTTCTCTCTTCTCCTTAAAATATTCCCTAAAGGTGTATTGCACCTTATGACAGTCAGGCAGTTGCCAAAGTGGCGTTGGGATACAGCCAGTTCTGCACTGCAGTAAATCAGGAACCTGAATTCGTATATTGTGTTGTGGAGACATTTTCTGTGGGGAATCGCTTAGACGATGCGTATCATTAAAACAAATCCATTCAATGACTTGGCAGTCGGCTCTGAGTCAAGGCTTCTTAATAGTGTCAGTGATCAATGTTACAGTCTGTTGGCTTTGCAGAGCCAGTTCCAAATTTCTGTGTTATTGTTTGACCTGATTTTGAGACTTCTTTGGATAAAGACTAAAGTAAGGGTTTTTTGAGAGGATTTTAATTTGCACTTTCTTTACTATAAATGTTTCATTAAAATCTATCATATATTTGTTGTTGTAATTTTGAGAATAAAAGCTTTGATTTTGGAGAAATATTAGAAAGATATAAGATTTAATAGTAGAATTGTCTGTCTTGATTGACCTCAAGAGTATTTTGGATGCAAGATCATTTAATTTTACTACTTCTGTCATTGTTTTCCTGGTGACTTAGGAGACTATAATTTTTTCATTCTGAATTTCCCTTCTGAAATCAAGGGGTAATTCACTGTACAAGTTTAATACTAAGACTTCGATGACAATAGGTCAATTAGCTTGCATGTATATATTTGCATAATGCATTTATTGATTCCCTGTTTAATCATCTGCCTTAGACTGACATGCATTCCTGACAGTCTGCAATAATCTCTGAAGGCTGAATTTTCTGTTTTTTTTGTACTGATTTTATTTCAGAAGTGGAAAAGAATACAAATAAATTGAATACGCCAAAGGAAAACATACTTCTGATTATTTGTTTTCATGAATACTGAGGAATTGTTTCCTGTGGTTCATCCTTCTTTACTTTCCACTCTTGCTACCAGCAGACAAGACACCAATTTTCATCTTGTGTCCTTTAATAAAAGATAATCATGGACATCAGTTGAAATATGCACTCTAAGATGCCTGTTTAGTGAAAATTAGAAGTTCTAAATTCTGAGTTATCAGTTTTATTACTGAATATTTTTAAACTTTTTCTTATATTTAGAGCGAAGAATAGGAGTAAGAATAAAAGTAACTTTAATGTGTTCATTACAAAAAAAGAAAAAAAAAAAGTATTTGAAAATTGTGTGTGGCTAATACATTAAGTACCCAATGCGTTTTATTTCTGTGTTAGGGATGTAGCTCTTAATGTCATCAAGAGCATCTAAAATGCTCTGGCAGATGTCAGGTAACTGCTTAACTAGTTTATTAAGGAGGGTTATAGACAGTGCTGACAATGTGAGTAAACGGTTTTCTGATTATTGTGAGTGTTACAACAATGCAGTGCTAGTGGGCAGGACCTTCAGGCAATGAGATGTCTACCTGGGAATCGTTAAGCTTAAAGACATGTTTGACATCCCAAGGCACTTCAGGGCTAATGCCTAATTGTGGCAATGGTTATTCAATTAAATGATAAAGTACCTATAGCTTTTAGCATACAGAGGATAACCAAAATGAGCAAAGAGAAACAGACACATTAATCTGCTGAAACAATATCCCATGCAGCATATGCTCGCAGAGCAATGTTCTTTCTAATTTCTTCTTGTGTAGTGCTTAAATGCTTGAAAGAGGTCCCAGTTCTGACATGTCAAATTTTCATTGTTTCTGTTCCTCCCAAGTGGAGATCTGGGAGCATGAACAATGTCTGTTCTGAATTACTCTGTGTTTACTTCTTGAAATTTATTCAACTTTCAACAACATTGAGTATGATTTCATGAAAATGTAATCTGCCAGATACATCTTGGTTTGTAATATAAGTTCTTTTATCAAAACAGTTACAAATGTTGTAGCTTGCAGGAATGGTACTGTATCCAGTTTAAATGTAAGTCTTGAATGAATCCTTCAGTGGTTGGAATTTTAATGATTTATGGAGAGGATAATTCTAACTAGCTTTTTCACAACCAAGAAATTGTTCTTGATGATTTCATGACCTTTTTATGATGTTACTTGGAAAATTCCCCTGAACTGGAAAGTAATTCTGGATGCTGATGTTTGACTTACATTAGGGGTCCTTGCAGTATCTGGTGTTGCTGGACCATTCTGTCCCGTGTTGGAGGGAGAATGACACCTCTGTTGCTTAGGTCTCAGGAGAGACACATCTCTTGTAAAAGGAATATTAAGCAGTTACTAGATGGAAGCCATTTCCATGCTTGTTTCCACTGAGAGCTGCATACTGCTTAGCTTTTTTCAAGTGCTGTCTTAAAGGAGTTGGCTGAGACACTAGTCACCAGAAGGTGGTCAGGGCAGCAAAGACTTCTGTTTAGCATGTGCTTTCAAGTCCAGATGCTGAATTTTGCACTGAAGTGATGTCTTATTTGACAGAATTAAAGCATGTTTGACAGCAGTCATTACAAAGACCTGCAAATTCTTGCCACTGTACATACTTAAGACATTCATTATCTCAGTTGAACGAAATGCACACAAGCAAGCATGTGCTGAATATGATTCATTATTCCAGAGGTTTTGGTAGTGCTACATCTCATCTTGATGGAGAGTAAGAATTAAATGGATGTCTCTCGTTAAAATGTAGCTATTTCTAAAGAAGTTTTAAGGGTAAGTGATGCATCAGGACTTGTTAGGATGGAAGACGACACTAGAGGTGGTGTGGATATTTGAGATTTATTGGGTCTTTCAGCAGGTTGACTTAAATGTTTATTGTAGCAGACTATTTTGGAAGGTTTTTCAGCATCTTATGTGATCAGGAAGTCTGAAAGCTAAAATTGGAATCTACTGTAGGCAGATGCCTTATAGAATAGGTATTTGTGGGACGTATTGAAACAAGTTATTTTGTTGTGCATAATTTCTTTGGTATGCTGTTAATATTGATTCAGATTTATAGTTACAAACTTGGTGTACAAGTGCTGCAGATTGCTTTAAATCAAAATAATTATAATTATAAAATAAAACTTCAGTTTTAAGTAGCGCATATGCAGCTACCTGGGGATCTGGGAGTACGAAGCTGCCCCTTTCAGTGGAATAAATAGCCTACTGCATCGAGAATTTGATACAAATGCTGAAGACTTTGAGAGAACCTGCAAACTTCTTGGATCTTGGCAGTCTGGAGATTGATAAACAGTTCCTGATTTTTGAACTTTGAGTACCTCTGGGGTCTCAAAGAACAGTCATATGCTAGAAAATGTGAAGAATTAAGTCTGAAAATACTGTCTAACCTTATTAGAGGTGACAGCCTGGTGATGTCATCATAGGCTACTGCATTATTATGTAACTGAAGTTTCCAAACAGAACAGTTAGTGACAGCTATGAAGTTACTTTGCAAAGTTCTATCTTCAGTTTTTTGTGTCATTTTCAAAGTGGAGAAGCGTGTCTGGCTGCAGGTTGTAGTTGCGTAAAAGGGCTACATCCAGGAAGCTGGGGAGGGAAAGGCAATGGGAAGGTATTGCAATCCAGTCTCTGCATTTCCGTTTCTAGATCCCGAATTCCCGTAACTCAAGTCCTCTTGCATTCTGCGAAATTAAATATAAATTCCCCAGGAAATCCCCTGCTCTCAAAAGTGCTATAATACAAGAGTCAAGAGTTAGAGTAGCTTTATTTAAATTTTGTACAACTAACTTACAGCAGACTATGACTAAAGTCTGCATATTGGTGACTGCTTTTGGTGTTGGCTTTCCATTTTGCATAATTTTGAGGTTTCTACTAGAACCTGAGTGTTCTGAAAACTTTATCAGTAGGTAGCTCTATCATAGCAGTTTTCAGAGAAGAAGGTTAAATCTTGGTACCTGAGTCCTTTTGTTGTTGTCTGCACAGAACACAAATCCTATGTTCTGCTGAAGATCTGCTCTGCTTCTTGCTCTTAAGATTTAGGCTCTTTCCTCTGCACTGTAGTCAAATGCTTTGAGTGCATGCAGACATACAGGCATTAGTCTAATCCTAGTGCGCTAACACAAGTTACCGTTGTGGGGCAGCCAGTGTCTTGAATCTGGCCATAGTCCTGTTGGTTCTGTAAAGAATGGATGGAAGCTTGCGTCACCAGAGTTTCACTGGGGCTTTTGCTGGCTTTAATATAGCTAGGACAGAATGACTACGTGTATTGATTTTGTTCTTCTGACTGCTCCTTAATGTGTGACTCTTGGGCTGACTTAGTTCTGATTCTCTTCAGGATAAATTGCCTGTGTCATCTTACTTTCTTGGTAATAAATCTTGTTTTCTCGAACTTGGGGAAGTGGATAGCTGTGCTGCATTTGGTAGGCAATATAGTTTTACCAGTACTGAGTTTCATCCAGACGAATATCCAGAACAGTAGATAAGCTGGGAAAAACAAACAAAAACCAAACCACCCAAAAAACCGCCAAAGAAACTCACACCGATTTTACATATTTGAAGCAATGTACTCTATCACTGGAGGCCAACAGGTAGAGTAATTTCTTGCTTGCAAAGAAGATCGTGAATGCCCGCTTGGAGATGTACATGTGCCAATAACTCCTGACTTCCAGTATTTCTGCTCCTGCTGTGCGTGCAGCCTTGCAAGACTGGAGGGAAGGTGGGGAGAGGAACTCACAACTAGGTAGAAGTGCTGTTTGCCTGGGTTGGGCGGGCTTTGCTTTCAGCCCAATGTGGATCCTGGACTGCACTTCCAGTCTCTTAGTGTCTGACAGCTGCTGCTTCAGTGCTGGTGATGATGATGGGCAGCAGTGGCACCCTTTACAAAACTAGTCACTGGAAAGATCTTACCTAAGCGAATGGCTTTCCTTTCTGCATCAGCTTGACTGACATGTGCTACTGGACCCTCCTCTCAACTCTCAACTAGGCCAAAAAACCCTCTAAGGATGCCTTTGAGGGGAAGTCATCAGCATCTATGCTGCTTCAGCTAATTCTGGATTAAGTGCTTACGTGGAGTTAATAACCCTCCTGCAAACCCAGTCAGGGATGTGTCCTGTCCACAGAAGAACCCTTTTAAGCACAATTTGCTGTCATCTCTTTGACAGAAGAAATATCTTTAGGTGGACAAATACAGTTTCTAGATACCTCTGTGGGCTGCCAGTGGTAGGCAATATTCGAGCAGTGAAAGAAAACTCTGTATTTAGGCTTAGATTTATTATCTAGAATTCAATTTTGATGTTTAAAAATAAAGTATAAAATGTGATTGCAAAGAAAACCTTTCAAACGTGGATATTCTATGTTGGGTAAAAAGGAATTTGCATGGGTCCTCATGTGGCTTGAAGAATTACTTTTGTAGTTCAGTATAGGCTTCTATAGTCCCTTCTGTTGTTCATTACAGGCACAAAAGTCCTGAAGAATGGAAATGCATTGTTGATGAACAAATGTCAAGCGTAGAACAGAAAACATGGAAACTTGATTGAAAGCAACCTGATGTTTGAATAGGATTGTGGAAAGCCCAGGATCCTTAAAATGAAAGAATTGCATGTGTTTATTTGTAATGCACTCTCTAGCAAGAGCTGGCTGCCAAATGGCTTTGTTGAGGCTTAATTCTAAACAACTGAAAGCGTAGCAAGTGTTGAGAAGTGCGGGAGTTAAATATATTTTCATATGAAAGGAATAGATCAGTCTTTCATTTGTCTGTGGGTTTTTTTTTTTGGAGGGAAGCATGTGTGTTCTGGAGGAAGGAATGTATTTGCTGTACATGTTGGGGTTTTTTTGTTGGTTTTTTTTTTTTCAGATGTTTTGTTCAAGACTATATAAAGACACTAGTAGTTGTAAAAATGAAGAGAAAGAAAACCCATCTGCATTCTTTGCTCTTGAAGACTGTCTTGGAAATATTTATGATGTTTTGGCTGGCAATGAAATTTTAAAGGAATACACAGTGTATTTTGGGGAAGATACCTTGAATACATATATGTTCTGTAGTAACCCACTACTATTGTGACACAGCAATATTGAAGGTTTTTTTTTTTTTAATTCAGATAATAAGTTGGTCCAGTAGATATCCATGATGCAAGTACCTTTGAGCTTAGAAGTTCTCAAACATGACTGTAAAAGTAAAAAGAATTACCAAAGTACACAGAAAGCAAAAGGAAAATAAAATCAATCAGATAGTATTCCTAAAGTTTGATTTTATTTTTTTTTTAGTCAGCACTTTCAGCTGTCAAAAGAACAGATGCTTCTTTTGATTATATAAAAAGTGGATAAAGTATGATGTTCATGACAGATAAGTGAGAAGGAGCAACAACTGTTGCTAACTTGCAAAGAAAGCGGATAAACCTGTGAAGTGACAAAAAGAAAAGATAAAACTGAGTCGTATGATTAACTGAGTGAAAAGTCATGCTGTGTTGTGTGTGATCAAATAAGAAAAGCTTAAACCGCTGCAGTTAAATGTATAATCATTATAGCTGTTTGTTCAGTGATTCAAAGGTAAATTCAAAAGTAGCATTAAGAATTTGAATATTGAACATATTGACTGGCGCAGCCAGTGGCTGCCTTTCTCTTTGAGATAATAGCTCTCCAGTGAGGAAACATAACTAAAGCCCCTTACAAATAGGTGATTTGACAGAGGATTTAAAATAGTTAATCAACTCTTAAAGGAGGCAAATAAAAGGTTTTATACTGGTAGATTTGCAAAAGTTAAAATATTTTCTGTTGGTTTAAATAAATGTTTTATTTTTGCTTCAATTATTCTATGCTTGGAAATGGTTTTCTGTAAAAGTATAAACAGATCTTCTAGATTACTTTTGCTTTAGAGTTATAAAGCCTGTGACCCCAGATGAGGTTCTTTGCTATCAGAATACACTTTTATACTTAGTCAAGCTGCCAATTTTTAGGAAAAGGAAAAAAATCCCCAAACCCACAAAACTTATTATGTGATAATATAATGCACTTCAATCCACATGGAAAAATTATTATTGACATCCTAATAGAGTTAATTCCCAGCAATTTGGGAAATCACCCAGTCTATAGCCGTTGCTGAAAATGCCTATTTTAAAAACTTTCAACTGTGCTGATTTGTGCAGATTATTTGTATTTAGAATGGCATCTATCGAAAAATAGAAACAACAAAAAACCCAACAGCCTTGCAGTTCAGCAGCAATGCTGGTTGTGTGCCTGTCAACTTAGGCCTCATCTGGGGGGAAGAGTATTTAAAGATGTGTGACTTAACTCAGGTGCATCTTCATGCTTTTGAGAACGGTATTTTAATTTGAAGTGGCGGTTTTCTTGAGTTTATCGGCTTTAACTCAGTTCTCTGTATTTATGTACAATTTTTTCGAGACTAACAAGTTTGAGGGCAATACAAGTCCATCTGAGAAAGCAAGCATGTGAAACACTTCGGAAAAGGCAGCTTGGTGCCCTTCAACCATGTAAATCAAAATGATTTGTTGTTTTAGCTATGACATGATGTTATTGCTTCATTTTCTATTGTCTATCAGTATAAAGAAGTGTGCCCGGAAGACTTCATTTTGAAGATGTTAAGTCTTCGCTGGTGGGTGTGGGTGACCAACGTGGCTTCACTTGTCAGGCCATAGGCTGGTAGAAAAGAAATATGGGCTGCATCATCTTAGTCAGTCAGTTCTTGTGTTCTTGGTCACAGATTGTGTCCTCAGTTTCCTCTGTTATTTCTTCATGTTTCTGATGTTTGTCCTTTCTCTCGTGATTATATTATACAGCGCAAAATGGAAATGGAGCACGTTTTTAGATTGGATGGTTTGCTGGTTTGCTCTCAGCTGTTTTTAGGCCAGCTCCCTCCCTCTCTTTCTGACTTCAGCTTTCCTTTTAGAAAGTGTAATACAGTGAGCGCTGAGGAAATGGCACTCTTGTTTTGAAGACCCTGCTGTATAGGTACTTCTTAAATTGAAGTTCTTCAAATGAAAAACATGTTGCTAACACGTACATAGCCTACTTAGATTTAAGATTGGGTTTTAATACTATGCTGTCATCGTCATTAAAAGATGTGGGCTGTTCTTGCTCAAAGTTAGAACTAATTGTTGCTAAAGACTTGAGACATGTAATTTAAAAAAAATGAAGGTGCTGCAGATTAATTAAGTAATCTGCATCTCTTAGTGTCACTAGGGATGTGGTTTTCAGATAAGAATGCTCATGCACTTCCTAACAGCGTACTGGAATCCAATTAGTGAGTTTCTTTGGAAGTAGCAGGAGTGGTAAAAACTGAAGTAAAGTACAGAGATTCTCAGTGTTCACTGTCAAAACGACACAAGACTTCTACTGCAGCTATTTCTAGTAACCTTAAACTATTTTATTTTCCTGTCTAAACATTATTTGAACTTATTGAATACGAGTCTAAGCCTATGAAAAGGATTTTTTGTTACTCAAGGAGCAAGATCTGAATCCACAGTAGAAGGAACAGGGCCTGGATGACAAAGTCCTCATCCAGTTCCTCTATAGGATGAAGAGAGGGGAAAAGAAAACTCTTTGTCCCTTTTACTGTTGGAAATTTATTCTTGTGCCGGGAAGAGGCATGAAAGGGGCAGTGCATAGTAATAGCAGATAAGGTTGACTAACAGATCTGATGTAGGTTTACCATCTGCAAATGTATTTGATGCTCTTTTACCTTGTGTGAAGGCAGACTGATGCCGAAAGACAAATTTCTGTCTTGAAGAAAGGGTAAAGAAGGAGATGGCTAGAATTGGAAAGGAAGCCTTATTTATAGAGGGGAAGATGCTACAGTTGTCTTCAGCAGGAAGAAAGTAATAGATTTGACAGAATACAATACAATACATTTACTGTAGCTTGACTTCATTTCAATTGCTTTCAATTCTATTTCATTGGATTTGTGCTGTTACCAAGTGGATAGATGTATGCTTTTAAAAAAAGTGAAGTAAATGAAATAAGGCACTCTAATAATGTATATATTTGCAGGTGGAAATTAGAATAGTTTGACAGAATTGTTTTGTACATGATTGAACTGTGGCTTTCTTCCATAATTTTAAGCGGTTTTGCCTCTGTGATATTCTTCATACTGCAAATTTGGTAGTGGTATGAGTAACTTAAATCAAGTGTCTTAAACTGTGTCCTTTCTTTTTTTTTTTTTTTTTTTATTCCAGCCCTGATGATATTGGTACCTGTTGGTATATCCTGCTGTCTGGTTCGGTCTTCATTAAAGAATCTATGTTTCTTCCAAGGAGCAGGTATGTCAACTATGAATGTATTGCATTCTGTATTTTACACATAAATCCTGAGATGTAGAGAATTTTTAGAATAAAAGGCATGTCTTATGCTTAATGAAACACAGAAGTACATGCATAAACACACTTTTCCTTCCTTTACTAGCTGTGGTAATTGTTTTAAGCTCATAGCTAGAATTGAAAGCCCATCGTTGTGGGCAGTGTACAAACATCCAAAGTGTCATGCAAGTGCTGTCAATTTAAAAATAAAACCACCAAAAACCCTACAGATGGAATAAGTACTGAGTAGTCTGTTCCTGTGAATAATCAAACTGTAAATCATAGGATGCACTAGACCTTATGATGTTGTCCTGAGGCTTTACTTACCGTGCACAAGTCTTCAGTGCATGTTTTAGCATATGTTTAGATCCTTTTACTGCCAGTTTTGCTACTTCTGTTTAGGTTGTGCTTCATGTAAATGGATTTGCAACAAACAGTGGTATTTTACATAGAAAAAGATAAGTTTGAGTGTGAGACGCTCAAAATTTATATTGCTACAGTAAAAAATTTAATTATTTTGAGCTATGGAAAAACATGCAAATGACTGCAAGGATTTTAGACTAAGGTGGCTGAGCTTGATCATTTTAGTGGAAGCAGAGCAGAATCACTTTAAAAAGCTGGTTATATGCATATTCATTCAGACTACTATAAAAGTCTCCTTTGAAGTAAATACCATGTAATAAAATTTGTGAAAGGCGGAATGAAAGAATGACCCGTCTCTGTATGGTATGATGAGAACGAAAGCACTCGAAACTTCCTTACAGTTTTAAACAGTGGGAAACTGCTTCAAATCTAGTGTTGGTTGACATATGAACAATTAGATGTTCAAATCTGTCTTTCAATGAGACAGCAGTGCTGGTCTTGGGACTCCCATTTGATGATGGTGGCATGTTCTTGGTGTAAGCAAGTGCCTTGCATCTGTAAAAGGACAGGCACTGCTGATAAAATGGTGTATTTGATGTGCCTTCAAACAGTATATGCTAAAGGTGCAAAACTGGTTACTGTAAAAAGTAGCACAACAACAGATTATAGGATCCCTGCTGCTCGCAGATGTAAGAAAATTGTCCCATATGTCATCCATGAACAGGCAATGCCAGAAGAAAAGCTGGCAGAAGGTGCTACCTTTAGATGCTGGGAGAAGGGATATATGATATCTGAATTAATGTAGGGTAGTTGTATATAGTCTGTGGCAAGAAACTTCTGTTCCTCTGAATTAAAGCAATGCTTGTGCTTCAGGCATTTTTTGACACTTGATGAGAGGTGGGATTTAATAAGATAAACAATGAGCTTGAGATTCTTCCTGGCAGAATGAACAGAAAATTACAGGTCCTGTGACTCTAAGAAGAGTGTTTAAACGCTGTTCACCTGGTGAAATTCAGCAATGACATTTAGGAGAGTGTCTGAGATCTTGCTGAATTGCAAGTGTGGAATTTGGCATTAGTAAAAGTTTCATAGTTGTGGATGGAGTCAAGTAGCTGCCAAAGCTGGTGTCTTGGGAAGCAAATGCAAGAGAGATGATTTGTTAATTAACAAAAATAACCTAAGTCCAAGACAGCAAAATTAAGAAACTTTAATGATATAAGATAGAAAGGATTTCTGGAGAGCAAAACCAGAGTCATTCAAGTGAGAGGCTTTGTGCTCAGAAGCTGTAGTTTTAAAGGGTAGATGAGTGCCTTATTTAAATTTAGGACAAGGCTAATCAGGATTTTTACTTTGTAGATGAGTAAGCTGCAATATCTGGGCCTTGGGCTCACCCATGAATAAGAAACTCGGGAAAAGTGAGAGGGCGCCCAGGTTAAACTTCTGATTTGGAATACTGGTGGGTAATAAGCGATTTATTTATTAAAGCAAAGGCTTGAGAAGAAAACTTAGTTGTTCAGCTTGACTTCTGCTGCCAGTGAATTGCTCACGAGGAAATAGTAAACTGCTCAGATACACGGACAGGGTAGAAGAGACTGATTAGCAGCAATACTACAGTAAAATTTTACAGTGCTCTAGAAAAAAGGGAGCAAGACGTCCTGGAAAGACTGCTATCTAGAAAGAACTGATAGGGTGGTATTTTGAAATAAAAAGCTGGTAAAAAGGCAGTTATTGGGTAGCTATTTACTTAAACTGAATATTTACACATACAAGGAATAATGATTTCAAGAGCCTATTGAGCATTGCATGATTTGGGAGTCTTGATGTCTTATTGCCATTAAGATGAATTTGCTACGCTTTAGCAAATGGAGCATGGCCTGATGCATAATTGATGTCAGGTAATAGGAAAAGACCTAAACATTGCCAGGTAGAGATCATCTAATTTTGATCATGTTTGGCGAAAACATTGTCATTTGAGCAAACTTATTGTAAATTCATATTTAGACTATTTTAGTGGGGGTTTTTTTCCAGTTTAGTCCATTTTATCTTTGCCCATCTAGAAAGCTACTAGAAAATAATTTTGCAACGTGTGAAGCTTGTGAGTAAGAGAGCAAGATGGAGCTGAGAAATCTGTGTAGGAGCAGAAAGCAAGAACTATGTTCCTCTCTCCAAATCTGGGTGACTGAGAAAATTCTCATTTCCTTAATTTTTCCCAGAGCGTCCCTCCTATAGCCAAACATCTCACTATCCAAAACTCCTCCTTTTTTTTTTCCCTACCTCAAAATTATTCTCCCTTTTTTGACAGCCTGCCCCATGCACCTGCAGTAAATCCCTTTGCCCAGGTTCTCTGGGCTGCACCCAGCTGTCCCAGAGGGACCTTGGGAGCTGCTGGTGCTGCTTAGACTGAGGACTTCCCCGTGCCTGTCCTCCTGGCTTTGTCGAGCTCAGCTTCAATTTCAAGAGCGTTTGCTATTCTTTGCTATTCTTTGTTGGGTTTCACTCTTTTAAAATGTATGTCTGTACAAGCCAGGGTAAAAGTAGTACCTAGTTAGGCTAAGTCAGATAGCCCTGGTGAATAAATCTGCCTGCCATTTTGGAGGGTTCTGTGCTGAATTCCGTTCTGCTCTTAACTTCATGGCTGTTGGCATGTGAACCTATGAGGAACAGGATGAAGTGCTATCATCAGATTTATAGCTGAAACTGGGAAGTACTTTAGTGCATTTGACTGCATATGCTCAGCATATTATTTGCATCTGGGGCCACTATTACCTATCCTAGTTGTATTAGTTTCAGATATAGCATCCTCAGAGTATATCCACCATGCAGGTTGGTAGATAACACTGGAAATGCTCTTTTGTCGTGTATTTTGTGTCAGGTAAACTTTTATTTTCCTTCCAAATCATTGTTTCCACCTCTTTGATTGCTAGCGTTAGATACCATTTAAAATTCTTTGGGGAGAGGGAGCGATGAGTAGGTTTGGCAGACAGATCATATATAGAGGAATGTCTTAAAAAAATTAAAAAAAACAAACCAAGCTGTCTAAAAGCATAAGAAATGACCACCCCACTGCTTTCGCACTCAAACCAGAAACAAATAATAGTATAGCAGCCCAAAAATAAGCAGCTTTGTAATGTATTATTTATGGTCAAATAGCTGCTAGTTGAAATAGTTTGAAAGGAGTGTCATAGCTGCCAATTTTGCCAAAGTTATATAATGTACTGGGTAACTTGTAAAACTACTTGTAAGTGGCTACTTGGCAAGTCTTTAATTCTAAATGAAAAAAAAAAAAAAGTTCAAGATGGAATATTGGAATACATGAGGTCCTAAATCGTGTAACTTGCTTTGGAAACCTTAACATCTAAACCACATCTGTTTTGTGAAAATAGCATAAGTATCATTTTATTTCCCTGTTGTAATATACTTTAGCTTGTGTTTGTTCAAATGCCAAGCCATCAGCCAGCAAATAGTGTTCATAAGATAAGGCTGGATTTTATTCAGTTAACTTATTATTTTGGGAAAAGTTACAGTTCAGAGTTTTAAACAATTTTGACCTGCGCAATAAAAGCTGCTATGTTTTTGGTGACACAAAGTAAAGCTTAATCTTGTTCTCCTATTTAATTTCTGTAAATTGCAACAGTGAAATTTATTCTGACAGCTTAATGTGAGGAAGATTCCCCCCATATTTTACTATTAACAGTTTTCATGCTTCTCCTTTTCTTTAACATATCAGGCACATATTATGGTCAAACTAAACATTCCTTAATTCCCCCTTCCCACCACGACCACTAAATTAGTGAAATTAACACTTGGTCCCCTCACTGTTTCCCCTGAGCTTCTGTACCCTGAAGCAGTTCATGTGGTACAATGAGGTTTGTGTATGAAGTCCAGAAAATAAATGAGCAGAAAATACAATTCCCTGAAGGTTGTCCTGGTTCTCCTGTGTTTTCACGTGGTCACTGACAGCAGTAATGTGACAGTCCCTCAAAATATCTTTTGGAACGGCCTCCAGCATCCCTAGGTCTGCTCCATGCTCTCATCACATTTGCTCAGCTGCTTGGACTTCCCGTGTGGTTTTTGTTCCAGGACTTTGCTTGCTTCTAGTGTAAATTTTACCGTGGTCTTTCATCTTATTTGCCTTGGAGCTGCACTACAAAAACGTTTCCTAGATCTTCCACAGCTAACCTTGTGCTTGCCTGTGGCTTCCACGACTGGAGTATGCCACTAACTCTTACCAGCAACAACATACAGAATTGCTGGGCAGTTCTTCTCAGACCGGTAGGGCTCTGGTGCTTGGGGTTTTCTGCTTTTCTCCTAGAATTCTTTCAAGACCGTCTGGATGGTGTGGGCTGTGCTGCTTGGGCATGCTGAGATGCCGACTTGCCACATGCAAACCTGGCTTTGGTCTTGTCTTTAACTACTCACTCATCTACGCGCTTTCCTTGCTGTGGCCTCTTCTTTTCCTTCCTTCCTGCTCACATCCAACCAGTTATCCCCTCACCACGTCACACGGCGATGGAGAGCTGCTCTCCCGTTGCCAAATTCACAAATTTTACAGATGAGAGCAATTATTTAAGTTTTTTCCTCTAGCTAAAAGATTCATTTTTGAAGTTGAGATTAAATCTGTTTTTTCTCTCTTCAAAATTAAAAGGGGGGTACCTATTTAAGTATTGATGACTAAGTCCTCTGGTCTTTCCTATATTAAAATGACTTAAAAGACGGAATGGAATATCAGCTTCTACTGGAGAGCCATTGAAGAAGTTTTGGACTTGCTTTGAATGTGTTTGAAGCAATAACAAAACTAAATTTGTGCAAAAAAAGATTTGTCCTTTCCAGGTGTGTCCTGATTAGCTTAAGGAAGTAACCTCTCTCAGAAGAAAATTTGTTTGGGATTTTGGCAATTTTTTATTTATTTTGACAAATAGTGCATATGAGTATAATAATGCTGGAGCAGAGCTCGTGGCTACATACATGCATTTATACAGCTTTATGTACCCTGAAAAGTACTTCCTAATTTTTGTCATGCCTGGGACATGCCTTTTGGTGTGGTTTACGTACATATAACTGATGATATATTTATATTTTGAGTAGAGAATTGTCTTTGAGCAATCTCTTGGGTGAATAAAATCCTTCACTCAGTACATGACCCTAATATATGTTTGCAACTTAGGATTTATTAATAATGGCTATTGCTGTCTGAAGCTCATGGGGTAAGAGAACAAAACTGGTGCTTTAACTGAGAGAGAGTGACCAATATACACAAATATTTAAACCAAGATAAATTTTGAATTTGACTAAAAAAAATCTATTTTTTTTGCCCTGAGCAGGAAACTGAGAGTTTTAGAACAACAGATTTGAGGGAGGCTCAGGGTAGTACTTTGGGAGCTGCTGGTTTAGTTATTTAAGCTGCAGAGGGAGCTGATCAAGAGCTGTGCTGAGCTTACCGAGCTTTTCCCTGTTTGAGTTTTCCTTATGGCTAAGGTTTTACAGCGTCATGATGGAAACACGAAGACCATACATTGGATCCTTATAAAGAAAAATAACTCCTCAGGTTACGGTTTAAGGTCTACTTCAGAAATTACTTGAAAATGTGTGCTTTGGATTTAGTTTGCCCTCGGAACTTTTGGTCTTTAATATTCAACTTCATTTTTTTGCTGCTAGTTGATTCTGCTGGGTTTTTCCATGACCTGTTTGTTGCTTCATTATTTCTGTATCCAGCTAGTGCTGTTCTGAAGCCATGCTAATGACTGTCTCTCAAGGCTGGTGGGAAGGTACAGAGTTCTAGGTACTGCTGTGGGCTGACCCTCAGTGCTGTCTTGTCGTCTGTCTGGTTTGAATGCCTTGCTTCAGCATTTCAGTCTATCAGCTGCAGCTGAAGCATGAAGGAGAGTGATCGTAATGGTTTAATCTAGGACAGAGTGAGATCACAAGATGAACAAAGAAGCTGGAAGAAGTAGTGGAGATATCAGTCCATTTATGATTTAGTATATGTCTACCATTAATTACTCGCAATGGATTTTTAAATAGACATTGAGAAAGCAACACTAATTGCTTTGTACCATCTGCATCCACCTAAAAGACTGTATGTCCTTTGGGATGCAGATGTTTACTGTTACCTGCAAGCACAAAATTAGACTATCACAGTGCATGTGACTGTGAATACTTTTTGAGACTCAAACTCCTGTAGAAAATAAAAGCTTGCTTACAAGGGAGAGCATTTTATTGGGAGTGCCTGATCTGGCCATCTACCTTGAATCTGTTCATCTCTGTTAGTATCATGGCCAGTGTTATCAGTGAAGCCTGGAGCTTGCTGGTGGGTGGCATTGCTGCTCTTCCTCGTGAGGTGCCGGAGGAGCTGGAGCTGCAGTGGGTCCGTCCCTGCACTCAGCTTCCTGAGGGCTGGCTAGCAGGGAGGGCGTGCAGGGAGGCTTTCAAGGTCTCTGAATCTGGCTTTTTCCCTTAGACACAGACAACTCCAGGTGTAGCTGAAAAACTGTCCTTACTGTTTGCAGAAATAGCTGTACAGCTTTTTAAGTATGAATACTAAAAATGTGTTGTTTTTTTTTTTACAGCTAAATGAGTTCGGTATTATGTATGTTTTTGCTTTATTCTACCCATCTCCTGTTCTGCTGAATAATTTAAGAGTTCATTGAGGTTTGAAATTGGTCATCTTCCAAGTGTGCTGCCAGTATCTGAGGTGTTGAGAAACAAAAGAGGACACAGTTTCTAAATGATGAGATTGGGTGGTGTCTGGCGTTGCTCCTGTCAAAACAATTATTTCAACGCTACTGGAACTTTGTTCTTGCACAGCTGATAAAATGTTAAGGGACTTAATGTATTACGCTGGCATCTTTTGAAAATAAAAATAGAAATCCAGTGTAGTGGGGGCTAGTGCTACCAGGCTTTCTTCCAAGTTTCTAATGGGGAGATGGGAAGGTAACAAAGAAGCAGAAAGTGTCAAATGACCTGAATAACTTTTAAGTGAGCCTGAATGTGTCTGTTTCCTCTTAAGGTGGAGGGTTCAGGGATGGAAATGCTCTATCCTAGGAGAGAAGCCAAGAAGCCCTCACAAGCTGACAAATGCAAGCCTTGTACTGGTTTCTAGGTTTAAATCCTAGAGCTACAGACTTCTGTCTCTTTCCATATGAAAGACCTGATGATGGACTTCAGAGAGTCTGAATCACCTGCTGATGCTCAAGTGTGTTGGTGGAATGTTCAGAACAACTTCACGCACTTTCTATAGAGAGACACCATTAATTGATGGTGTAGAGCTTGTAGATTCAAGAAGTCCTTGTTCTGGTCTGGTTTCTCATTGTTTCACACACAGTAATTGTAAGCTAAGTCCAGACGGCATTTCCTGCCACTGTTTGCCTCTAACAACAACAACAATTAGGAAAAAATCCAAACGCTTGCTATGTAGAATAAGTATAATCAAAATTTTTCAGTGGGATGTGAGTATAGGATATAGGTCAATGCTAAGGAAAACACAAAATCAGGGGGTAACATGGAAAGCAGAATTTTTCTGTGTAAGCATGACTGTATCTTAAGGAAAAATTCAAGTCAAGTAAGCAGAGAGGTTTAACAGACTAGATTTATAGGGGGTAATATCAGAAAGAAAGTAGAGGAAAGGAGAGAATCCTTGACAGGTAGCTGACAGAGGAAATATAATCTTTGACATCTATGAATGATACCAACTCTTACGTCCCATTTTTTTAAATGTTAAAACGTTGCCGTTAAAATTATGGCTATTTAATGTTTGAAAAATATGCTGAAATAGTGGGCTTTTTGTTTATGCTGGGAATGTTTTAGTATGCTCTATAGGATGGATGGGAAAAATGTGCATTCCATTGAAAACTTGTTTTTCCTGAAGATGTTGACATATCCTCATTGTTGAAAAAAATTGGTGCTTCTTAGTTGATACCTGGTTTCTAAAATGTGCTGCAATGAAAACTGGCCCTGAAACAGTATGGTTTTTATTGCTGACTCTTCTCTTTATCTTATTTTGTGTCTCATTGGTTAGAGAGACCTTTCTAATCCCAGCATTAAGGTTTCTAATGGAGCATGTCACAATTTGAAGTAATTGAGAACAACATCTAATCAGTCTTGGAAACAGTGTTCCTCTTTGCTTTTGCTTTTATTGTTCTTCCGTACATTATAATTATGTGATATTCATTTAATTTCAACAGTTCTCACTTATACTGTTACTTTCTTTGTAAAATTTCAGGCTTGATTTTAATATTAAAAAGTCATTATCTGAAATTATAGTAAATTACTTGCATACAAATGGGGATGTGGAAAAAAACCCTGAAAGCTCTTTTTTGAGAAGTTGAGGGGAAAATTCTCTATGTAATAAAGTACGTGGTTATTTTCAAGTTAAATGTGAGACCTGTTGCATCTGGATATTTACTACTGCTTACATTGCTAATTTAAGATATCGATCAGAAGAAAACGGTTGGTTTTTTCACAATTGATACTGCAGATGGTGAGATGACCTGTCCTGCAATCTGTTCCTTCTGATTTAAGGTTTCTTCTGATTCAATACTCTAGTATTTAAGTCTTTGAGGTTTAGTACAAACCTGCAAAACATTAAAAAAACCCCTCAGTTACTTGAGAAAGTGGCTTCATGAGATTCTTGCTGAGGGCAAAAGGAAGACCGTGTTTGTTTTACATGCTCTCAGGGTTTCTGGGCAAGTTTTATAAATGTAATGAACTGAGAAGTTATCTGGTCATTGCTTACACCAAAATAACAACAAAATGAACTACGTGCAAAAAATAGTATGAAGAATACCAAAGAGGGAGAAGTTTACCCATGTGGAGAGAGGGGACAGAGTGCACTGTAGAGCAAGAAGGTCTAGATGCTGGTCTAGGCATGATATGCTGGGGAAAAGACCATTTTCAGCAGGACTATGAAGTTTTCACAGCCTAGGGAACAACGTTGACTAGACAGGGAGGTCCATTGTAAATCCTGAAATTAGAGAGGATTTATTACTGCTGAACAATTATATTTAAAAGAAGAATATAGAGAGCAGAAGATCATGCTTACCAGAATTTGTGAACTCTAGAGGAAAGTCAAGAGTTACCTTAGAGTTCATCCTGTGCTTACAAGTGCAAGACTTAACAGTCTTTTTTATATATATATATATGTGTGTGTATATATATATATTACAAAATGTCCAAGAAAAATCTTGAGGGAAGTCTGATATAAATGTGTTATGGGATGGCTGCCCCTGCATTTAGGTTCGGGGTATATGTGGGGAAGAGCCTTTTATTTGCCTTATGGGGAACTCAGGTGATCTAAACTTCTATGGACTTATCTTTGGTGAAGGACAATCTTGATAAGCTGAAGCAATAACTTTTACTTACTGATGTATTTGCAGGACTGTAGAAAGGTGGAAGGAATCAAAAGTATTGTTTTGATTATTAGCATGATTCTGCTACTATAATTCTTCTACAAATAGCGTTTTTAACAAAATGTTATTCCATACTGTAGAAGACTTTAAAATGTCTGGGAGTTTTCTTTCAGACAATGCTAAAATTTTCAAATGTTTCTGAAAAATAAATCCAGGGACACTAGACTTAGTATAACATGCCAAGTGAGGGATGATGTATTTTCAAATTATAATTAAATAGCTGAAACAAAATTGTCAGTATTACTTCACTGTTTTAATTTTTTATTCATTTACATTTATAGGGCACTTATTACAAAGATATCTTGAATATATCTGCATTGTACTAATAAGATTTATGGAAACTAGTTCTTGAGGTCATGTGTTTAGCCTTCCATGTGAGTTAATAAGTGAGGGTGGAAAATGTCAATATGTATGGTCTTATTTTACAACTAAAAACCTAGATGGCGTGTTAAGTTATTAATTTTTAAAATTTTTTTTAAAATATGACAATTTCTAATACCTTAATTATGAAAGTCTACAGGGGACTTAAAAAAGCTTACTTTTTATTTTTCAAGGTAAAAAAAACAAAAGAGTCTTCATTTAGGATTTAGCATCTAAAGGCTTCATATGAGGTTGGAAAAGTCCTCCTCTATTTTAATGGATGTCGTGAATGTTAACAAGCCAAACTGTGTTCAGACAAGGTCTTGCCTCTTAAGTAATGTTTTCCTACTACTTCTCATTCTTTGAGACCATTATGTAGATCTTGTGATGTCACAGTAAGCTCCATGGCAACACAGACGTCATTAAGATGAAGCACAAGCAAAGCTGTCTTTATTCAAACCACTCATTAATTATTTTATTTTTTTTTTAAATAATAAAAAAGTAGGTTAGGAAAAAAGCTTTAATCTTTGAATGTTTTCCAAGATAAAGTAATATGAGAACTTCTAATTTAAAAATAAAATAAGGAGAATTTTTTTTTTTTCCGAATAAAGTTCTCTTCTGTCAGCTGCTCTGATGAGGTACTAGCCTTCTAGCTTTCTGTACTGGAGATGCTGCAAAGATGAACTGCTGCAAGAAGCTAAATTTTGTTGTTGACACTACTTCTATGTTCCACTTTCGTTTATATTTGTGTATATAGTTTATAAATACAGATCGAGAGCTTCACAGGAAAATTTCATAAACACATTTCTCTTGCTTAGTATATATGAAAGGGTTATAAAGAACCCCAGGTGTTATTCTAGTCTGAAAAGTATTCAGGATTACCTGCTGCTACAAAGGCCCTGAGCATCTACCCTCACTTGCAGTAAATTTGCAAAACAATTTGTTATTCTTTACAGCACTTTTTCAGATTAGGTTTTCAACCATTTTTCAGCTTAACTTTAGTTTTAAGGTGACATTATAAAAAGCTAAAGTGAAAAGCAACAAATCTGAAACTTTGCTATTTTTTTTTTCTTACTTAAACTAGTAAAACTTGTTGCCATACTCAGTCTTGAAACCAGGTAAAATTTTAAAATTAACCACGCTTCTCAAAACAGTTGTCTGTACTAAAAGAAAAACTGTGTGAAGATCATAAGGCCTACGTTTCAGGGGTTGATCGAAGGGGCTGTCTCTGGAAGCAAACCTCCAGAATCTAGCTAATTTCAAATTATTCACTGTGGATTTTCAGGAACTTCTTTTGAAGTGCTTTCAGCAGTCAGCTATAAATTACCCGATTAATGCAACCTCTGATCTGGGTTGTATTTGCATAAGAAATAAAGAAATCTCTATGAGTATTACGTAGGTAAAGTACGATAGGCTGTCATCTATAAGGATGCTAACTAAATGTGTTCCAAGATGCTGAATAAGTTTCGGAAAGCTTTCAGCTGGATTTCAAATTAACTTTCACACATTTTTAGCAGAAATTATTTAAAGCATTGATATACTATAAGTGTGCTTATCCGGTAATTTTAGTGTCCTTCACATGGACTAGTTAGCCATCTCAGGCATTCTCTGTCTGGCTTGCTGGCTTCTTCCTGCCTCTGCACCCTCCTGCTGCAGTACCCGGGTTATTGCCCTTGGCACCCTCGTTCCTCTTCCCCCACAGGCAAGATAGGAGCTGCAGGGATATCTGAGGCTTAGTTTTTCCCTCTTGTGAAATTACTCCCTCCCTAGCCCCCTCCCAAGTATTATTAAGTGAAATGTACTCAGCTGTGATGTTGCGAGTCCCTTCCCTGACACATGAGCTGTTGTATCAGAGCCTGTAAACACCTAAGCTATCATATGACACTGGATAAGTCTAATCATCCTTATCCGTGGGACGTAGTGAGCTCAAGTCTCCAGGATTTGCAAACAGTGACAGGTTTGCAGATGCCTCTTCAACTCCTATTCCAGTTGCCAGCATCTCAGTTTTC
The DNA here is from genome assembly GCA_013396915.1 of Stercorarius parasiticus. Taxonomy (NCBI): domain Eukaryota; kingdom Metazoa; phylum Chordata; class Aves; order Charadriiformes; family Stercorariidae; genus Stercorarius; species Stercorarius parasiticus. The sequence continues at coordinate 162,935 of VWZL01005970.1, read as the reverse complement.
CTTTCAACTGAAAAACATCTCTGTAAAGCAGCTATTTGCTCTTGCTGAAAATAGTGCTATCAATAGAATAACATTGTGAGAATTAAAGAAGTTTAAAAAAAAAAAAAGGTGACCCTCCTGATGATATTGATATGCAGATGACCGCCACATTTTAATTAAAAATAATACTTAACACAAGTCAAAGAGCAGCTTGGGGATTCACTCACATACTTGCTTACTTTTCCTAAAAGGCAGGCACTAATTTGAATGAGAATCAGGAACATCAGCCTATATAATACAATTTTATATCTATCTATCTATATATATATATCTCAAATTATCGGATAATGATCCTCTGTCTTTTAGCTGCCAAACCCCTTGCTTTCATAGTTTCCAGTGCGTGGCTTTAAGCGTGGGGAAACCCTCTGCTGCCTCCCCCCTTGCCCCCTCCCCAGCGGAGGGCTGTTCACGTTCGAGCAGCTCTGCATGCATGAAGGCCTCTGTCTTTTTTTTTTTTTCTTTTTTCCGAGGGGTCAGAAAATGGCCACGCCAAATTTAGTTTTCATCAGAACACTTAAGCGCTCCCCTAGGGATGGCTTGTGCATGTATACACACTTCTGAACTGGAACTTTCTTCTTTTTTTCATCCCTGGCAAGGATGCATCGGGTGGAGGAACAGTCTGGGTTTCACAGCACGATCAGGGGAAACCCAGCTAAAACCTAGCTTGCTTAGAATAAGCCATTAAGAGGGACTGATGTTTTTAACTCTGATCTGGAGGTACCAAAATGAAAAAATAGAGGTTTTTAATTAAAAAAAAAAAGATACAGGAGGAGGAACTTGACTGAATCCCTTACTATCCCCCTAAACAGCAGATAGAAGAGAGTCCTGATTTCCGCTCCCCACCCCCCACCATCTAGACATCTACTAAATACCACTCTGTAATATTGCCTTCAGGAATTCAGCGTGTCTGGTTTGCTTTAGAACTAAATCTAACGCGTTTTGGCATCATTGCACGCTAAATGTCGATTATTACATCAAGATTTGACTTTGGGATTTGCCAGAGACCAGATGTTCTGCCCATGTTTGCTTCTGTATCACCAGGGAATAACTGATGGGGTTATGGAGAGCAGGTGCTGGTCATGGCCGAGGTCATGGTGCTGGTATGAGGGAGCAGTACCTGCAGCAAATGATTCGTCCAGAGGAATGGTGGCTCCTCTGTGCCCTGGGACTGAGAAGTGGAGAGCAGGAGGAAGATGGGAAACACAGTAGAGAGCACGGGAATGTAAATAGTGATGGCAATAATTGCATTTGCAGGGGGGATGCTGCCCAAAAGCAAATGAAAACTCTTTGGCTTACATAGCTTCAAATTCTAAATGTGCTTAACGCAATACCTCTGTATTTCATTTTGGTGGTTTTCTGTGATTCTCCTAAATGTAGATGTCAACTGAAGCAATGTAATTTTCACAAAGAATTGTATTGGGTTTATGTAACTTAAGATCTCTTTTTATCATTAATATGTTAAAAGCGTGAGAAGCTGAACTCAACTATGCATAGCCATGTGCTTACAGATCTATTCAGGCACAGGCTCGAAGAGAAAAGGACTGGTTTCAGGAAAGGTGGGAGAAGGAAAATGTTTACTTTAATCTCCATGTATATTTAGATGTCCCGCATTGGCAAGTATTGCACAGCAGTGATCTTAAGCTTATTGTACCTCCCACTTGAAAATTTCAGAAAAAAGAAAGTTTGTGAATATCTGACTTCTGGAGTTTTGGGGTAAATCTCCGCAATACTCGTGTTATATTTCTACTTTTAATAATATATTGCAGATTTTTTTAAGAAAACAAAATTTATATGGAATTCATTTCCTTGCAGAAATGTACCATAGAAAATTCTAAGAACTTGAGAAACAAGAAAATGTGTTATTTGTATTTTACTTGCATTAGAACACGTCTAAATGGAATATGCTTTTTCACTTAGAGGAAATGCCAATTAAATAGACTTTATTCTAAACCAGCAACTTCATTCCAAATATTGTATTTACAAATACATAAAACTATAACACTATTTTGCTCTTAAAAATGTGCTGAAGAATGTGCACCATATAGATGACCATACTTTGTGGAGCTTTCTTTGGGGAGACTTAGATGTAGTTTAACTAAGACTTCTAATTCATATGTGAACTACTTACTGCTTTAAGCTAATGCAAGGTGGTGAATATCAAAAGAAATAAAGATTAAGATGGCATTATAGGGGAGAACCTAAATTTTTGTATGTCCTTTTTGAAACATAGCTGTCACTAGTGAAATAGGGTTTTCTGCGAGCAATCTTTGATCTTTAAGAGGAAGAAAGAAAAGGGCTTCTCACTGAAAAACCTTTTCTTGGTGTGCGTCGTCAGCGGAGTTTTCTTCAGGTTCCGCATCACTTTTGATGAATGCATTTACATTCCAGTGCTGAGAAATAACTTTCCATTTGGGAGCTGGGCTGACGTGAAAACAGGAATGTGGAGGCCCCGGGCAAGGGGACAGGGCTGAATGCTGACAGGGAAATGTTCCCTCTTCAGTAGCTGCCGCCTTCCCTGCGAGCTTTGAAAAGAGCATCTGTGATCTGTGTGTGTGCGAGTATCAGTATGTCTGGGGACCTGGGGAAATGGATGGGGCACGTCTGGAGAAAACAGCTCTGTCCTCCAGTGTCATGATGATAACAGAAAGGATAGAAATAGACCCCCTCAATACCTGGAAGTTTTTGGCTGTCTCTACGCGTAAGTGCTTTCAGAAATTAATGTGTTGCTTGTATCCTTAGGTGCTTCAGTTAATGGAGGTACTTTGTTGTTTGGGTTTATTAGTAAATGTAATAAATTTGAAGGGGAAGAAATGCAGACAGCTGCCTTAAATTATTCTCATGTTGCTGTTCATTAGCCACTGCACAAATTGTAGTTTTATAATTGTAAAGGTTTTTATTTTTTAGTGAAAATTGAAAGTATAAACTTGGGAAAGCCTTCAGCTTCCACTTAAAACTTGTCTTCTATTAACCAGCATGTTGTAATCTGTAGTACATCTGTTCTTTAGACAACTGTGTATGTTGTAAGATATATATGTACTAAGGTACACTTTTTGAGGAGGGAACTGTCATCTACAGTCAGCGTAAACTCAATTTTAGAATACGTTAGAATGGAAATTGAGTTGTATATTACTTACATGTATTAAATACCTGCTTTTTATACATATAGTGAGCAAAAGTAGGTGGTTTTTTTAGTACTAATGAATTTACTTGGAAATAATGCTTTTGAATAGTCAAGCGGGAAATTGGACTTTTTGTCAATTGATTCAGGGGATAGTATAGTTAGAGAGCAGTTGGTTGGGGAGAATACTTAACCTTGTAAGAGTTGGGGTGGTTTGTTGTTTTTTTTATCATCCGCTTTCAAAATTGCTACTGTAAAGTGTCTTCCTGCAAATAAAATTGTTTTGTATATCTTTAAGGTTTTTTTTTTTTTAAAGTAGATTTATATTCACATCATGCATTCAGTAGGTTTATGGGGAATAAAAGTAACTGTGATAGAAAAGGACTCCAGAAGTGAGACTGCCTCTAGGACAGGTACTGAGTAGAGCATCTGTGAAGTTTAATACTCAGGGAACCTCAAGTCAGAGCTTTATGTGGTAGCAGCAAAATGAAAGTGTTGGAAAAACTGCTGCAAAACAAGGTTCTTTGGGGAATTTAGGTGAGGCAGCAATATCCTAACCAGGCAGCCTTCTGGCTATCTAAACTACTCTATAACCTTTATATCCCGTATTGACAGCCACCATTGCAGAGGTAACTTCAAACTGCCTGAGCTTCCTTTGGTGAAATTCTCTCATGCACATCACCAATTGAGAGAAAATAGTTGCAAAGCTGGGATTCTCTCAGGTGCATCACTGGCTTAATAGTTGCTATTTTTAGGAGCTGAAATTAATAAGGCTTAGGTAGGAGAGGAGATTTTATCTCTATGTAATAAGGCAATTTTGATTGAAATTATTAAGGAATAATATGATACAGCCAAATGTGAAGTGTACATTATGTAAAATTCTTTACTGTGTTTTAAACACAAAAATGTGGTTTAACCTTAAACTCCCTAGTGAAGTCATACATCCACAAGCTTATTACACATTGCAGTAAGGGAAGGAATAAATTTGTCAAATCCCTGGTCTATTGAAATTGGCTGATACAGACTTTCTACATTTTACTTTAGCTAGCCAGTGCTCATGTAGGCTGCATAGTTTGTGATAAATCTGGGTCGTCAAACTTACTTTCTGTGGTAAAGCTGGTCTAGCATCAGAATTTGAAAAGAACAGTGTCTAGCAGAAGTTACTAAAATGGAGCTGGTATTATGAAGATAATCTGTCAGCCCTTCCGCTGAAACTTTATTTGCTGCTACTGTTTCTTTGTGATACCTGAGATCCCTCAAGTCAGTTTGCATGCCAGATTGTGGTCCTTTGTTTGAACCTCTTCTCCTGGTATTTTATAAAAGGCTTTACAGCTTGGGCTTTTTGATCAGCTTACTAAACAGACTGCATCATGTGTTGGGTATTTGCTTCTTTTTACTGCTTACTAATATTTTAGGTAACTTATTTTCAATTAAATCAAGCTTGTTTGGTGGCTTCCTCTGCCTACTGACCGATTACTGCAGCCAGGTATTTCGGGTGGAGAGGAGTGTCACATAAGTCCTTTTTTGTTGATTTTTGCTTTTGTGCGAAGCTCTGAGAAATTAGTTCTGATAAGACTCACTGACTTTGATACCAGTCTTTGGAATTGAAACAGTGGGATTGGCAGTGCCCTGAGATCCCAACTGTTTTTCTAAGTCGCGTGTCAACAGGTATTTATTTGTGTCACCATGTGTAGGTATCGAAGTGTGGTTCTACAACAGATAGTATGCAATACTGTGGTGGATGTTCTACCACAGTCAGAGGTGGACACTTCTGAAGTGTCCAGGCGTAGTGGACAGTGACAAGAGAGTTTCCTAATTATCACTCATTAGTGAATTCCTCGCTGATGATGAATTTTCAGCAGCAGATTGGAAATAAGGAGGTTTGGCTGGCATGGCATATCTGAGAACTGCAACACTTGAAAGGTCATTTAACTTTCTTCTGCCTCGATTTACTTGTCTTCTTGCCAGCAAAACTTCACAAAGATTACAAAGTTTGTTTGCAGCGTGCAGTGCCTTGTGATCTTTGGTCAAAGATAATATATACGTGTGATGCACTGTCTGCTCTGATAAATTTTGTGCTGTGATAGGAATCTGACCAGTGCAGTGATAACGTGGTTATTTGCTGTGAGAACCAGTGTGTTACCGGGAACTTTATAGTAATTCAATGCCTGCCTTCTGTCTTAATATGTTGACTACCTGTTTCCTTGTGCAGAAGGGTAAAATCCAAACAAGCTAGTCAAGAATAGAAAAGCACATCCAAAGTACAGCTTTTTCTTTTTACTGTGTTTTCTAAAGCTTGAAACTTTTGGATGTCAGCAGTGATTAGCAACAGGCAGAAGTTTCAAGTTGGTACTTAGAGACAGCAATAGAAGAAGAAGAAATGGTGGAGTGGAAAAGTGCATATGCATTTTCTGTTGAAATTAGTGTTTGCTATGAGGCTAAAAAAAAAAATACTACAATAGTGTATTCTGGACTAAACCCAATGGTTATGAAGAGGGGGACAAGAAACTGCAAGAGGAAAGGGGCTATTTCTGTGTTTAGTTTAAATTAGAATATCAAATAAATTGACTTCCTAATCACCATTTTCGCATTGTTGTTTTTCAATCAATGAGTTGATTTACTTTCTTCTCTCTCTCCCCCACCTTTTTTTTTTTAAAGGAAAAACTCTGTGTATGCATCAGGTTAATGACCAAGAAAATAAGTTTGTCACTTTTGCAACAGTCTAATGAATCAAGATAATGGCTTCATTTTCTGCTACCTTTAAGAGCAGTTGAAACTGTATAAAATTCAAGATGTCATTGTAGAGTAAAGCACCCTGTGTTTTGTTGCTGGACTACAGGAGGAAGCATGTGTTTGCCTCTAGGAAAATACGCATTTTGTCGAGAGACTTCTTTATTGAATGTTTCTTTTCAAGAGGCTTAGTATTCTGGAAAATTTTTTCTATTGTAGAAGTCCCATGTACCATTAAATGCGATTATTATTTTGATGAATAAGCACAGCTGGCATTTCTTTTCAATATGTGACTGCCTTCTTTTTGAGCTATAAACGTGCTGTTGTCAAGAGATTAGCCTTTGGGGTAGCAAGTTAAATTGTTCATTTCTACTAATCGCCAGGCGGGACAGGAGAATAGATATAAACTGGCTAGATACACAGTTCGGAATGGTATATGAACTTCAGTTTGCTTGTTATGAAGTAAAGTTTAAAAAAGCTACTTTTCACAAACAACATAGCTTAAGTGTGTCACCCTGTGCATTACAGGGTTGGTTAGAATTAAGATTTTACAATTTTATTGAGTCGGGTTTGTTTTTCATAAACTTATTTAATACCTGTTACTCTGTGAACTTCAGATAGGAAGGTTTCCTGTGCCAGTTGCACAGTTGAAGAAAGGGAAAAAGGCTAAATAGTTGCATTGGCTCTTGCCAAAATTTAGGGCAGGCTTGTTCCAGCAGGCTACGAGGCCTGAAGTTCCAGGCATTTTGTCATCTGCCCTGCCTCTCTGCGACTGGAAAACTCTGGCATTGACCTGACGGGCTTAAATATGAACTAGCCAGAGGGTGAAGCACACACCCCAGAAACAAACTTTAGCTGGTTGTCTTTTCTTCCACTCTGATGGCTCATGATTAAGGATTTAACCAGGAAGATCTTGTATGTCACTGAATTATGTACTGGTTCTCTGCACTCCACCTTTATAGCTGCATTTTGAGGATTCTTTGCTGTTAAGTCTTGCAGACACACACATTCATTAATATGGGCAGAGCACTTCAGAAACTGAAACTAAAATAGCTCTCTATTTTATCCCACAGGAAGCAAAACAGTATCAGGCTTAATTATTGCACTAAGGTGGAAATGCATCATGAAAGGCAGAACAACCTTTTGTCCTCATCTGTTCAATTTGGGAATACTCTCACATGCAGCATCCTTATGTTAATTATTTATTTAAGTAAAGAACACAGCTAATTGAAGTTGATCAGCCTTTTCATTCTTTCCTTGTTATGCTAGTTAGCTTTCTTTATAGAAATGCAGATGGCTTAAGTAACTTAATACTGTAATGTCAGAAGATACTAGATCAAACTGTAATGTAGTTCAGAATCAACCATGCATCTTCAGTAGGCAGCACTTGATTGACGCTTGTTTTAGGGCTAATAGAATTATTTAGCAAATACTCTTAGTAAACGACGTAAAGACAAAAAACACAGCGCTTGATGTCCTTGGTTATCAGTTACTTGTCGAAGGACATGTGTGAAACTTGTATTGTGCAGAGGTACGTACGTTTTTTCTACGCTTTACAATACTGGGAGAAGATGTAAATATGCTTAGGGATTGTGTTATAGCTCTGATTTTTGTTCTGATTGAAGTATTTTTGTTCTTTAGTTTTGGCAAGCGTTCTGCAGGAAGCTTCAGGCGTGGCTGTGAATGCATTGTTTTAGAGCCATCCGAAATGATTGTGGTAAGAATATTTTCATTCAGTTGCTTTTAAATTTTACAGACCAGCTTTGGTAACATTTCAACTTCTAATAAAACACGAAGTTTTCTGTTTTGCATGCAATCTTTTCATAAATCTAAGATGTCATAAATAACTTTCTTGCCATTCTTTGCACACATACTTGCATTGTTTGAGTGATAAAGGCACCTTTTATATTGCTGTTACATTTACTTTTGCAGATTTCGTAAAAAACTAAAGTTTTCTTGTGCTAGGCAAATAGTAGAACTTTTTGTGTGTGTTTTTCGTGGTTTGTTTTTCTTTTTTTTTTTAAAGCTGCTTTATTATTATAGGTAAGCATAGATGCTTTAAAGTATTAATCTCAGGTTAGCATAAGTAGTTAATGTTTGATTTAATTAAATTTATCATCTGCTGCCTGACGTTTTAAGAAGCAGTTTGAACATTTTTAAAATTCTGCTGACTTTTCTGGGTGAAGGTTATTTCGTCCGCAGTATCTGCCTGTAGTCCAGTGCCGGAACAGCATCGTCTCTGAGGGTTCACAGGCTCAAAAAGCTCTTAGTTGCCACCTCAGGGTGCATCATCTGAACAAATGCACAATCAATGGGCTAAATGTGGGGTTTTTTTCTGTCACTGAGATAGCGATCACTTCATAATACAAGTATGACAATGATCTAAGCCATATAGAGATGATATTTCAAACATAGGCTGTGGCACTAAACATTTTTGTTTGTTTTTTGTTTTTTCTGAAAAAGTGACAATTTCTGTAAAACTTGGAGAAGCTCAGAAAATTGCGGCATAGCTTTGGGCTTGTAGAAGAGATTAGGTTACTTGTTTAAAATTGATTGGTAAAAAAGTAGCTTTTTAACTTTATGCAAATGCAGGCATGCTTTTGTGGGTTTTAAGCTCTCTGTGGTTTCACTGTAAACAGATAAAGATGATTGTATAATGGTAGCTTTTTCTGTCGGATGTTTGATGATATATCTCCCTCTTCCAATTCTAATTAAGAAAATCATTTTAGGAAGCTAATACAAAATAGTAGAAGACACAGAAGGCATATGTGAGAAATGCCAGTTGCCTTTTTGCTATCCCTAACTAAAGTTCTCTGTAACTTTACTTTGTAAAGGAGCAGCTCCTCAAAAGCAGCCCCTTACGCCTCCCCATTTGCTCCTGTATTGGCCTCCCAATTTGTTTGGCCAGTTTGTGTAACTCCTATCTGACCACAAGTTCGGGAAACAGCTTGTTGTCTCAGATTTATTCTCTAGAGGTATACAATTTAGGTGGTGGTAGCTGTGTGGATATCAGTCTCTCTCGTGTGCGCCTTGATAAATTATAAGGAAGAGTGATATAAAGATAGGCATAGGGAAAGGAGATGACTAAACAACAAGATTCCAGAAGGAATCTTCTAGACTGATGGGTAATGTTGGGTTGGGGGAGGTACTCCCACATGAGTCATCTTAGTCCAAAAAAACCAACTTCTAGAGTTTTGGGAAAGCTGAAATTGAACACTTCACTTCAATGCAGCCTTTCAAAGGAGTAATTGTACCTTGACTGGAAAGAACCCCATCCCTAGAGTTTGTTGGGCACAGTAACTTTCAGTCTCAGGGCTGGATGGGGTCACTCTGTGGGGAGGAGAAGCGGGAGAGGTGTAGGGTGTAAGCGTGACTGTGTTCAGATCTGCAGTAGATCACCTCAGTGGTGAGGAGGTAAGCATTACCAGCTCGTCCTGGTGAACCAGGGACTGTGCTCACCGCCTTGTGTTAGTACACTGAAAGTTAAGTGACATGAGCTGGCTAGTACGTGACACTTCTGACACAGACACGCCACAAATTTGTAGGAGTATTTTGTCTAATATTTCTTTTCCCTGTAGAAAAAAATATAGAGGAACCTTGCAAGGTGCCTCATAAGCTCTTCTTTGCATCTTCAGAAATACTGTTTATGCCTAGGGGGTGGAATTGCATAGGAGGAGTTAACTGAATCCCCATATATATCCAATGCTGGAAGGTTGGCTTGCTTTTTTCTCATTTGCCTGTTAATCTTGAGTAAGGTTTCTATGAGTAGGGTGAACACAGAAGAGATGTTGATTTTCAGCCGAGTTATACTGTAAAAAGATTGGTCTCTTTCAGGAAAACCAGAATTCCTCGTTCAAATATTTTCATTGCAGTATACTGTTATGTAGTAATTTAGGACTTTTACTTTGAAGACACTGAAACTGAGAAGAGTAATTTTATATTAGGATATACCTAATAGGTATTTTTTATTTTCCCTGTTGTTTTGAATTGATTTGTTTTTATGTAAATCCAGTCTGTTAGAAGTCCTTCTTTTATGCCCTCAAAATATTTGAGGTAAATAATAAAACCAGTGCTGCCTATTGAAGAGTCAAGCCTTTGCTGTAGGTTGCCTAGGGAAGATCCCAAGTGACAAATAGAGGTCAGCAGGAAAACTACCAAAGTGGTCTCTCATACCAGTTTTCTTTCTGTAATGTATTGAGTGGTGAAATGTTTATATTTGTGCAAGAGTAAGAAGGGGGTGAGGAAGGGAGAATTTTTTTCTTCTGTCATTTTTGAAAAGTGGTCATATTCAGTGACGCTGTTCATACCAATGTTGATTTTATCTTTTTTTTTTTTCAGTGGTGGCTTCAGTCAGTGATGAAAATGCAGGAAATTCAAAGCTAACTGCTGTTTTTTTGAATAGCATTTGTTGTGTTTCTACCAACATTTTTATTTCTTGGGGGAAATGACACTCTCTTGCATCTGTTGTAGGTTGATTACATGGATGAAAATGAGGAGTATTTTCAGCGTCAAGCTTCTCATAGGCAATCTCGAAGAAGATTTAGGAAAATCAACCAAAAAGGGGAGCGACAAACAATTATTGATACTGTTGACCCTTATCCCGTGGGGAAGCCACCTCTACCTAGAGGCTACCATACGGTAAGTTGTCTGTATTTATGGTTCACAAAAACATAAACAGGAAAATTACTGGAAATAAAACGATCAAAATGGCTAAGCTTGCTGGTGTCTTTAAAGAAGTATGCTTCTGTAGCGAGGTTTCCCCTTAAAATACCGTGAATTTGGCCCATCAGTATGTGAACATGTGTGCAGATTGCATCTTAGTTCGGAGCTGAAAGCACATTTCTTATGACCGTGAATGTCATATATTATTTCTTAGGGTTCTAGTCATTATTTGAAATTTTGAAAGAAACTGTGTTCTCATTTCCTTTTGATATTAAGTTACGGTACAAATAGTTTAGTGTACAGTGTTAAAAGTTCAGTTAGTGAAGCACTCATTCTCCTCTATGATAACAGTTGTTAGCTGAAAAGGACTGTGCTGCATTGCAGTAGGCCAAATACTTGGATTACCTCTGTTGTTTCTTTTTGGTATCCAGAACTTGAATGTCAAATTAACCTTTAATGGTGTCTGCCTCGAGCCCTTTATACTTGGGTTTCAGTGAGCTACGTAGTCTGCCCATCATCAGGGAGATCATTTGGTCATTTCACTTGATTTTTTTTTTGGGGGGGGGTAATCTTATGTGTTGAAAGTTTCCAGGCTTTTTCTTGAGATGAAAATGAACTAATAATTACAACTTAGTCTGCAAAATATTTTATATGGCTTTTAAATTGAGAAAAGCTCTATTAGATTAATGTTTGGTTGGTGGTGATTTCAACTGTAAGCAAAATACTGGAAAAGCTGTTTGTCTTTGGCTCTCATTTATTTGTTTAAACCCCCAAATCTGCTAGAACCATAAAGACACGGGCATAAATAACTTTGTACATATTTAATCTCATTGAGTTCATTGGGCAGAATTTTGCACGACATAAGCCACATGTGTAAAAATTTGCAGGATTAGAGATTTAGTATTTTTGAAACACTGTTTTCGACCCATTGCAGTTGTAGGTTTTTTCCATTTTTCCTTCTTTATCCTTATTCCTTAACTTGTTTGCCAGTTCCCTGTATATTCAATGTGTGTCTGTAAGTGTGTAGATGTTTGATTACATCTGTTAATTATACAGGCTTTTCCTCATGAGTTGAATAATTACATTTTATGCCAACAATTTGTTTTTGTTTATACAACAGCTTTTAATGGTTTAATTTTCAGTGCAGTTTTAATTGCCTCTAAATTTAATACGGATTGAGCCAGTTCACTTTGTTTGAAGATGAAGCATTTTACTGGTCTGTTTTTGAAAAAAAAAGTATGTGGTATTGTACTTTGTAGGAATTGCAGGAAGAATTACTTTTGGTCGTATTTAGATATGTATGTTGTCCGTAGCAAACAGTTCAAGTGTGATTTTTTTATTTAACTCTAGAAGGGCAATGATTAGATTACACACAGTGCCATTTGCATTTGTAGGTCCTTGCCTGTTGTATAAATTTCACTTTAGGTATGCCTAATGAGTTTTTGTGAGCTTAACTGGTGCTAAGAGCAAAAGCCCATTGTGCGTCATTCTGTTGTGAGAGTTCATAATGATTTCGTGTGTGTGTTAGGAAATTCATTGCAAGCAAGATTTCATATTGAGTTGGAAGAGATTGCCAAATAAACTGTAAAATTTGCAATAATTACAGTCAAATGTTGCTTTAAAAAGTGTAATATGATGCATATGACTGACTTTTTCTTTTTCCCCTCAAAGAAAATAGTGTCAAATAAGCTCAAATGAGTTTTACCATGTAGTGAAGATCTTCATGCTGGCCCATTCCCTCCTATTTTTACAGTATTTGGTGATCTTGTATACATCGTTCGCTCATTCGCTTATACTACCGGTATTCTTTCTATTGCTTTAACCATACGTGTTAAAGGCTGCATTGTCTTTTCTCCCCTCCTATTTTATGTCTCTTGACCTCATTTTTTTTAGTCTTAATTTCTTGAAAAATTGACTGTAGGAAGTAGGGTTTTTTTGGAAACATACAAGAATTGAAAGCATATTGTAGCACATATCTTGTGGGCTTGTTGCCCATCCATTCTTTGGTCAGCATCTGTCAGGGTCTCATCTTTGATTCTACTTCTTAATTTTGGATAAATAATGAAAGAAGCATTAAAAAAAATGCATATGTTCAGATATTGCAGTAAATAATGTGTTAAAGTCAAATTTGAAAAGGATTAACATGATGCATTTGTTTTCGAGTTTGCTCTTCCCTGTGGTTGTGTTCTGGTTTAGGTGTTAGGTACATGAGATTCAAAGTAATAAAGCTGCTTTGATAGCATCCTCAAAATTTTCACAAAATGTGTAATTTTCTTATATTTTGTTTTACTCTAAATCCGTAGTTACCATGTAGAATGATTTTTTTGTTGTTGTTGTTGATAAATTATTAATGCTTTATTTGCAGTAGTCTCTGAATGCTTTTGTTTAGAAAGTTCACACAGTATTTTCTGAAGAAAGTTTTCTATATCTTTGTGAAAATGCAGAGTGAAACTTAGAGCTTAAATGAAGGTGCATGGCTGTGCTTTTCAAGAATTAAAAATTAAATGCAGTGCTCTCAGTTGTGGCATGGCTTTCTGCAATTGAGTCAACTTGTAGGGGATGGTGGACCCTCATTAACATAATTTAACATTATCTTCATAGTGGTGGAATGTACTATGGCATGTCTGATAATGTTCATCTTTTCCTTTCCTCCTATATGGCATTCATTTCATTTTGGCTCACAGGAATGCACTAAACCTCAGGTATTGTAACTTACTGTGTATGGTCCACTAACAATTTACTTGTGGGTTTGCAGTGTGATATCATAATACTGATATGCAATGTTATGACTAAAATTGCCTCCTAGCCTTTGCTTTGATACTTGAGCAATCTCACTATGATGTAAAAATACTAATGTCAATGTGGAATTTGGTGAGAGCACAGTGTCTCTTGCCTAGCTTGACTGACCTTTCTTCCTTGCTTTGACATCCTGTGATTTGGAGAAAACAGAGAACAATAAGCCAAGGGTATATGTAAAGTATTAAATGTTTGAAAGACATTTCACTCAAGTGTCTCTTCCATGACATGGAGGACTTAATCTTTGTTTTTGATTTAAAAAATAGGGCCCTTGTTGCTGTTTACTACCTATATGTCAGTAGGAGAGGGAAATGGCGTGTGACAAGATGAGCACCAAAGAAGCAATAAAAAGTTTTTGTTAGCTGAAAACTTCCAAGAGTGCTTCTCGCTTGTCTTCTGTTCTGATGATGTGTACTGATTCGGTATACAGAAGCTGAAGTTTGCAGACTCCTGTCAAAGTACGTGTAAAGGGTCATTATTTGAAACATACGCTTGCCAAGCTAGGGAGAATAGTGTGCCTGGGTGAGTCCAACTACCTTGGAATCGTACCAAACCAAACAAAATATAGAAGTTTTGCCCGACATTGGATCTCAAATGCAGTCAGAGTAATCTGAATATTTGTTTGGCGTCTTTTGAACTTAACTTGTTTTTGTAATTGCATTTGTCAATGCCAAAGTGAGTAAATACTGAGCATCCACCAAATACAATGTTTGATAGAATGTGTCTTGTCAAACTGATAAACATCCCCACTAGTATGCTTGAGAAATCTCTTGTGATAGAGCCAAAAACAAATTAAAACTCTTTTTTTATCTTCAAAATTCTTCCTTTCCTCATATATTACTTTAATCAATTCTTCTGATATTTTATCAGGAAATGTGTTTATTTTTAAAGTTCCTTCTGTGTCACATTAATTCAATTCATTTCTTTATCTAAAAGACATAGAGGGTTCAAATTTCAATACGGTTTCACTGTCATAGGCAAGTGCTCAAATGCCCTCTTTCTTCAATATGTCTGCTACATTTCTTCTAGGAACCCAGTTTCTTATCTTCAGATCAGCGCTCACCAGTTTTTCAGTGGAATGGTCACTTGGCATTGAGTAACCTATGGTTACTAAAATATTATGTCAAGAGTGATAATGTGCTTCTCAAATTATGACAGGAATTTGAAATACTTCGTAGTATTTTGTTAACTTACCCTAATGCTTGAAGGACCATTTGGAGTGAAATCTAATGTTGAATATCGTACTTCGGCATGTTACTTTTGGAACAAGTGTTGCTGATTTCTAGGGTGAGGAAAAGAGAAACCTCATAATGTATGGAAATAAAATGAATGTGTTTTATCAGACTGATAAAATGGCATCCGTTTTGCCTCCATTTGTAGTTTGGTAAAATGGATCTGTTCTTTTTCATGGTAGAAAAAAAAAAGCCTAATAAATTTAGGTTGAGCTGTTCTTACTTGAATCTGGAAAACCTTGTTCAGATTTTTTTGATGGAAAATTTTTGCTTGTGCTTCTAACGTGTCAGAACTGATTTTAACTAGATTAGTGTTAACATCTCCTTGCTTAATAATAGAAATTGGATTTTGACTTCTGAATGTGGATTTTCTTTCTGTGTGTATCTATACTTAAGGCTACTTAATGTTTTCAGTGAAAAGCCTTTTTTTTTTTTTTGGACTACTTGAGTGAAAGAGCGTGGACCCTTTCTCCCAAGAACCTACATGACTTTTCTTCTGCTTTAGGCCAATTTTTTTTTTTTTTAAAACTTTAAAATATAGTCACCTAAAGAGTGAATTTAAAAAAAGAGTAGACTTTGTTGTAATGCCTTACTGCCAATAAACTTTGTGGCTGCTTTAGTGCGTCCATGAAGAATTGGTCATGCCCTGTCTGAGTGTTGCTGAGCTGGTTATTTTGTATATAATGCATGACATATTTAGTGTAAATTAACAGTAGTTCATAAAGGGAAAGAGCTTTGTCCAAAATAAGATGCTGTTCTTTAGTGGCATAGAGTTTAAGTAGTAATTTATAAACCCCTTGTTTGTGATAGTCTGTATGTCCCGTGCCTTGGACTTGATATGTAAACTGAGATGTGGGCTTTTACTAGTCTGTACCGTAGTCTTTGCTTTGCTAAAGGTAAAATATCAAAGTTTACTGGGGGATATTTAGAGCGACGCAGGTAGGCCTGTAAATAAAACACTGAAGCACCTGTGAGTAGCCCTGAACAGAAAGTATGGTGTGTGCTTTTTTACTCTGTGAGAATCTGTCCAGATTTGAATTAGTTCATGGGCTTATAAAAATTGCCGCTAGTGCATCCTCAGCCGGGCTTTTTTAACCCAGCTGCTGAAATCCCTGCAAAAGGTCTCTCTGCATTGAGTAGCCTTTCTTATCCCATTCAGCTCGAGATTCACGTGAGGTGACAATCCGTTTATCCAGTGTCAGAAGGAAAAGAGCAGTGGGCATGGAGCCATCAATAACCCCAGCTTCTTCCCCAAGTTACGAGCATGCAACAATTTTGCCCTCACACACTGTGCTATGGAGCCAGTCATCGTGCCAATGCGTTAAGGGCAGACAAATATTGACCCTCTGGATTTTATTTGAAGGAGGTGACTGAAAATTTGAATGAGAAGAGGGCTGGAAATGAAACCATGTGTATAATGTTGCTGAGTCAAGTCTCATCTGCAGCCATGACTACCTGAAAAAATACGTATGAGGGTTTTTCTTCTAGCTTTTTAAATATTTTTTAAAAAAGCATTAGAAGCTGCTCACTTAGTAGCAAATTGTAGAAACCTTGCTTCCTGCCCCCATTGTCTCTTATAACTAATGCTTAGTGCAAAGCATTGGCAAAATAACCTTATTTCCTTGATACTATTTGCATTTACATTGTCTGCTGAGAGTCTAAGATTTCCTGTATTGAAAATTTATGTTCAGATTGTCCTGTCTTATGAAACAAATTTGCCTTTTCCTTTGTCTGCAAAATTACATTTTAAAAATCAACAAAGCTGTTGTACGTGATATTTCCACATTTAGGAAGGATTTAAAAAAAAATATGAATTTTAAATTTTTCTGCCTGAACTTGATCAAAAGCCTAGTTTTCCTTTATTCAGTGTGCGTGGCTACTGAAGCAATGTGGAAGTTTACAAGATGACAAGCAGTGTGTTCTTGTGGTTAATATAACAGATGAGAATTCAAAAAAGCTGATTATATTTTAGGAGTTTGTTACAGAAGTCCAGTATAATTTGGGATAGGACTTCATGTTAAAAACCAGCGTAATACAGTTGCTTCTCTGCACGTGTGTTTATGCTTATGTTGTAAAATACATATTGCTGAGTGTCTTTCCATGGACACTACAAACAATCATGAAATACCTCATATATGCTTGCTTCGCAGCAATGTGGACTTTATAGTATTGTGATATACCTTCCAGAACGTATTCTTGTTAGTGCATTGTATTCTACATTGTAAATTGATGCCAATATAGTAGTGTACTTAGTCATCTTTATTACGTATAGAATTTCAGTCGTTTTAGTTTGAATCAGTAGGAACAATTGTCAGATACCCAATCTACAAGAAAGCAGTTTAAAGGAATACTGTCAAATCTTTCAATTCTGTAAATAGCATCAGCTTTTAATGTACCTGATGGTTTTTAGGATTATCTGGCACTTTCATTCTAATACAAGTTCACTTAATAAAGCAAAAAGCAAACCACAGAATCAATTGTGAGTATTCACATTAAAAAACTTGCTTTTAGGAAGCAATAACTACATCTAAGCTAATTTGCCACGTCTAAGAAAATGATTTGATAGGGCAATGAATGAGGAGGTGTGGACACACTGAAAGCTAGACGTTATACACAGGTATAAAGGATAGGGTGAGGTTGTGGGGGGAAAAAAGAACATCCTTGACCTTGGAAGTGTTGAGCAAGTCTATTTACAAAGGAAAAAAGGCACAGAAAAACTACTGGGGATCTTAGTCAGGTACACTTGTTCGTCAAAAACGTTTGGGGAAGCAGGATGTTTGAGGGTTTTGGCCTCATAAGTGTTATGGCAGCTGAGCCTATTTAAATAGATTCCATTTTTGAACTGGATGCTAGTTTAGTTTTCCCCCAGATAGAGGACAAATGTCAAGAGGAAAGAGAAAGGAAGCTGAGAAAGTCCTGTTATGTGCCACATGCAAAATGAAAGCAAAAAGGTCATCTCACTTAAATAAAAATTGAACTGGACTCATTCTGTTCTTGGATATGAAACTAATTAATTTAAGTAATGTAAGCACAGGAATGGTATTCAAAACATAATTGTACACACACCTAAATTTGCAGTGTATTGCTGTCGGGAAATGTCGTGGTATGTGAGGGTGATTTAATCACACGTTTTTGCACGTGTGATTAAACACGTTTCTGTTTTTGTTTGCACAAACAAATTTGTCTCTAGTGATAACACATTCAGTTTAAAATAATTTATTTAATGTTTCTAATATTTATATTTAAAATAAAATAAACTGTAATGATCATTCCATTAATAACAGAAAGGGGCTAGTCCTTCACGTTGTCAAGTGCAAGTGGAAAGTTCCTTTTACCAGGAAAGCTATCTGTTTAGTTGCTTTGGTTCATTTACAAAATTCAGTGTGCAATTTCAAAAGCAGCTGGTTTTATTATTCTATGATGGTGATAATCTACTCATGATTTGGAATGAGATTGATCATCATACTAGGAAGTAATACAAAATACTAAGTAGATATACATAGTATTTGTAATAATTGAACACATGGAGTAATGCCAATTCCTGAAGCGTGTGTCTGTGTTACATATGCAGGTGTATTTTGAAGTGAGACACTACAAATATTGTGGGGCAGTTTTATCTGAAACATTAAATTCCTGAGATGATTTGGGCAGTTCCCATTAACCGTTTTCTGTATAGAAGTTGGATGTTTCTTTATGGGAACAGCCCCTCGTAATGTTATTATGACAATATGTAATTCCCATCCCTATGTTCTGTTTGTTGCAAAACGCAACATTTTTAGTCATACAGCTTCTTTCCTTCCTCCGTGTTGAAATGGACTATTGCTGTTTAAGGTCATGTAGTATGTTATGTATTATTGTTAATACACGAGAAATGCTATCATTTTATTTTGTGTAGCACCCGAAGCAAAACAAAATTGTTAGTTCATCATCCTTTTAGTAATGTCTACTGGCAAGCTAATGCAAAATTAATGACATGCAGTGTGTTAGTTACTCGACTTGCAGCTTCTGTCAGAGGATGTCTATTTTTATATATTACATCATCCCTGCTGCAGAACTCGGATATCCATTGGGATTTGCTGTTCTTCCATTCCCTTTGGAAGGGCTCACATTGATGTAATAACTGGATTTGTAATTGTGATTAGATTTGGAAATTCAAAGAGAAACACTGAAGCTATGCAGTATTTTCTGCAACTGAAGTGTCAGTAATATTACTGAGTTTCTTTTTTTTTTTATGATATATTGCTAACACTAGGTCCTGTTTACCGCTTGTAGAGTTTCCAATACTTTATGACCACGCATATGTGAAACTTTGGTTAACAATAGCACAGATTTTTCAGAGTAGTGTGAGCTTTTTTGTGGTTCCTGACTTGTGATGGGTTCTTTTATACTATATAAAAGATTGTTATTCTGAGAGGTAGGGTATAAAACTAAATGTGAGGTTTGTCATCAAAGCAGACAGTTGTTTGTGCCACGGAAAAATGAATTTTTCATAACTCTTTTCTAAAGTGATCATTGCATAATGTAACTAAACACAAATATTGAATTTCTACCACTTAAGCTTGATTAAAGCTGAGGAAGATTAAAAAAACAAACACATACATGTGTTCTTAAATATTTTTTAAATAGGATATCCTCATTAGCGTAAGGTTATTCATTTAGAAACAATTTTTGCATATAAAAATACATACAGGGAAATGGGATCTGCACATGCATTATATTTGTAGAATACCAATACAGATCCTTTCAACACTGGCATCTCTATACAGATGAGCATCGTGAGTGATAGTCCTAACGTGGACATTTGCTCACTACAGCATGGAAAGAAGCTGTCAGCTCATTTTTTCCCAAGCATCTGAGCCACTGTTAACGTGAGCTGTGCTTGACATAGAGACTTAAAGATAAAATGATTAGTATTTGGTGTCAATCTTTACACAAAAGGTTCTGTTTCTGATTACTCTTAACAGTGCTTTTGTATTTGATTTGAATCATTTAAAATGATCGTTTTGCTGAGTGAATTTCAAAGCTCTAAAAAATTAATAAAAGTAGTAGTTTAAATATCCCGAGCAACTAAAGAAGTATGTATAGAATTGAAAGATGGGAAAGATGGAATGTTCCAAGAAGGCCAATAGCATGCTGGCTTTTATCAGAAATAGTGTGGCCAGCAGGACTAGGGAAGTGATTGTCCCTCTGTACTCAGCACAGATGAGGCCGCGCCTTGAATACCATGTTCAGGTTTGGGTCCCTCACTACAAGACAGACATTTTGATGCTGGAGCAGGTCCAGAGAAGGGCAACGAAGCTGGTGAAGGGTCTAGAGCACAAGTCTTATGAAGAGTGGCTGAGGGAGCTGGGGTTGTTTAGCCTGGAGAAAAGGAGGCCGAGGGGAGACCTTTTCGCTCTCTACAACTACCTGAAAGCAGGTTGTAGTAAGGTAAGGGTTGGTCTCTTCTCCGAAGTAATAAGTGATAGGACAAGAGGAAATGGCCTCAAGTTGCACCAGAGGAGGTTTAGATTGGATATTAGGAAAAATTTCTTCACCGAAAGGGTTATCAAGCATTGGAACAGGCTGCCCAGGGATGTGGTTGAGTCACCGTCACTGGTGGTATTTAAAAGATGGGTAGACGTGGTGCTGAGGGACATGGTTTAGTGGTGGACTTGGCAGCGGTAGGTTAACAGTTGGACTTGATGAAAAAGACCTCTTAAAGGTCTTTTTCAACCTAAATGATTCTATGATTCTAAGTCCAGAAGGTCAGTTGTTCTTTCACTTCAGTTCAGGGGAGCTAACAGGTCCTTAGTGGAGCAAGGGAGTTACCTTGAATTTACCACAAGGTTTGTGTGTAAATTCTTTCCCTCTCCTTCACCACACTGTTAACATGGTTACGTAGCCATACTGAGGTCACGGTGAAACAAAGTTGTTGTTAGATGTGAGGCTGAGCACCCTTAAGCATTTCTTAATTCCTGGTATTTAGACATCTCTCATGGAAAGATTTTTTTTTTTTTGTATAACGAAAAAAACTTTTATTGTTTCATGTAAGGTCTAGTCAAAGTGTTAGTATTCTGTTGTATGCGTAATGGGTATGGGGAGCTGGATTTTAGTTTTGAGCAGTTAGCCTTAATTATCTTTGAATTTTCAGATAGTAAAGTGTTGATACGCACCTGGAACAGCTGGCAGGTGTTACGCGTATTGTTGATGTGGCTGGCATAAAAACTGCACGGATTGTGCTCTTGCTCTGTTTTGCATTATTTGTATATGCATGTGCATGTGCCAAAATGTAAAATATTTTACCTTTTCTTCTTTTCACTTCACTAAATTATATTCTCTATATTACTCTTGAATGATGTAATTTGGTGAGTATAAAGGCCTGCAGCTAACTTGTTTTAAAGTCTGCAAATGACCCATGGTGCGCAAAAGATCATCTTAAAAGTAAGCACACTAACAGGTCTTCTGATAATCTTGGAATACAAAACAATATAGAATCAAATTATTAGGGATACTCAATCTGGTAGATGCACTTCTACCTCATTTTATTTAGCACTTCTATAACTAGGTAACTGATCTTGAAATTGCAAGGGAAAATCATAGTGTTAAATTTGCAAAATGGCACATCAATCAGTTGATAGTAGTTTCCAGGCTCCCTGTTTTATTTGATAGGGGAAGAGGAGAGGGAAAGGGCATTTCTTAGAATTTTATATTAAGGTCTCTTTATTTCAAGGATGTAATGTTGTGTTTTGACTTTTTTCCTGGCTAAAACCAACTTGGCACATTTTGCTTGATAATTATTTTTAGAAGTAAGGGTCAACTATAGTTTGTTACTGATAAAAGCCAAAGGTCTGGATAAATGATTTCTGTTCAGCTGCTAGAGCCAGGGCACAAAGCTCTGAAGGTATGTTAGTACATTGTGTATTACACAAGGGAGGATATGCAGGGGCATGAGAAGAGAGTTTTCCAAAAAGAAAATGATCTTATGCTGATAAACTGTTTTTAGTGTTGATTTTAATTGGGAACCCCTGGAGTAGGCTCTTTGGAGAGTCTCCCTGGATGAGACTGTGGCTGGAGACAAACCCAAAAGTTATTTCCTTCCAACAGACAACTGAAGTGAATGGAAATCCTCTGTAACAGCAAACGGCCCTTTCAAAGTTACACTTCCTCAAAATATGAGAGATAAGTAGTTAGTTACCCCAGGAGAATAAACATTCAAGGAGATGGACAGAAAGGACTCAACATTTTACATATGGTAGTAAAAATGACGCACAATCTCCACCATTATTTGGGGAATCTGGAAACTTAAGGGCAGACTGGAGGTTTTCTGCCAGTCTTCGTCTATGTCTGCACCTGGAACATAGTGATGACAGTTTCAGATTCTCCCTTAAAGCTTCTGAGTTAAGTTCAAGAAAAACTGTTAGAAAGCATATCGTGTTTGCTTAAAATAAAAATACTCCCCCTCCACTACTGCCAAAATCTCCCAATGAATAAACAAACAACAAAAACCGATAGAAAACCAGCTAGCATTTAGAGAGATTGGAAAAATCTGGGTTTTGTTTGTTTTTAATCCATTAATATTTTATACTGAAACACTAAGTAATTGTTCTGCTGCCTTGGGTGGTCTCAGATATGTTCAGTTCCGTGCCAGAACAACCATCCTTCTGTTTCAAACACGTCAGTGTATTTCAGGTAATGGGATTCAATGGGGCTGGTAAAGAACGTAAGTCTAGAATTTGGGCACTTGATTGACCTCAGAAAAATCACTGAGTGTTATTCTTACCTTTAACAGTGCAGCAGTAGGATACATATGAGAGAGGTATGCAGTTATCCAGCTTCCATAAAGTTTTCCTGCATTATTATACAGTGAAGAACATGAAATTTTGGGGGTGCCTCACATAAGTGAAGAACTTTTGTCCTTGGATTCCTGCTGTGAAATTAGTATGGACACAATGATACATGGCTTTTTGTGGGTATTTTTTTCTGTTTTGTTTTTCCTCCAAGATGGTCAGGCGACTTCTATCTCGGTAGTGAACCTCGTCTCCAGCAAGTATGGGTGTCAAGGTATTGTTTAGATCTGGTAAACAGGCCCTGCTAGTCATCATTAGGCCCAGCTAATATCATCATTCTTGACCTTAAGAAGAGTGTTTGCTTTTTTGCTTTCATGCTTGTTTTCACAGTTTAAAAGCAGAAAGCACATTCTCATGTTCTCTGATTTAATTAGCACGTTATCTTAAACTGTTGTCCTTACACCAAAGTGAGAAAGTTTTACGAACATTGGGAAAAACTTCATCTAGCCTAACAGACGGCACTTTTTTTTTCACATCTCAAGTACTGAAGCAGTTAAGGAAATCAAACTAATCTGTGACCATTCTGCCAATTGGAATCATTAATATCTCAAATTTTAATGTCTAATTTTTAACATTTAATAATGATAATATATACTTTTAAGGCCATGTTATATGCATCAAACTTTAGGCTTGTGTAAGTAATAACCCTTTGCTTTATTTAAAAAAAACCACAGGTATATCAGTTAAACATCACACAAAGTGACTTCACAGACATACATACTAAATATGATTTTGATCTTGCAAGTAAAATTTAATAAGTGAGACCTTATAAGTGTTGCAGGAACACAAAAGATATATTGATCTTTATTTTATTTTTTCTTTAAAGTCTTGTTAGATTTAAAGCATAAATAAATACGGCGTCCGGAGAAAAGTTTGTGTGCTGTGTTACTGTGGTGAGCCTTTGCTCAAGTCAGTTTTGTAAGCTAAAATAGATACTCTGGAAATGGGACATCTTGTCACCTTTGGGATGAGTATCCATCAGTTATAGGTTTTCTTCGTGTCTGTTCTAACATAATTGTTGTACGTAAGAGAATTTGATGGCAAGTATTTTAAATGACTACTATCACTTGCTTCCATTTTAAGATAGATGGCATGCAAACAGAAAGTTTGCTGTACTGAAAACAGCGCTGTGCACAGAAGGTGACAAATGAGCCTGCCGTCAGGGGAAGATTGGCAGTCTATGGCACATCCACCCAGCTGAGGCACCAGCCTGACTGCTCTGGGCTTGTCATTATTTTAAAGATCCGGATTATAGATTCATCTGCAGCAGCAGCTCAACAGAAGGGCATTTGCTCAAATGGTCTGTAACATTAGTAACTGTGCTAGCAAAACAGCACTCATCGCCCCATTGTAACTGTTGCTTTGGTGTTGCCAACAGGGCGGTCAACATCGTTATAATGATGTTAATGCCACAGCTTTATGAATAAAAAAAAAAAATAATTTGACAAATACTATTACTTTTGGGTGAGGTGGTATTTTAGTCGTAGCAACTCACCTTGGAGAATGTATTTGGTAATTTTCCCTTATTCAACAGAGTTTTATTTAAAGTTCTCAACGTTCTTGAGAAAACGCGAATAGGACAGGTGTGCCTGGACAATCCCATGTCTGTGTTATGCTGATAAACAGGAACTTGCTTGCATGAAATTGGGTTGTATGGACAGAGATTTAAATTACTGGCAGTAAATTTGCCTAAACACATTAGAATAAGGCTTTCATATTGTACAGGACATTTAAACGTATTGTAGCATTTGGAGTGAATTATTGTTCTGGGGTTTTAGTGGTTTCAGTTGGTGTTTTTAAATCTGATGGGAGCATCAGATTGTTATTTAGCAATCTCTCTCCTAAGGCTAGTGGGAGGGAGAGAGCATCAGCTTTATAAAATTCAGAAGCATGCTCCTGGGAACCGAACAGTTTTGTGTCCAATAGCCCTGAGCTTAACATCAAGTTTTAAACCTCCATTTCTTTCCAATTGAGAGAGGTGGGGGGAAGCAAAGATACCTCTGCCTTATTTTCCTTAAAATGACATATACACCATTTTTGCACTCTGCAGTGTAGCTGTCTATTCTACCTACACAACTGTGCAATACCTGTGTAATAGTCCCTTCACTGTGAATGTTTTTGGGGCACACATAATGGTTGTGGGGTTTTGCCTTATTCTTTGGTCTTTTTTTCTATTTCTTTGACTCCCACTTCTCCCTCCCAGTTTCTAGCTACTGGAGTTGTAAAGTGGCAGTAAATTTGGTGACCTTACAGTGTTCTGTCCTCTTTTGCCTAAGATTTTGAACACAAAGGAAATGATACTTTATATTGTGTTTAAAGGGAAGGGGAAAATGTGCTGATAACTTCTGGTTTTGAGGTACTTCAGGAAAAGAATGGTTTCTGTCTAGGTAATCTGCACAAGATTTTAAGTTCTCCTGTAAATAGTTGCGTGTTAAGGTGACTGCTTGAAATTGACGATTTGAGGTAATCTGTTGTTGCAGCATTTGCCATTAACCTAAAAAGGTTTAATACTCCAACCATTGTTGACATTGTTTAGGAGAATAATATCCATGTGAGATTACGTTCTAGGATGTGAAATAGCTGAAAGGCATTAGTCAGATGCTGCTGAGGTCTGTATCATTTTCTACCTAAATTCAGAACTACAGTTCATGAATCCTGTGGGTAGTTCAATGATGTCCTATTGTTTGTAGTTGCTTTTGAAAGGGTTTTTTTTAACATTCTTTTCTGCAACTCAGATGCCAGCTTTCTCATAAATACAACATTTTGAAAGCAGCTGGGGATAGCCCGTCATGTCCAATTATTGCACATCAGGTTTATTAACACCTCACTTTAATTGCCTAAAAGCATCAGCAAAAATGTTTTGCTCTTTTCAAACTTCAAGTCTAAGCGAGGCGTTCTTACGTGGGTTTTAAAGTACATATGAACACAAAGTTGCAGTTAGGAAATGACATATACGTTCGTGCTTGCTTATGATAGAAACTTCCCAGGATATATTGTTCTAGTGTTTTGCACTGATTTAAATTCTATTCATTCTTCACTGAAACATATAATGATTCACTGAACTTCTGCTTTAATTATTTATTTTTTTTTATAAAATGTAATTTATATGTAATTATTTTCTGAACTGATAATGGACAGTACGTACGATTACACTGCACCACAGTACCTGGAAAGTGGTGGAAGTGGTGGCAGTTGAGGAGGAAGGAATAGGGAAATGGAATCAACCATTTATTTCTTGGAATTGTTTTGACTCGCAAATTGCCCCTGAGTGGTGTTTTCTCCACCTAATTACATAAATATCACTTTCCACCTTTTCAATGTAAAGAGGCTTTTTTCTGTTTTGGAAACCACCAAGTTTTCATCAGTCTGATGCATGTGAACATCAATTAGACTTTGCTAAGTTGCTTTAAATTCTGCATTTATGTATGAAGTACTGACTTAATTTTCTAGCAGGCAAGTAGAGGTGTATAGTAGTGGCCAGTAAGGAAGGGTTTGATGGCACCATCATCTGGAAGTTTAGACTTTCACTACTGTTTTAATGGTTTTGTTCATGTTTTCATGTTAATCTTCAAGGCTTATGCCACAGAAACATAGGCTAGATTTTAGCTGGAAATACCAACTGATGCAGAGTAAGATGTGTGTTGATAGTTTCGTATGTAATGGAGTTCAGAAGGTGGTGCGCTCCCTTGCTACGCTGGGGAGATATTTCTGTCTTGGCAGAACTTCATATTTTTTTTTCCTGACATGAGCCTAAAACCCCACATTCCAATTCTGCTCATGGTGTTAACCGCAAGGCCACCAAATCAGACTCAAGAGGGTTGTAATTGCTTTGTCAACAAGTAATATTTTTAAATTTTGTACTAGAGAGGGTTTGTCTAAGCTTCCTAGAATGAATAGCTTCTGCTATTTCTGGTCAGCACTTCATCAGAAAATTGATTACGCTCATCATTAGACGTTTTACAAGGCTTAAGCATAATTTAACATTTTAAAATCATCTGTTAGTTACACTGGCACATTACAAAGACTTTTAAAAATTCTGAAGTAATTTTTGTAATTCAATCGTTTAAAGAATAACTTATCTTTTAGCATATACTGTAAGACTAAGAGCACAAGTGTAATTAAACTCTAATAAATGTAAACATATTCGATTTATTATGTGCTGTGTGTGAAATAGTGTCCTTAGAATAACTGTGGAAAAAATAGACCAGATATTTCAGGATATTTTCTTGCCTTACTAGAATTCATTTCCACTAATTTTTATAGCCTCATTTACTAGCAGTCATTGTCATTACTGAAAGAAATCACTATGTAACAAACTAAACTAATTATCAGTGGACATGTTATTTGGGTGGAAGGCAACTGCTGGTTGCATGACATACTATTCCGTAGTATTCATATTTTTTCCTGTGTGTTTTTGCCTGTGTGACAACTGTTATGTCTTTTTTCTATTGTTCTTGTTAAGGCGGGGGGGGAAAGGACTTTGAAGTTACTTTAAGCACAGATGGTCTCTGATTTTAAGGAATGTGTTGTAAATGTGTTAGAGAACTGTATTAAAGTTGAAGCCTAATGGAAGAGTGGCATGTTTCTCTTTGCCCTGGCTTGGGCTACCCTGTGTCAACTGGGGTGAATTTTTGGCATTTAATTTTTGGCACATCATATAGGGCTGACAGTTTATGGCTTAAGCGTGTTCCCCATTGCGTTTTAGCTCCTCTGCAGTATGATGTGGCTAGTATAACACGAGAAGTGGTATAGTGTAAATGGGAGTGACCAGGGAAATTTCTGAGTTTAAGATATAATTGCAGTCAGAGAGGAGAATTACAAGAGCTATATGTATATCAATCTCTTTAAGATCTTGCTTTTTTAGTGGAATTTGTGTATTCGGTGTGCAAGGAGAAGCAGGAGCTGTATTCAGAAAGACTTTAAATGATGTGTTAAAGGGTTCTGGACGTTTACCTGCCACAGTCCCTGGATATCTGTGGCCTGCGTAGTGGTGAAGCTGCTGAAAATCTGAGATAGCTCATCAAGTGCACTGTTTATAAATACTTGATAACAATGTTTACAGCTCTGCAGCAGCACTCTTTTGGGTGGGGGAAAAAGGGAGGTGATGTCAAGCCCTCTGCTTTATCCTCATCTTCATGAAAAGTCGTGTTCGGTTCAGGATTTGGCAAGGTAAACGTGGGTCCTTATTCCCACTCTGACTTCGGTGATATTCTTAGGAGCCGGCAGCGAACGGATCCCTCCCCTCTGGGGCTGCCCTGATCTTCAGAGGCTGATACCAGACACAGGCAAGAGCTTGCTGTTTTATCTGCATTGTCCATCTCTACCTTAATGAGTGAAATGGTTAAGTATCCGAGGGGGCGAGCCTCGAGGAATGTGTCTTCCATTTGACTTGAATATTTCGGTGGATAAAGGGAGAGGGAGGGAGAGGAGAGAGCGAGAGAAATCCACTTACATCACTGGAACTGCATTGAGTGTGTGCCTGTGTGCAGGTTAAGAGACAGACTACAGTGTCTTTGCTTTCTGCAGGAAGCAGCAATGCCGTTTGTATCCTAAGAGGAATTTTTTATTTAGAAAAGGAAGCATTCTTTCTACCCAGGAAATGGCTTTCCTTGTGCGTTGCTATGCCAACTGCCTGCAGCCATGGTCTTCCAAAGTAAGCACAATAACGTAATTATATTGGCGTATTGCATTCAGACTCATGATTCTCTGGGTTTTTGTGTGTGTGTAACTGTGTTGTATTTCTGTTGCTGACTCTTTGGGCGGTAGACATGCTCGTCTTGATTGTGAGGAACAGGCATCATGAAATTAAATGTCCATCAATGTCATGCTGTTAAGATTAATTGTGCAAACTTGGTTAGCTGAGTGGAACAGAGATCACTGGTCACTACTCTGTCAGCATCATTAGCAGCCAGGGGAGGAGGTCCCTATCCGCGGGCTCTGCCCTGATTTTGGGGGAGTGGAGGGTAGTGGTGGAGCGGGGGGAGGCTGCGTGTGTGAATGTGTGTGATTGCAAATGAAACAGGAGTATTAACAATGCTTGGCTGAATGCTGGGGGCTGGTGCCTGCACCCTGACTAATATAATACTGTATTAAGCCTTTTTGAGGGAGTCTCTGTGCAGTCAGCCATTTTAGCTTTTTTCCTCCTTTTTCTTTGCTTCCCATTTCTCGGGCTCGGGGAATGGTTTTGTTCCCTTGGATGAATGCTGGCTATGTAGGGTTTCATCAGGCTCTCTACGTCCTGACATGCTTAGACTTTCAGCGTTACGAAAATGGAGCCTAACGCTGTCGTTTGGATTGCTGCTCTGCACTACAAGTGCGAGGGGGGGTTTGAGCTTACCAGTAGTGACACTTTTAGCTCCAGCTTGCTTTCCCCCCCCTCCTCCTCTCTTTAATGTGATGCTGTAGAGGGTGACTTGCCATCCATAAGAAATTGGTACATGATGTGTAAATTCAGTTCGGCTTATGTTTCTTCATTATGAAACCACTTGCAATCCCAGCTAACCATGGAGTTATGGGCCAGCAGGAGAAACACTCAGTAAGTATTGCAAATTCTGTTTGTTCTATCAATAACCTGTCACGGGCAAACTGCATGGAGATTGAAACTGCTTGCCGTCCTGCTCACGGGCTTTCCTGCTTGTGAATTTAATAGTGGGTTCCGAGGGAAGGCTGTACCTGAGGTGGCGTTAGAGTCGGTGGCTGTATTTAAGATTGCTTTTAGCTTAGAAAAGGCAACTCTCTAGGCTCTTTTTCAATGTTAAAAATTTAGTGGAAGAATGCTGACATACATGGGGCAAGAAGCGATAAGCATTCAGTTAAAATTGTTATGCATTTGTTGAAACTTCAGAGAGATATCCAAGCTGTATAACAAGTGATATAATTGCAGGTGGTGATAAGAATAGATTTATTCTGTCTCGTGTATGGTACTAGTGTGCTGTTGCCTTGTAGCATGGCGTTTAACATCTGTGGTACACTTATGCTGAAAATGCAGAAACTGTTAGTAAAACATGGAATGAACAAAAGGCGTAAGTACTGCTGCTTTCTAATTGATCCCATGAGTCAGCTACACCTTTGTCATGCTTTAATCCCATAGGCTGCCTGTGTTTATTGTTTGGGAAAAATGCATTCATAAGCAGAAGAGCAAACATTATTTAACAAGGCCTCAGGTGTCAGGAATTAGAAATTTAGGTTTTGCATGATAAAGAGATTCTAGAAGTGTAGATTCTTATTGCCCAGTTAACACGCTTAAATCTTCGCGCTAGATTTTTCTATGGTTCAATATAATTTTCAATCTGACAATTTGTTTCTTGAAAAGATATTTATATAAATGTGTTCTGTGCATACTGTGTGTGTTAGAATGTGCATGGGAATGTGTGCAGTATGTTCAGCATATGCAGCTAAGAATCGTGAATATTGGGAAGATGTGATAGCTGGAACTTTTTAAAGGAGGAACATTTTCCTCATAAATTCAGTTTTGATTGTGTAGAAATGTGGAAACTAGTCTAGAAACATTTCAGAATGCATCTAGTGGGTTTTTCTTATGCACATAGCAGACATATCACAGTTTCTTGTTGTAGACTGTCTTGTTCTTTTCCCTTCTTCTTAATTACTTTCTAAGTATAAAAGAGTTCATGTTACCCAATCATTTGGTGTTCATGAAATATTTAGAACTTAATCTAAAAAAGAAAAATCTCCTTTCCTCCTGAAACTCAAGTACTGAAGAAGCTGAAATAGAGTAGGATACGTTGAATTTCAAATAGGAATAAAATGAGAAAGCTCTTTCTACTCTCTGAAGAATGTTGATGAAATGTTCTAGGTTGATTCCGGTAAACCAGCAAGTCTAACTGATATAAAATAATTGTTTATAGATAAAGGAAAAAATTAACCTGGCATTTTAGAGACTCTGAGTTACAAGTTCTGTCATATTTTAGTTGTATTACTTTGAATTAATTAAATCAGAGATATAAATTTCACTCTCTGGACCAAAACGTAGGAGTAGTAAAAGGGGAAAGCTTATGGTATTGCTTTACAAGAAAATGAGGTTACCTCAAGAAATCTCCACATATATGTAAGAGAAAGAAATCCTACTTTGACATAGGGCTGACACACAATTGCACAATTGCAGATTTTGACGTAGTTTAGAGTTTATATAGAAGTTTAAAATGGAACTATTAGGACAAAATGTAGCTCAGCGGAAAACACCACTTTGGCAAAGAAACTTTCCATGCTTGGGTCTCCAGGTAAAGGTTAGTTTGCTTGGAAAATTGAACTGAAAGATGTGAATTCTTGGTAGAGAGGCAAGGCCAGCTTGGAGTTTCAAGGTATATAGACTTTGTCTTGCTTTGCGTAAAAGGAAAACTTACTGAATTAATCATTTTTGGTGATGAGTTATTTCCATATTAGTATGTTCCCAGAATCCTAAATCTTTTATTGATATCCGACTTGATCTTATTTCAAGGAGAGAGCCTTAATTACTTCTGTGACATCCCCGCCTAGAGTCTCACAGCTTGATTTGCTGGGACAATCTGGAATTGAATGCAAAAATCTCCTATGCAAGGTTTCACAAAATTCTGTTAATTAATTTTAGTTTATATTGTTAAATCTTAATTTCACACTAGTTTAGTTAGGGAATGAGGGATATGGGTTAAATCTACTGTTGTGTGAAAATGGTATGCAAACTGACCGTTATGTCCGTTGTGGTGAGAATGGAGGGAGGAAAAGTAAAAAATTGTGTTGCGTTTCTTGGATTACTTAATATAAGAAATAAAATCAGACGCATCAATCGTGTACTGGTCATACATGTCTCACACTTTCTAAATTGGAAGAGTTTGAAGCAGTGCTACGGATGCCTGTCTGAAGGTGGTGTTGCTCTGTGGGTGACGTTCCTTGATACACAGCTGTTGTCATCTGCTGAACAGGGACTAAAAGTATGCTCTGGGTGAAGGATGGCAGAGAAACGAAAGCTGGATTGTTGAAAAAGTAGTTCTGCTTAGTTATTGTATTTAAAGTACTTAACCAGATTTCATGTAGTTCAGTAGGTTTGTTCTATTTGACTGTATCTTTGCTGATTTTAAGAGGCCTCTCAACTGGCCTTGTAGTGCTGTCATTATAGTTTTCCTAATCTTAAATGTGAGGAGGATGAGTGTTGTTTCCAAAACGTTCACTTTGTGGTTGATGAAACAACTATCTCTTGAAAAGTTTTACACATTGCATTGTATACTTGCTTTATTATGTGGAAAAGTCACATGAAGGTCTAGCATATGAAGGGTCCCACGGTAGACTCGAGCCTTCTAAAATGTTATCTTTCTATCTCATTTCTCCTTTTCTCTTGTATGTGTTGTTTGTAGGAACTTTGAAGTTATTTAAAAAAAAAAAAGAAAAAAATGACGGGTATAAAGGCTTTTAAAAATGTGACTTGAGATGCCTAGTTGTTTCATGAGTATGTAACTCATGAATTGCAGGGTACATTGGAGTGCCTTACGCACAACCTGTGAGAAAGGATGAGTTATGCTTTTACTTTGGGTACTACTGAAATTAAGTCTGCTAATAAAGGTTATGTTTCACTGCCAGCCCAGTGACTCTCCTTTAGTCATCATGTAGCTTGACCTGTCTTGAATTACTGAAAAATATTGAAATCAGTAAGTCAAATCTTTGTGAACTAATTTTGGGTCGCAACAACCAGATGCAGTGTTACAAGCTTGGGGAAGAGTGGCTGGAGATCTGCCTGGCAGAAAAGAACCTGGGGGTGTTGGTTGACTGATGGCTGAATATGAGCCAGTGGTGTGCCCAAGTGGCCAGGAAGGCCAAAAGCATCCTGCCCTGTATCAGGAACAGTGTGGTGAGTAGGACTAGAGAAATGATCGTCCCCCTGTACTCGGCACTGGTGAGGCCCCACCTTGAGTACTGTGTCCCCTCACTATAAAAAAGACATTGGGCCCCTCACTACAAAAAAACACATTGAGGTGCTGGAGCATGTCCAGAGAAGGGCAACGAAGCTGGTGAGGGGTCTGGAGAACAAGCCTTATGAGGAGCAGCTGAGGGAGCTGGGGTGGTTTAGCCTGGAGAAAAGGAGGCTGAGGGGAGACCTTTTCGCTCTCTACAACTACCTGAAAGCAGGTTGTAGTGAGGTAAGGGTTGGTCTCTTCTCCCAAGTAGCAGGTGATAGGACAAGAGGAAACGGCCTCAAGTTGCGCCAGGGGAGGTTGAGATTGGATATTAGGAAAAATTACTCCACTGAAAGGGTTATCAAGCATTGGAACAGGCTGCCCAGGGAAGTGGTTGAGTCGCCTTCCCTGGAGGTATTTAAAACACTTGTAGACGTAGTGCTTAGTGATATGTTTTAGTGGTGGTTTTTGTCAGTGTTAGGTTGATGGTTGGTCCATATGATTTGAAAGGTCCCTTCCAACCTAGGCAATTCTATGATTCTGTGACTCTAAAATACGGTAAGAACAAGCCAAAGATTTGTGGCCCTGTGCTAGGGCCCTCCTCGCTCCCAGGAATGAAAAAGAAATGAGTGGTATTTTGAGGAACAGTCTTTTTAGCTTGGTAGTAAGGGTGTTGACATAATATTCTGGAAGAGATTATCCATATTGTTTTATAGCTCAAACAATACATGTAACCTGGGATAGTTATTTGTCCTCTGAGTGAGCATCACGCAGCACTAATAAGACATAGGAAAGAGAGGTGTGATGATGTGATCAGTGGCTATGCTTGGTAAGCTGAACAATCTGAGGTGGCATCATACCCGGATACTTATATATATCTCTCTCTGGAAAAAAAAATGGATGTATGCAAAAGAACTTTGAGTAGGTAGTAACCTGTTATCTACTGTAGCTGCTGATGGTTCTGATTTTTCGTCATCTTAATGAATTAGATTGCACTGGGACTTGATACAGATTTTTCCTGTTGTTGTTAGGTACCTTTATTTTTCTGCTTATTGAAACCAGGTTTCTGGTTTGGCCCCTGCTGATTATTCCTTTCCTTTAAATTTGTATATTTTGAAAAAAAATCTTCTCTGTAAACCAATGAAGGAGTTGTGGGTTTTTCATGTGATTAGGAATAGTATTTCCCCTCTTCATAGATACAGTCTTCATGATACAGTCTTTAGTTACATGACCATATATCTTCTTCAGGATTCATCTCAAGATGAATAGCTCTGGTTTAATGAGCAGCTGTTTGATACTTCGGGCTAGCTTCTTTGCTCAAATGGCCAGGTTGTGTTTATGGCGTATTATTCAAGTCCTGCTCCGAAAATGAAAGCATTAATTTTTGTTTCTTCTGTGGCTTTCTAAGGTGTTTTTAACTACAGTGTTCATACAATTCATTAAAGTAATGCAGGGATGGGCCGTATCTTTGTTTTTCATGTTGAAGCAAATCTTTGGCAAAAAGTAAGGACAGAATTTTGAGAACTTAAGATGCTTATTGCTCAGCATAGCTAGGCCTAAGTGAGCGTTGAAAGTATGGATTTTGTTATTTGAATTTTCTGTGTATTGGCCCAGTTCAGGTACTCAGGGTTGATTTTAATTGACTTGCCTGGCATCCTGCCAGAGATCTGTGGTGGGAGTCTGGCTAAATTCCTGTTCTCCAGGACAGCATTTAACTGCAGATATTCTCAAAAGCTTATAAATGGTGAAATTTGGGTCATTTCATAGAAATGACAGTGAATACATTAGTGACCTGTAGAGATGGCAATCAAAGCATCCTTGGCGTATAGGAGATGTCCTGCAGTCTTTCTGTTACTGTTTCAAGGCCTGGGGATTGCACAACATATTTAAGAGTCAGGGAAGAAAACTACACCAAAAAAGCCACCATCTGTATGTAGATTGTGCACGTGTGCACAAAACGGCTTTCTCTACCTTCTTAAGAAGTAGCTGAAATTTTTTCAGGTCAACATGGATAGCTGGTGTTGAAGATCTCACAGTAGGACATTTCTTTAGAAAGTTTATGAAGTAGGAAGAGTTCAGGCCTCACAATGAGAATGGGGAAACTAGCATAATCAATATTACTGGTTCTGGTTGATGTTCCAAAGTGACCAAATCTGGTGGTGGTGTTGGAGTGCTTGCAAAGTGGTATTTATGATGGTGCACACTGAAATGTGTCATTTATAGTCACAATACAGATGTGAACCTGGAAAGGGAAGTCAGCTTCTTCCAAAATGCTATTTTGAGACTTAACAGACTAATACTATTTATCGCTACTGAGTTGTAGGCACTCCTGCCTGATCTTCAGGCATGCTGAAAATCCAGCTGAAATTGAGAGCTGCTGATATCCAACAAATAAAAAAAACCCCAACAAACAAACAAGAACATCAACAAAAAAAAACCCAAAACCAAACCCAAGCAACCAAAAAGCCAAACATCAAAAGAAACAAAAAATCCTGAAGCCCTTAATGTAGTGTTGATTTGCTCCTGATTTTATGAGTTAATAAAGACACAGGAATAATAGAAGCTCTAAAAAGCAGAAGATAATGGACTGTGTTGAGCAAAGTAGCGTAGGTTAAAAATATCAGGGAATTAGCAAGACGCACGTAGCGGAGCGTGAAGTTCATTGTAACTAGAAGCAGGCACAGTCAACTAAGGATATCCTGTGCCTCAAGCTGATTCTTCCACCTGCAAAATATTTGCACTCCCTTGCAGAATACTGGTTGAAGAGTTTTAAACAGTGGTACTTAATGCTTGTACTTAAACACAAGTGATGTAAACTTAACAGTTTAGCAAATGGACCTGTAAAAATATTACCGCAAGATGAAGTAAATTAGTTTTTTGGAAATTTCATGCTTAATTATCTAAGGCAGGGAATCTCAGATAGTGAGATGAAAAGAAATATGTAGCTTATAAGAGGATTGGAAACTGCTGTCAGTTGTGTTATTTATTTTTGCAGTTGTGATTGCCCCTGCTGGTACTACTCCAGTACGCAAAAGCAAGGAAAGTGTCTCATATTCTGTATCTGCTGCTGAGATGACCTGAAGCTCATCTGTAAAATACAATCTGTACTTGATAGCTTTACATGTTGTCTGCAAATCAATGAAATATCAAAAATAACTGTATGTGACTTAGCAATACAAGGATTAGGAACCATGATTTCCAATTTCTAAAATAGAATTGGATAAATATTTGAATCGTGTTCAGACCATCAGCTCTCTGGGATAATGAATGATGTTGGTGCTGGAAACTGTTAAGTATAATTGTTTTAAGCTTATTTAAAGTTTGTTTTCCTTCAGCTCTCTGAGATATTTTTTTATTCCTTGGCGTATACTAGGCTTCAAATTACTACAAATTAGTCCTTAACAGCATCCTTGATGTTTGAAAAGCTGAACTAATTTTGCTAACCGTTTCAGGAATACACAGTAGTGTGATTTTTGTCTGGCTGAAATAAATACAAGATTTTCAGGATCTCAGGATTATTTTATTAAAGTCTGATTTTGGTTTTTGGTATCTTAGTTGCAACAGCAGATATATAGCCAGTCTATTAATTCTTTTCAGTTCAATTGATGCATTTTTGTTAGAGTTCTTGAAATTTAAAAATTCATTGGAGTAATATTACTAGAAAGAAAAAAACACCTTGAAAGTAGAGTATTTAGGAGTTCATGAAGGTGAGGGTAATACTGAGGCAGTGTTTCCCGTGTTCTTTATTGCCAATGGATGAGAAGTACTACTGACTGTGAAGACCCTACATGATAAGTATAGTTAATATTAAGGATTTGAGAAAAATTAAATATTAATGTCTCAAGATTTACCCTTGGCCAAAGAACCTTGTACCTGCCACACTTCATTTTCAATATTGTATTTAAAAGAGTCTGGTAGCTGTAGTCCGAGTGAAGCGTGGGATGACCCCTGCAGGTTTGCAGATTTTTTAGGATTCTAACCTCTGCGTGCTTAATCCCTCAATCTGTTACTGAAATGTAACTGGCACTCGTCCGATATCCCAGTACTGGATAGTTGGTGGTTCTTCCAGTTTTGTCAGCTTGCCAGTAGTCTCTTTTGCTGTTCATTTTGAGATGGTGATGATTCAGCTGAGAACCACAGGAAGAATAAACTGTACCGAAGGGGTCTCTGCTCAGTGGGTTGCTTGTGAAAGCTGATCCTGTGCCCGGGAGCTGGAATTTATAGGAGTGCTTGTCATTCCTTCCTAAACTCGTGTTTGCATGGGGGTACTAGAAGGGCAGATGAAGGACAACAGATTGCAGTGCTTTTCTGTGGGTGATGTTTGAAGGTAAATAGCCTTATGTTAGCATAGCACCTGACCCAAATAGTACTGCTTAGTCCCTAATACATCTGAGATACAGGGGTGGAGGTGAGCTATTGCCTAATTGTTTGTTTGTTTGCTTGGAAAAGATGAAGGATCACAACCAATTGCATTTGAAATAACTGTATGAAATTTTGTGTAAGTGGTGTTTGTAATTTACACTTGTGATGCTGGACTTGGTTATTAGACTAGTGCAGTATAGTAGTATGGAAGAATGTGGGTCCAGCCTTTGGCCAGAAGGCTTCATGTGTCTTTTTGGGTTGTACTCGCTGCAAATGTGAAGCTTGCTACCATGAACCAGCCTCACAGTATTTAGCTAACCTGGCATTCTCTGCTTGGCCTAAAACTTAAGCTGGTCAAAAAGCTAAAAATAAGGGCATCACTCTTTTTGTGGTCCGTGGTCTCCATTGCAAATGTTGGAGCACAAAATCCCAGCATGTTTACTTCCCTTTTCATGAAAAGTGAAAGAGGATTTTCTGAAATGGAGAGTAGCCTGCTGGATCTCACAGCATGGACTGGTTAGTTACTGGTGTTAGCCTTTACCGAGGCCTGTGTTACAGGCAGTCAAGTTGATATCCCTTACAATATGCCATTCCTATCAAAGCTTGTCTAGGGCACCTTAAAAAAGGCATCAAATAATTTGATCTGCTACAAATGTCAATAGTTCCTGTGCTTTGTGGTCCTTGTGCTAGATGGTGGGTGGGAGTGTGAGAGCCCCTACTTCAGTTCAGAGAGACTTTCTGATTTTTCCTTACGTGTCTTCTGAGTTCCAGTTTAGTGACTGTAGTAAATGACAACAGAAAGCTCTGAACCATTTGACAAAATGTGAGGATTTTGCCTTGAATATGAAGATGGTTGTGACTCTCTACACTCAAATATATGCATACCTCCATAGCATTTGCAGCTTGTAATGGAGATGACACTTCTCCTTTGGACTGGGAATATGAAAACTGGTTTAGTACCAACCTTCTCTTTCAGCCCCGGCTTCTTGACTTGAATCAAGAGCCAACTGCTTTTCAAAATAGAGGAAAAGCAGGCTTGTGAGTTAGGATGCAAAGTGCAAAGTATTATATTATAGCTGCATTTAGTATCTGTTAATAAGCTAACAGATGCTATGGCAGTGGTAAAATGTAGCCGTATGCAATCCTTGTAACTTCTACCTGTCCTACTTATTCCAGCTGTCCCAGGGTTGGTTGGTGACCAAGTGAAAACGTTGCTGACATTTGGTAGCAGTAATGTGTCCTCTTGGTAACTGCAGTTACCTGATCTTCAGAGGGATATGGACAACCAGGGAGGAACCACATTGTAAACCCAGACAACAGCCCAGCGGTCAAATTCCTCAACCTGTGATTTCTTTCACTCAATCTATAAATATTACCTCATTTTATCTGACTGCAGCCTGTCAACTTGCTTGCTGACAAGCATAGGCGCTGTGCACTGGGTCATTTGGACGCACTGACTGGGTAGGATTTATTACTTTACAGCTCAACTCCAAACTGTGACTTTGCAAGTAAGAAAAATGGATTAAAACTATTTTTTTTTTCCCTTCTCTGAAGAATGATTTCATAAAAATGACATTGTGCTATTTTGCAGGTCTGCTCCCTTTGTGTATTTAGTTATGTTGGCTTGCTTTATAGTTAAAAATAGGCTTTTTACTGCTCTGTGCTGCTGTTATTCCTGCAGAGCCAGGAGAATGGGAGCTGGGTTGTGCTCTTAGGACTCCATCCATAGCATTGTTTCCTAAATGCCTGTCTGCTGCTGCGCACCTGCCAACCTACCGAATGCTGTAGGAGTTACATGAGTGTCAGGAAGGTCTAACGTGGGATGATTTGAAAGGGCATGGTAAGGCCTGAAAAACAGAATGTGGCTGCAGAACTGGACCATCGATTTAATATTGGTAGTGAGATCGGTGGCTTGAAAGCGGAGCGATGAAGGACACGGTACCTGAAAACTGGATGTATTTAGTTGCGGTTGAAAAAAATAATCATTCTGGATTGTGGGAAATCTAAACTGAATTGTGGGAATTATTTCTTGGTTAGCTATATCCTAGGTTTGCTGAACCATCAGCACTGTTCTCGTTTTAACCCAAATACATATTTTTTTTTTTTGTGCTCTTGATTTCTTTTTTTTTTCCATATACGTAAGCAACTAAAGGTTCTTCAGAACTTGCATTGTACATTCTCTGCCTCTGCTGCTTCACTGATCAAGGTACAGCTTGACCGCTAAATCTTAATGTATTCCTGATAACAAGGTAGGAAAAAAAAACACCTTCCAAATGCTTGGCAGGCAGGAGCTCTTTACTCTTCTAGATTGCTGAGGAAAGAGCCAGATGTCAGACTTGGATGTGTCTCCCTGGCGCGCTTGCCTTTTCAGTTTTGACCCACATCACCAGTGGCTTTTCAGCTAGATTTTTTGGCCTTTGAATAAGGAGCTGAAAGTAGAGGGATTTTGTTTGAAATATCCATAAATAATGTAGAAGGATTGTTTTTTTCCTGTTGTCCTCACTTTTAAGGAACCATGAGTAAAAGGAAAATGCATGAATTTATGGATTTCGGAGCCTTTGTAAAGTGTCCTACTTAAATAATTAACTCCATATCTGGAAATGGTGGTCCACTGAATTTTTTAAGGCAACAGAGAAGACTCATAATAATTCTTTTAAAAGTGAAGCTGTTAACAGCTGTAGGAGCAGAATAAAAAGCAAACTAAAATGAAAACCGTGTTAGCTTCTGTTAATAACTGTAGGTCTGTATGCTAGGTGTACCTCTCCTTGCTTGTTGGTGTATGACTTCTGCAAACATTTTCTGTGGTCTGACTCCAGGAGTTTCTGTCCTGTTCAGTCTTGCTCATTTTGAAAACAGTAGGTTCTTTTAGTTGATAATCTTGGGGGTTTTTTTTAGTTTTGCGAGAAGATGAGAGATTTCTTGCATTTCAGAGCAAAGGATTTCAGAAATTTCCATGTAGCAGAGAGTTTCCAAGATCCCCAAATACAGCTGCTATTCCTAAATAAATGGATACTAAATCATAGTTTCACAAACAGTGGCATGCATGTCAGCAGTAGTATACAGAAAATCTAGTTATCTACCTCTTTCCTGTTGAAGGAAGAGGTTGTTTAGACAGTTAAATGTCACTCTGACACCTGCCACTTCCATTAGTATTGTACCTTGCTGTTCTTTCTCTGATGATGGTACCCAGGGAAAACTAAATTTAGGAATTCCTGAGTTAGAGTAATATGATTTTTTTTTTTTTAAGAAGTGCAGGTTCGGTGTTCCAGCTGGGGTTTTATTCAGTTAAGCATGCAGAGATAACATGTTTCAATGTAGTAAATGACTAAAATGTCTACCACTTTTATAAAAGAAAGTAACCTTCTTAATCTCTTGCACCACGGGGTGTTATAACAAAGACCATTCTAGCACTGTCACGAATCGGCAGTTAAGATGTGACACTCAAGTTTTCTGATTACTGCAAGGTGACCTAGTGCAGTAGGTGATGCACATGCAAACATCCTGGGTCTCTATAGTTTATCTGCTGGTAGATGGGAGAAAAAAAGATGAACTTCACTAATTTTATTTGTAGAATGGGATTCGGTTATTGGTCCTGGTATTTCCTGCTGATTTCTGTGCTGCTTATTTTTCTGCAGCTTGGCAATCACTGATTTAAAATCTCTTCCTAAATAAGCACCATTAAAATATTTCATGGTGTCAGTAGAATATAGAAGCTGCTACATGGGTTGTGGTTTTTAGTATGCTGTTGACTTAGGGCAGGAGTATAAAGGGTGATTTAAACTCTGTGCGCACACCTGCGGAGACATGAATAGGTAAATTTCTGGAAGTCCCGTCTGAACGTCAGCATTTTAAGCAGAATAGCACGGTGCTTCAATTGACAATGTCTCTTTGCTCTAAAGCAGCCTTGGCTTTAGTGGGCTCCATATGGGGCCTTCTTGTTTTGCTTATTTTGTGAATATGCTGCTGTGGACTTTTGTAAAAATTAGGTGATTTTTTATGGATTTATTTATTTATTTCTAAAAAGGAGAGGGCTACTTGAACTTAGCATTTAGTATTACAGTTTTAAATAACTACCACTTAGACAACAAAGAAAAGCTCTGCAGGTTATTTCAAAATTTAATGGAAATATTACTAA
Organism: Stercorarius parasiticus; assembly: GCA_013396915.1. NCBI lineage: Eukaryota > Metazoa > Chordata > Aves > Charadriiformes > Stercorariidae > Stercorarius > Stercorarius parasiticus. The sequence continues at coordinate 122,151 of VWZL01005970.1, read as the reverse complement.
TATAAAAGATGCTTCTGTGTTGATCTGTGTAAATAATTTTAAATGGCTTTGCACAGTTGTTGCCGCACCGTGCTCCAGAATTTAGGGAATGTCTTTGCACTCACTAAACATGCTGATGAAAAGAGGGAAAATGATCCTTTACTTTTGCCCTGCCAATGATCACAGTGAGCACACACATGTAGATCTTTTGCCCAAACTAGTAAATACTCATAGTAGTTCAAAGAAGTTGGAATCTTGTTCTGTGTGACAGAATAGAAACTCTGGAGGTATTAGGAATGCATGATACCACATACAGTTTTAAAAGCTTGCGTCAGTGTGAAAAAACTTCATTAATTTTCTTTGGCTACCGAATGAGGGAAAATGAAAAAAAAAAAAAAAAATTAGCAAGCAAAGCTGGGAGTGTTACAGCAATGTTCAGTGTCGTTCTATTGCCATGGCATGAGTACAGTTCCACTGTCAAAACTCATAAAATAAGTAATAAAGCTGTTTTGTGTAGTCATGTTAGTATAGCATTAAAAAAATCATGGATAAGGTAAAATCGTACTATTTTAAGATTTTGCAACGTTAGTCGTGTATAAAGGGAAATGCTTGTCATTTAAAAATATTTTGAGTTGTCTTGTTGCTGTGCTATTTTTACATTATTCAGAAAAACAGCAAGACATTACCTATATTACTCTATAATGCAAATATGAAACCTTTTTATTCTCTGTGCATTGGTCTCAGAAGTATTATCTATAAAGTTTTAAGATGTTTTTAAGTAACCTTTATTTTAAAATTCACCTTATTTTAAGAATAGAATTCCTGCTCTTAAGCAAAATTATTTGCTTCTTGTTTTGACCGGCATTTTTTTTAAATTTTGTATCGTTGTTTTGAAATGCTTGCTATTATCAATCTCAAACCAGTGGTTACGGTAATACACATTTTTGCTTTCTATTAAGGAGTGCTACAATCAGAATATTCTTAAAAACAAGGTTTAGCAAGTGCTTTGATGTCCACTTGTGTGTCGAGATGTGCATCTTGTAATATTGCAGTTCCTCAGGGTTTTTTTTGTTTGAGGTGAATCAAAAATGTGCATCTTTCATTGTCAGACAACGAAAATAGAGCAAACTTCCATTGTAGAGCAAGCACACAGGAAAAAAAGGTAGTCACGGTGCTTGATTTCTTATTTGGAGCCAGTCGTTAGCAGAAGAATTATGCATGTTTCTCTCTGATTGCTTAAGTTACTGAAAAGCAAAGTCATTGCATTAGGAAAAAAGGAAGCCAACCCACTTTTCTCATGAGCTATTCCTTGATACTACAAAGCAGAGATAATCCTGTAGTTAAAACTGCCAGGGTGGCATTGATATGGCTGCAGACATCAAACATAAACCCGAAATAATTTCGTTTACTTGTGAATTGTCATGTCTCTATTTAAGTTTTCATCAAATTTCTTTCAATTAATTTGGTATTTTATAGAGGTAAGACTCAGTTTATAAATGGAAATCTCCAGTTTTTGCATCTGTGCACAGCATCTTCCTACGTATCTATATCTTTTAAAAACATTTTCCTTGGAAGTGTACAGAATACTTAAGTCTTTACTAAGAAGCTACCAGTAAGAAAATCTCAAATGTTATGATGTTAATCATGTTGAGTTTTGTCTTTTTTTTCCTCCTTTGGTTAGTCTGCTTCTGAATAATAGCTACATAAAAAAGCAGGCTGGCTTCAGATTTTTCTGCTTGGAGGAGTGACATGGATCTGGAAGGGATTTTCTGGGTCACTGCCATTACACACTATTGCACAGCACGTCCATAACTCTGTCTAGCTTTGGTTTGAAAGCCTTCTCTACCACAGCTCCTGTCGAGCCTGGTTTTGAGAATCTCTGTGGTTCATTAGGTAGCAGCCTTCTTTCAACTTCCTGCTCGTTAGGCTTTGCATCTGCATTGCCTTTCACTGGAAATATTTCTTTTTCCTCCTTCCTATTTCTAGATAGTGATCGTACCCTCTCTCAGTTTGGGCTGAATAAGCCATGCTCCTCTTGCATTTTGTCAAATACTAGTTTTTCTTATGATAATCCTGATAGTTATTCTCTGAATCTATGTATGTGTATGGCTTTAAGTCCATCTTTATTGCAAACATGCAGCTGGGAATGTGTGCTACATTTCAAAATAAGGTCTCTCCTGGGGCCATGGAGAAGAGCCCAGAACTTCTGTATTTCTGGATGATGCATGCTGTGAGCTCACTGGGTTCTCCTTCTGCTGCGTCACCTTAGTAGTTCAGTCACCTTCTGATTAGCCGATAGGCTGAAACTCTTTTCACAGTTGTTTCTCACAGATGAGTTCCTAGATTCTTGGGTTTTGTCTCCAAGTGCATGATCTCACATCTTCTCATACTGCATTTTATTTCTCTTACTCCAAGTAGGAGTCATCCTACTCTCACAGAAGAGTGTCCTGCTCATTTCTTGTACCAAGAGTGTCTCTTTGCACTGTGTTGCCAGCAGGTTTTACCAGCACTTTTGTTTTTTTCCCCACTTGGAAAGAGGGGAATTTTAAGATCTTTCTGGTATCTATCATTTTTCTTATCCCACCTTTAAAAAAAATAATTATTTGGGTAGCCCTTAATTTATTTTTTTTCTTTATTCTAGAATCAATTCGCTTTGATTTCTTTTGCTATTTGTAAGTAGTTCAGTGCTGTAGTTCAGCAGTGAACTGCGGTCGTTCAGATTAAACAGCTGCAGTTCAAAACTGAGATGTCCCCTCATAAGTGTTTTGAAAAACGTAACCAAGCTTAGGTAGATCGGGTAGAGTGCTGTAATCATGAAAGGAAATATTCCATGATTTGTATAAAACAAGAAAAGCCACACGTGCTGTAAGAACACCCTGCTGATGGAGGCTTCAACGCTTGAAATTTATACGTATTGGTGGTCTTTGCTTTTACCATTTAAAATGTGCCCAGGATGGATCATAGAATCATAGGGTTGGAAGGGACCTCTGGAGATCATCTAGTCCAACCCCCCTGCCAGAGCAGGGTCACCTAGAGCAGGTTACACAGGAACGCATCCAGGCGGGTTTTGAATGTCTCCAGAGACGGAGACTCCACCACCTCTCTGGGCAGCCTGCTCCAGAGCTCTGCCACCCCCAAGGTAAAGATGTTTTCACCTTTGGGCTAAACTCTTTACTTGTCTGTAGTGGTTTTCAATCCTGAGTGGTGCTTTGAAGCTGACAATAAGATCTGGCTGCGGGTGCCATTGGTTTTACCCCTGCTGGTGTAATTGCTCTTTAGCAGCCCCCTGTGTCCACTGCTTTAGACCCAAAATGACTCTCTGTACAAGGTGTACATGAGCTTACTTAAAATGTCCTGCAGTATTTAAAACATCTTGCTTGAAAATGTTTGAATTAACATTTCCTGTAAAAGTATGTGCCCACATAAAGTGTTCTTGAGCTTTTTTTGCTTTTACATCCTTAGGCATAAATCTTTTGTCTGATTTCCTGTGGAAGCAAAGTTTGTGACCAGGTTCTCTGTTCCTTCCTCTCCCACAGTGACTTGTAACAGGCCAAAGAGTTCAAAATTTAACCTTATAGGTCTCCAAAAGTCCCGAAAGTAGGCCATTTAGTTTCCAGCCCAGCAGTAGTTCTCAGTGTATTAAACACGCAAACAGCCACAAGAGGAAGTATTTAGAAATAATCTAACTGTGGGAAAAACACCAACTGGAACATGCATTATGTTAGTATGAAAATCAGTTATTCCCAAGAGAGAGACCTCTGCAAAGCTGGGCTTTATTAATATTTTGTCCTCCACATCTACCGCTACTAAATAATGGGGAGCTTTTACAGAAGTTCAGTGGTTGAGCTCAGTTTTCTACGCTCCTACCCTAGAGAGATTTCAGAAGTCAATTGAAATGCCTCAGAACGGTCTTTCCTTCAGCCGAAGCTGCAACCGTCGTTGAGTGCCTGTCCCTAGTTGTCAGTTCTCGTTATGTAGATTTCCACAACGTGAATTCCCTTCCCAATTTTATTCAGTGTTTTAGGGAAGTTTGTGTGCGGAGCTGGGCCATGCCGGCTCCATCAGTGCTGGGCTGAGGCAGTGGGCACGATATAAAGGTGCGGACATACTATACTGGGAAGAGATTCTGCTTTTCACACTTCGAACTGCTGTTCAAGGATGGCATCAGATCTGATTGTAGGCATTTGTAAAACAAACCAAGCTGATCACATAAAATACCAGATCCTGCTGATGAAAAAAGAGGAGGAAGACCTGAAAAGCGTTCGTACTCAGTTCTTCAAGGGCTCACTTCCACTGCACTGTTTGGGAAAAAATTTAGCAGATAGGACAAAAAAAAAATCTCTTGGCAATGAAGTGGAAAGTACAGAGACATGGATCTCCTTTTCTGTGAAGGAGATGGGGAAAAAAATCTCTGAGAAATGGTGTTCTCTGTAAAATCAGCCTCTCCCATGCAAACAGCACCACTTTGTCAGTAATGCTAGGTGAGGTGAAATGACTGAAATGTGAGAGGGGAAGACCATGTTTCTCCACGTGGTAGAGGTTGCCAGCGAGTTTTGGTACTTAAGTGTATATCCACAGGCAGAACAGTTGTAGAAAAATCTCTTTATTTTGATCCCTGGAGCAGACCTGCTCTAACTTTAAACCCACCACAGATACTGTATTTCAAAAGTACTAAATTATCCTTTGTTGCCCAATGAAGAAGTTGCACTTTTACCAGGTATTTTCTGGCTGAGAAAGACTTCTGAATAAGCTTCTAAATAAAAATACTCTAATCTTGCATATTTGTCGCTGTTCATTTTAAATACGTTATAAGGGTTTGAGCTCAGAATTTCAAAACCCTGAGAAGAGCTTTGGAAAATTTAGTATGTTTTAGTTCAGTATGATTTAGCGCAGTTTAGTACGATTTAGTTTTGGTTGGTTTTTTTTACATCATTTGAGCCGTTGCCCATAAATTGACATTCGTGTGTGCAGAAGGAATATTGTTTATGCCAGGTTTCCTGAAGAAGGCACTTTTGAATATAAAGCACTGCCTTGAATTAGTGACACAAATAAGGTCAAAAGAAAAAGTAAATACTAAGAGTTCTGGTCCTACAAGAGATAAGGTAGTTACGTTAAATAAGAACGGGGTGGGGGGCTGTCAGTGGTGCATTTCATACTTTTTCTTTGGAAGGAGTTCTCCCTGAGAGCTTTTCTCCATTCCCCAGATACCCATTTACATTTCACCACCTCTGTCCCTCTGCAGAAGTCAATAATCCTTCAACCAAAGGATAATTATGTTCAGTGCATTAAATGCTCATAGGATTAGCTGCTGAGAGCTATGAGATGTATAGTAAGTGTCAGTCTGTGTGTTTTGCAAGGGAAACAAAATGAAGTTCCCGTGCACTCTGTCTCGCTCTCTCTTCGAGACCAGCAGATCATGTTGTATTAGCTTAAACCTCTGAATAGTTTTATGGGGGGCTACCTATGGCAAAGTACCAGCGCAGAGAAATACGAAGAGCTTGGCAGAAAAGATCCTTATGATGCTTATTTTTCTGTTAGAGGTGCTCTGCTGTGGGCTTTGTATATAAACAACTGCTTAAGAGCATCAGTACCCAAATGCAGTATTTTCAGAGCATGGGTTGTGTCTTGTGTTCTACTCAAGATGAAGAACACTTTGAAGTTTGAGCCACAGTTTCACATAAAGATGCCTATTTGAGGAAAATTTAGATATTCAAAATACATGAGATACTATTGTATAAAGTGAATGATACACAGAAGACATAATTCAAGTCAGAAGGCTTTTGTTTAACTTCCAGTGAAGTTTTCAGGGAAAATACACAGAAACATCTTAATCTTTTCCATCCCACCCCTAAATAGAAGGAAATCCTGCTTCCATGGGAATTGCGTCCTAATTTGAACTGTATATAGTTTAAACTTTTATTTTAGTTTTAACTCTGCAGTGGACATGTCAGCCTGCATCATGTCTGTAGACAGAATCGATAGAAATTACTTTATTATTCTGTAATTACTTGCATTGACTGCTGTGTTTTAAATCACTGAACCATAAAAATGTTTTCCTTGATGTCTCTCTTGGTTAGTGAAAGAATTATGTTGAAATAGCATGTTGATGAATACACACCATTACTAGAAGTATTTCTTCCTTCAGTCATTAAGTATCATAAATCTGGGTATATCCTTAAAACACATACACCAGACTTATAAACATCTAATACAAAAATGAACATTTACATAAAACAGTGGAATAAAATGTTACTCAGTTGATAGGATACTGAAGAATACTGGGTTGGTGATCTAGGCTCTTGTAATGCAATAAACGTTTTAGAATTTCTGTCTTGGTGGGAAAAAAAATGGGAAGGACTAAGGCATAGTATTTATTTTATTTGGCTGCTGTTCTTCCTTTACAAAAAGATACAGAATACTAAAATAACTTTCCAATTTACTTATTTAGATAGGTGGGACTAAATTCATCGTCTATAGAAGAAATAAACAACGTTGTGGTGTTTTGTGGTTTTGTTTGGTTTTTGTATTATGGTGGCTTTTATTATATTTTATTAGTAAAGAGGTACTACAGAATAAGCACGGAGATGTGTTTGTTCAGAGGCTGAAGAATCAGTGTTTGCTTGTGTTTCTTTAATTGCAGAAAGTGGAAATAGTTTATAAAGGTGATATTTTGTGTTGTCTTATTGTCTACCATACTTGCTCGGCGCATCTCAGAGGCACCTAATTACCTATAGGATCATTCATCGGGAATTGCATAATAGAATGTTATACCTTTTGCTCTCTTAAATTCCATCTTTCTGCACACGTACTTCAGTCACTTTGCAGGCTTTATAAATCTTTCGTAAAGTGCTGACTGGCCTTCCGTAGAAGACCTTGTGTATGAAATGCTTACTGATATGTTTGCTCTACAATGAATGGTATATTGGAGCTCTCCAGCCACCATTCCTCTTGTATTTTAGAATTATATTTGTGTGTATGTCTTTCCCATTGGTGCATTTATATTTGTTATTTTCACGTATAAGCGCATTTATAAAAAATAAACCCAAAACAAAACCAAAAACCAAACCAAAAATACCCCGCAATGAAAAAACAGGAGTGCTATTTAAATGAAGAAAGGATTTTGATATCATTTGACTCATGTCTTGCTGTTTTCATGCTTTTTATGATACATCTGAAGATTTTAATTTCTTGCCTAGTAAATATTCTGAAAATATATTAAATTTTTAAAAAATAAATACTGCATTAGTCGGATGAGCCCAGTGCTTTCCTGAGTAGAAGCCGCACAGAATGTAGCGGAGCTCAAGCATTTGGCCAAGGGACTGAGAAAGAGGAGAAGCCCAGCACGGTCCCTGGAGTAGCACATATATTCATTGCCTTTTGTCATACAGAAAGGCACGCTGTAGGGTAGGAGAAAATCATGATGTTCTTAAAATAGGAGGAACGTATTCAGAGCAAAGTAATTGTTAACTTTGCATGCATAAAGCGGTGACTCACTTTGAGGGTGGAAGTAATGAAATGCTGCGTTTAAGATAGGAAGATGTGATAGGGTTTAAGGTATTGTACAGTTCAAAATGGAGATACCACTTTGTCCTTAAGATAGTTTCACATGATTGTTTTAAGTTTTCATTTGTTTTATGGCTTTCAAGAAATAAAAGCATGGAGTTCCCAGATGTACTGTTTTTCCTCTGGTTTCTTTATGTGTGTGTGAACTGTTTAAATGTGCGTATATACGCACACATGCACGCTTATTAAGAGCTACATACATATTTATAAAATAATGTTTTGACCTCTGTCAAATGAAGATTAAGGCTTTGACGTTAACTGTTTTATTGCTTGTGTTTTATATTAAAAGCTTTTTTCCCCTGTTATGTCATACTTCATTAGTTCTATGCGTATTCAATCTTAACGTTTTCTCACTTACGAAGTTTGTCCTGAAAATAGGTTATGAGTTATCTGATCCTTTTAATGACTATTAATAGTTTAGTGTAGCGTAATGAAACTCCGTTTACTTAAGAACAACTCATGGATTTATTTTTCTAAATTACCCTGCCATGTTTTTTTCTGTCTCCTAGTTCACTTTCGTGCTTGGACTCCAAGTGTTCACTAACAAAGCTAAGAAATATTGTAGTTGCTGTTGCTTCAGCAAAGCTGTAGTTTAGTGTTGTCACAGAAAAATAAGTGCTTGTTATGGAAAACATAAAAGTTGCTTTTGTTTCTTATTACTTTGAATGACTCCTTAAAACTAGCCATCGTTTAATGAAAATGCAAAACAAGATAAAAATGTCGCTTTGGTTCTGATGCCATTTGTGGTGTCTTTAGTTTGTTATAGCTGATGTTACTGAGGCAAAGGGTATGTCCTTAGCCCTTCCCATGTTGCTGCATGATCTGGAGGATAAGACATATGTTATCTATCTAGTCTGTATGTGCTTAAAAACAATACAGGAAAACCTTTATTTTTACTGTGATACTAACTTAAGTCAATACTAAACTGTTGAATGGAATGATAGCTGAATACAAGCAGCGAGTGCTTAAAAATTTCGTGATAAACTGTTATTCAGTAGCACAGCAAATACACCTGTTGCAGTGAAGTTAACTGGCTTATCTTTCCCAAAAGCAGAATTGCTGTTCCTAGCCATTTTCTCACTGGATATAATAGCACAGTTTCATGATGCTGTTTTCTAATGATTTTTCACTGCAAGTAAGAAATTAGATGTAAACATCCCGGTCTGGGGCAGACAGCTTTACACTGGTTGCTGGCACTACTGAGGTGGTTGAACATTGCATTTTATTCTTGCTCTGCTTAGCAAAAACCATTTACCAAACACTGTGCTCCAGGAGTGACAGCTGTAGGCTCTTATGTAAAATACTTAAGCGCATGTGATTTTTCATTGTCATCAGTGCTTTACTTTTTGCCCCCATTATGTACAACTCTATGCATAAAATATTTTAAATAGCAGTGTGTGACTAAGATAGAAATTCATGTATTTCTCACATGCACTTTTCATTGAGCTCACAATATAAATGTTTCAGCTTGCTTAATTTTTTTTTTTTTTTTTCCCCTTCCTCGCATAACATCTCACCTTAACTTCTTTGGGGATGGGGCAGTGGAAGTGAATGCCGCTCTGGGGCATGTAGCACAGAGATGTAGTATTCTGCAAAGATGTGAGCATGTGCTTTCTGCTTGTGAATAGTCCTATTTGATTAGGATCAAAGTGACTAGTTAGGTTGCCCTAAGTAAAATGCCTGCTTCTGATCTGCTGTCACCGCTTGGCAAGTCCAGCTCTTGTGCAGCATGGCTTTGACTTGAGGAGTTATTCTGAAACCAGTGATCACCAAACATTCAGCTGATTGTCTACAGCCAAAAAAATTCAAAAGGCTTGCTTTTATTTGCAGTGTATTTCATCAGTTATTGTGGAATCCCCTGCCTCTTCCTATTGCCTGTGTAGGAACAAAACGTAATTCCTTGCTGTTCATGTAAAACGCTAAGTGCAGTCATTATATTAAACAGAGATTGATTTTTAACATACTGCCAGCATTTGCTTTGATGTAAGGTTCTTAAGAATCATTATTGCACTGATAAGAAATAAATGCAATTGTTAATGACGTGCAGATATTTGCAGGGTGCTATGAAAAATTGAATGTGTTTGGCTGGGCACAAGACTGTGTTGAGATGCACCTCCCTATGGGGTTAATACTTATTTGTGATTGAAATGGTTATTGCTTTAGAAAACGTGAAGCTCACAAGATATTGTAACTTTGAGTTATCATTAAATGTGCGAATCTTAGATGATTTGTGCATGTATCTTAAAATAATATGTAGGATTTCTACGTGGAAATAAACCCGGACTGCTTTAATTCTAAGAGATTGTATTTTTAGGAATATTCATTGACACATTGCAAAAGCTATAGCGGCTCACTTACTATACATCCTACCTATGGACTGTATCCTTATTTGTAATAGTTCTAATCATGATCAAAAATGGATATAATGGCCTGAATATCAGTAAATACTGTTCAATTTGGTGCTAATTCAAATTTACAGATTGAAAAGAGAAGTAGCAGAGACAACAGATATTATAACTAATGCCCTCCTTCATACTGTATTTTCTCCTTCTGGTATATCATCAGCAGTGGTGAGCTTAATTAGATTTTTCTGCAGGCAGCATCCATGGCTGTATGTATTAGGGTATTGCTTTTGTTAATTGCCCTTTCTTTGTTGATTGGTATATGAAGATCAACTCTAGCTCTGGGCTTACTGAAGCTTTTTAGGATTACTAATTTTTAGGATTAGTATTACTCTTTCAGGTAAAATACTGAGAAATAGTTGTTTAAAATGTAGGTGTTTTTGCTATCACTGGATGCAGTCATGTTATGATAAGGAAGAAATCCTTTTCAGGTGCATTAGAGTAAGAACTACAGGTCAGTCTAAATATGAGTAAGGTTTCCATTTGTCTGTGCTTCCACCACAAATCCTAAAGCCAAGGTTCTTTAGGACATGTTCCATAAATAGGCAAACAGCAGTAAAATCATTCAGTACCTTTAACTGTATATAGCTAATCATTTTCTCAATCGCACTCTCTTGTGACTTGCAGATTACTTGTTTCATAACCTTTTATAGTGATTGGCTTATTATATCTTAATGCTGAATGAGCTCTTATTTTCATTACCATCCGGGGAGAATGGTAATAGTGTCAAGGTGTAGTATTCATAACTGACATGGGATGGACACACTGTATGTGACATTCTCAGTACAAATGCACCTCCATAGAGAGTATCTACCTTGAAACAACAACAACAAAAAAAGAAAACAAACAAAAGAGCAGTTGGTTGTTTGTTTAATAATTGAGTATTTGGTATTGCATACCAAAATTGATACATTGACATATTTTTATTAACTAGTGGTGGGATACAGGCTTCTTAGGGAGAGGAGTAATTTGTTCCTGAAATTGTATTTAAATACTTTTTCAGAGAGCAAATATTTTCCTTTATGACAGTTCACCTTCTGCAGTCTGGCAGTTTTTTACAGTTCTTACAGATTTTCATGGGAGCTGTGTGCACAAAGCAATAGTAAAAATATACATCACAGGTCTTGGTAGATGATTGTTAAAAGATTAAATATACTGTCTCGATTCGTTCTTCAGCACCACGTGTGAGCAGACTCATTTCAGGGTTGTAGCTCTTTGCAGTTGTGTCACTCTTCCCACATTTCCTATTTGCCATCATACAATTTAACTTCAAGTATAACAGACAGTTTGGTGCCTTGGATTTTACTTGTCTGTAATGTACTTTGTCAACTTCAGAAGCAAAAGTGCTAGCTGAATCCAGAGCAGGACTTGGTGGTTGTTTTGTTTTTTTTTTTTTTTTTTTTTAAAGTATGTGACTTTACTCACTGTTAATCCCATTCTGGGGGAAACCATTGATACTGAAACTAGCACAATATTCGTATGTGCTTTAATGTGAGCCAAACCCCATAGCAAGATACTGAAGAGTTATGACATAAGGATTATTGCTTCACTGGTGTGAATATATGTTTTTTTTAAAAATCTCTCACATCTGTAGCAATTTGGTGGTATTTTGCTGACCTCTGCATGAATTAAAAATCCTGCAAAACTCAAACTTTTGTGCTGCATTCTCAGGCCCCTGTGGTTTTATTTAATACACTTGGTACTGGCAGAGAGTAAAGTGTGACATAAATGATTTGAATTAATTTTGCTGTGTATCTACCTCAGATTGTAATGATACTTTTTCTGCTCCACCTATAGCTTCCTGCAGATTTCACAAAGCTGCACCTTACTGACAGTCTCCACCCACAGGTGACCCACGTTTCATCCAGTCACTCAGGATGTAGCATCACTAGTGACTCAGGAAGCAGCAGCCTTTCTGATATCTACCAGGTAAGACTGGAATGGATGCTCATGGGAGGTGTAATTGCCGAGAGTTTTGACATTAATAGCTGAACGCCCGTGCTATTGCGTATTGTCAAGTTTTGTCTGAAGAAGCGCTCAATAGATTTCAAAAACCTAATTTTTTTTGTTTGAATTGCAACAATTTCAGGGTTTTTTCTGACACATACTAGATTTGGTGTTTGAAAACTCAGCAAGTAATGTGCAGCACAGCGACTCGACGTGTGTTGCCATAGTTCGTCAGGATCCTAGTCAGCATGTAGAGGTGTAGTAATTGGCAACATTGCAGGATTGCGCTTCATTAATTTTGTTTGTAATTTGTGATTTTGGGAGAGGAAATCTTCCTGAACTTCAGCATGGAGAGCCAGTCTGGCTTCTTCAGCAGATGTTCATGGTGGGACCTTGGAGGTAAAGGGGTTCTGTTCCCGACTCCAGCATTTCACCTCATCTTTCTGTCTGATTTGCCATATGTGTAACAGCAGCTGTGATGTTTGCAGATCAGAATTTCGAGCCTACAGATTTAGGACATTGTAACATGAGGGATTTTTCTTCTTGATGGTGTATTTTACAGTTCTTAGATGTGTTGGCTTCGAAATCTGGAACATATTCAGTGGCAGGGAGAAAGAGACGTGCAGTGAGCAGCCTGTGCTGGCCTGACTCAAGGGGCACATTCCATTTTCCCCACCCTGTAGAGACCTGGTGCCATCCTCCTGGTAGTGCTTTCTCTCCTGGCTGTCCTGGGAAGGGTGGGGAGGTGGAACTGGTGACGCTCTTTAAGTTGTTATACCTCTGAGGGGACTTCTTGTCGTAAAGCTCTGCACTCTTCGTTTGGAGCAGCTTGAGTTTAGAGGCACTTACTGTGAAACTGATCCAGAGGGTTGGGGGCGGTATGTGGGCTTCCTCTAAATATAAACTGGAAAAAAAATCTGAAATAAAATAAAATGAGTAAGGCTACATTCCTCACTTGATGTTTACAGTTCTTGCAATGTCAGAGGAGGATTTGTCCTTCTGATAGGAAAGTATAGCAGTTTGTTATTCTGAAAAAAAGGAATCAAATGTAAACAAAATATTGTTCTGTCAAAACGATCATAAAAAAATCAGCGAGACCACTTCTACATGAAGCACTGCTTACTAGAAGAAGAATAATGTTTGTTTGGGATGCTTGTAAAAATGCAAATGTAGCCATTTAAACAATGGGAAAAGAATTGTCCATACAAATAGAAACTGAACTTGTGTTCAGTTGTGAGCGTAGTTGTAGCATGTAGTCTGCTTCAGGTGGAATAAGCTTGTAGGATTTTCTGTGGGAGAAGATAGGTTATAAAAAAGTCCCAGTTCAATTTAGACAGTAATTGCAATAATGCAAAGGTTTATTTTTGTGAAAAATGTCAAAGTATCTGAACACTTAGGCATAGCATATGCCAGTCAAGTATGTTTGTCAGAATTTCTTCTGAAGAGAGGATTACTTAGAGACAGGATTTAGGTTTATACTGTGAGGGTGAAGATGATGTAAAATCAGCTTTGTTATTCAGCTCTTCTATAGATTTTCATACCTTTCATTCCAAAGATTTTTTACTTTAACATAAAAATAACAAGTACCTCTAGAGACGCAGTTGTAGGTGGCATGTAGTCATAGTCATACAGTTACTCTCTAGATAAGTTGGAAGTAAATTTTTGCAAAGATTTTCAGCAAAACTTTCATAGCTGTGAAAAGGATCACTGAATTTCCTGGAAATTAAAAAAAAATACCAAACAATTCTTCAGAAACTTCAGAGAAATACTTATTTATGTAGTCACCAACCTGGTGTGTGACTCCCATGATAAGTTTTGTTCGCAATAATGGAATCAACAGAATGCTTTGTGTTCATAGAGAGTTAATGGTTTTCTGAAGTGTTTACATGGAGAACATTTACTTTTAAAATATTCTTTTAAATTTAATTTTAAAAAATAATCCATTCTTGCTGATCTTAAAACATACTATCTGGTTTCTTCAATTAATCTACAATTAATACCTCATTTAAAGATGTCTTGGCACAGATGTATTGAAAACTGTGTAATTGTTCAATGTCACGGTAATTGTTAAAATAAACCGTGTCCCTATCAAGACTGAGAGATATGAGCATGTACTGTGGAATGTGCACAATGTTTTTGTGTTAATGCACATACTTGGAGAAACATTTATTAAGAAAATTAATTGATAATTTCAGGTGTGGAAACTGGTAAGGTTCTTAAGTTCTTGAATTTAACTTAATGGTACCAAGTACTGTTTGACTTCATGATTTCTCATATTGTGGTAAATCATTAATTTCTGACCTCAATTTCAGTCATAAAGGAATGTAATGTAGCAATGTTAAGTTACGTTAAAGTACTGCTAAAAAAACCCCACAACAAAATAAAATGGCTGTAATTTGAATTCTCTAGGGTTAAGTCAAGGATTAAATAAACAGAAATTCTTCTTGAAACCAAGAGATTGGATCAATCATTCTCTCTCAATTGTTTGCCTTTTAGTTCTCTCCCAAGTGTTTACTCAAAACTAGTAATCCATAACCAAGTCATCTACATGTTATTGTTTTTCTTCAAATTTAATAGGTCTTAGTCAAAGCTCAGAATCGTTGTTCTTCTGATTCTCATGTTCTGTATATAATGGTATTTTTCTGCTCAGTAGGGCGGACTTCTGTTCGTTATGGCTAAGTAGAAAGCAATGATTTAGAAAGATTGCCCTCTTATCTTGCAATTGATAAATAAAATAAATGTTTTCTTTTTAAAAATTATACTATTAATTTGATCTTTACTGTTGAAATCCGAGGTAGTGATATGCCATGTTTTGCATCCTAGTAGATTTTAGCTCTATAGCCTTAAGAGCAGCTGTTCGCAGTGAAAATATGTTCATGGTCTTTTAAGATTTTTTTGAATAAATTATGAAGCTGAATCTTCAGATGCTTTCAGCATTGCGCTGAGAATATTTCCTTTTAAATATTAATGCTGTAACTAAATTTGTTTGTCAAATGTTGCACATGAAAGAACTTCTTTTAGGATGAGAAGTACTTACCAAAATAAAACAAATAATCCTTTGTGTTTACCCTACCCGAGTCTCAAAAATATTTCAGGTGCCAATCAGTAAGTTCCTTAAATGATTTTACTTTTATTTTAGGAAATAAGTTCAGAAAGTGACTAACACTGTAATATAACTGGAGAGGAAGGGATGCTGAATGTTAATCGATTGTGTGCCGGCTTGTATTTGCCAAGAACAGTAGTTGTGTTGATTTGGCAAAGCGGATTGTTCACTGCTGCTTCTCATGTATGGCTGCTCACTCCCGTTTCTCATGCCTAGTTAATGCTTCCTGTATGGAAGCATATACCCATTCCTATATGCTCCTAAATGCTTCCTATACCTGTCACGTATATTACCAGATGATGATCCTGGTTTGAGAGCGAGGAGATTTTAAGCCCGTGAACGCCTGTTATTCAACCCCCCACCCTGTTTTGGGAAGGTGCTGTTGTGTTGGCTCAGCTCTTTCCTTTGCCAGCCTTCCTTTGCCTTATCCTGTCCTCAGCCCGGTGGCTTCCTGCCGGTCCTACGTGCCCTCTGGTCTCTGCCCAGATACGCCCGGCGGTACAGGAAACCGGGAACATCCTTTCCGAGACCCTCCCAGGATGTGTGTATTGCTTGGAAAATTTCAAGATGTCAACTTTGTTTTCTCATGAGTCTGACACGGTAACTTGTAGAAGAGAGGTCCACCTTCCAAAAAATCTTCCCGAGGGAGCCCAAACCTTTTTCTCTCAAACCAGCGAATCCATGCAGCCTGTCCCTAAGTCACTGTATGCAAAAATAAAGAGGTTTTACCTTAAGATTAAGTCATTCTTTCTGACTGTATCAGCCTCCAGGGCTCTGGGTATCATAGCATACCAGGTTGGAAGGGACCTCGAGGATCATCTCATCCAATCTTTCTTGACAAAAGCACAATCTAAACAAGACAGCCCAACACCCTGCCCAGCTGAATCTTAAAATCGTCCAGTGATGGGGAATCCACCACTTCCCTGGGGAGATTATTCCAATGGCTGATTGTTCTCATTGTGAAAAATTTTCCTCTTTTCTCCAGTCAGAATCTCCCCAGGAGTAACTTGCAGGGAGGTCTGAAACAGCTCAGGTAAACTAGGTCCTGCTGAACTCCCCCCCTGCAGCTTCGGCTAAGTCCTGTGGAGTACCTTAGCACCCACCTGGATTCATTCCTGTCCAGCCTGCCCTAGGTGAACCTACTTTGGCAGGGGGTTGAACTAGATGATATCCGAAGGTCTCTTCCAGCCCCTACCATTCTGTGATTCCTGGTGAGTTTGGGTCCTCTAATCTATTCTGCAGTTTATAGCCCGGGTGTAACTTCCAGAGTCTTTGTTCCATATGCCTGTGGTCTCAGGAAACATTGCTCCGTTTTGAGAAAGTGGCCATTAGTTGGCGATAGGGGAGGATGCTGCTCCTGGTGTGCATTGTCTGGATTATTACATTTTTCCATCTCTAGGGAGGAATAGTGCTCAGACTGACTCCTGTGACAGATGTAGACTGCTGTGCTGTAAATTTTATAGTAGATAATGGAAGAATAAATATGAAGCCAGAGCAGTAGAAATCTTAGACTGAAGCAGTTTTAAGGTATTTCATGGCCATTTGCACTCGTGTTAGTAGAACATAAAAAAAAATTTTACTACCTTAGATTTCTTTCTGTATGATTTATGTACATGTAATAGTTCTAATTGATTGTTACATATGCGATAATTCTTTAACAAACAAATACATAGTATAATTACATGGAATGAATTTCATAGCAATTTATTTATATTGTAAACTTTTGCCCAGTGAGTTGAAGCCTAATATAAAACAAAACCCCAGCCATGTTTTCTCTCTGTGGAAAAGATCCAATGTGCCTATGTAGTGACAGGAGAAAGTCTTTCAAGCTAGTGGAACTTTTTTAAGTGATTTCACGAGACATGTAGTGCCAGTGTTCGTGGTGTCTTGTATCAGCTCTTTAATTATGAAGTAAAAAATTAATCTTTTCACTAATAAACATTCTTAATTTCATTTTTTGGTTTATTTTTTAACCTTTAAACTACTATAATTGAAAAATAAGGTGGGGGTGTTATTTTTCAGCTGACCTTGGCTGCTTTGTTAGCTTCATGGGCTTGAAGGACTGCACCAGACAATGGACATATTTTTGTGCAACAAGCGTCTACTATACTTTTTTTTCTTTTCCAGTATTTTTCTCTTGCACGTTTGGAGATTTTGGTTTGTGGTGATATTAGTTACAAAGGGGATTTATTACCCAAAACGATGCATTTCTTTTTCTTAATGTTGCCTAAAGGAAGTGGTTAAAATAAAAATTAAAAAAAAAAAAAAAGGCTAGGCTAAAATATTCTATTGAAAATACTAATAAATCAGTAGTTAATCTGGTTAATTTTAAGGGTTTTCTAGTTTTTTCTCTTTATATTGTTAAGAGCAGCTGAAAGCTTGTTCGCCAGACCAGTGTAGAAGAGAAACCTGTGAAGGCCACCTAAAACAGAGCCAGTCATCTTGTAAGCAGCTCTCCAAGTCTTTGCACTTTCTTTCCCATAGTAAGGCTGGTATGTGTGTGCAGGTGCGTGTGATGGAACAGTTATAATATGGCAGGGAGAGTTACTTGATTGTAAAGGTATGTATCTGTTGGATAAGCCAACATCCCCCTTGGCCTCTGCTGTTGCTGTAGTCCATCAGCTCTCTCCTTATGTCCATGTTCATGATGCCTCCAAAAAATGAAAGACCAGTGGAGTTGGGCTTAATCAGTTTCCTCTCATACCAGTCTAAAGTGCCAAACAGGATCTTCCATTTCCCAAGTCCCGCCAGTTTAACCTCATGAATGGTAGTTGGTTTTTTTTGGTGTTTGGTTTTTTTTTTCTACCCCTCCTACAATCAGTCAAGGAGCCAAAGGCTAACTGAGAAAACTTACACGAGGCTCCTTTACTTTTCATCTTTTCCTAGTTACTTCATGGTATTTTTTTAATTAGCTGCTATTACTCAAAACTACAAGTGAGACTATGGCCTTAGAGATCCTTAGCAGCTGGAACAGCCGTTTTTATATTACTACAATATTAGCCTTAAGAGACAACGCTTAAAATTGGGCAGGTCTCCTTAGGTACCAAATGTGAAATAACTCTTCAGCTCAGGCTTGAAAACATCTGTCTTAGGTCTCCTGACTTCCTTGTTGGTGATGTGACAAATAAAATATTAGGTTGTTGTTATGCGATTCCTTTGAAGCTTCAGCAAATTTTTCATGCCAGCGTTACAACTGTGAAGAAAATTTTCATTGCAACTGGTATTCAGACTTTGGAGAGACATTGTTTTCTACTTTAAGCTGCAACCAGCATTTTTCTTACATGCAATCTCTTTAGATTTATTTAATTGAAGCTAATTTCTCTTATTACCCAAAAAACAAGGGACAATCTGCATCTATGAAAGCAGTGATTTCCAAACTGTACTTCATCCTTGACTAAATGCCCTGGGAAACTCTAAGCCTTGTGACCGACTGTAGTGCAAATTCTGTTGGGTATTCTTCTTGTGCTCTAGATTTTCTGCTGCTGAGGTTTATAAGGAAGCCTCTGTCCTCAAAGGAGCTAATCGAGGTTTTCCCTTTAATCTTACACAAATGCATGGCTATCGCTTCATAACTAAGGGTTCCTGTGCAGACACGTTTGACTTTTCTAACACATGAGGGGGTACAAAAGTACTCGAAGTAGGTGGGTTATGAAGTTTAATGTGTCAGCAAGAGGACCTTGAGTACCTAATGTCATACTTGGTGCTACTAAGCCGAAAGAAGCTATTTGCAGTGTTTTGTAGATAAATTGGTTGGTGCTTTTAACATGAAGACAGATCCAATTATTCTCCATAGTGTAACAAAACTCATGCAAAACTTTTTGCGGGTATAAACTGAGTCCCTGTGGGATGAATTGCCTGATTCTTTACTACTGTGAATGCACGTTGCCCATGTGAAAAGACTATGTTTGTGTTCCTTTGCTAACTTTTGCATAATCAGATATTTTTCAGAAAACTGCTTTAAAAAAAGTATCTTTTTTTCTCAAAATATAATGTTTATTTTTAAAAGTTAAAGTTAAATTAATAAATTTTCTCGTTACTCTGTGGATTTGTTGCTGTGGTTTATATTTTTGGATAACTAGGAAGTTAGAAATATTTGCTTTATCATTCAGATTTCTTCCAACGACTTCAGTTGTCAAAAAGATTTAATTAGCTCTGTAAAAAGTGATCATCTTCAGCAAATACTTGTAACCTTCCATTGTAATTTTTAAAGTATTTTCTGAATACATAATTGCGTTTGATTTGCGTGAGATTATTATTTTTTTTTAAATAGCATCAACTTTTCTTGATAATAGAGCTTCTACTTCTGTTTGGTTTTGGTTTATTGTTTTAAGACAGTCAAATAAAAGAATCAATTTTGTACAATATGTCTAATTTTCTCATGTATGTCAGCATCGTGTGACTAAATTTACTTCTGCATTCATCTTACCAACATGCTTTTGAGAAAGCTTATTCCAGGCAGGTTGGGGAGGCGCTTGTTAGTAATGGGAAGGTTTGCAAAATTGGCTGTGAATTAGTCAGTCCCACTGTCACTGGAATTATCACTGTTGGAGACTCCCGATTCTGACAGATCGGTGTCATAAGCTGTGTGTCTCCTGACTCATCGTCACTAATTTTTCCACCAGTCGCTTTTGATGAAGGCTATTTTGTAAGAGTAGTTAGAGCAACTGTTTCAAATATATCCTAGGGAACATGCATGTTAAGCACAATAAGACTGCTAATGAAAATCAGTGCTATCGTTTTTGTGATTGGTTTGTATGCCTGTGTAGCAACCTTCTTTAGCCTGCAAACCACAGTGTGAATAACTTGAAGATTGTGTAGGTGCTGTTACGCTTTTTATATTAACAAGACCCTGTTACAAAGCTTGTGTTGTGCTGTAGGACAGAGGCATTTAAGAATGACACTGACTGCCCGGATGGTCTCCAGCCATATGCTACCATTCATAAGGTGGCTGCGTATAATGGCATTAAAGTAACAGATGTCAGCCACAGCCAGTGAGGCAGGACTAGGGAAGATGATTCTACGAAAATACCAACATAATTTGTCTCTACCTTCTCTGTGTTTGGAGGGTGACCTAGTTATTGGTTTGGTTGTGTTTGTTTTTTGGGGTTTGTTTTTTTTTTACCAGTGTGAGAGACAGGTTGATAAAACCAGCTTTAGTTGCCGTGTTTGCGCCATGTAATATTTTTAAAGTAGACATGTGCTTCCGGAGTCTCAGAAACAAACCGTCCCTCTAAGGCGCATGAAACATGTTTTCTCGAGCCATGGCTTTAAACTTGCTGATTAGAAGCTTGCATTTCCTTAAAAATTGTCGTAGATAAGCCTTGGCAGCTGCCGTGGTATTAAATCAGGTTCTGAGAAAAAGCAGCTTTATCAGCCGTGACAGACAAATGTTTGTGGGATTTATTAAGTGTTTGGTCTTAAACCGAAACATTAAAATGTGGTTACCTTTAGGTGCTATACTAATGACCTCAGGCTATATATGGACTATGTTTTCCGTCATTTTAATACAATTTAAATGAAGTTAAGTTTGGTAGATAATCTGTGTAGTCCGTCTTGTGGTGTTTAAGTAGTGACTTTGCATTTTTTCTGCATCTGTAAATTCTTATACCGTTTATCAGCAAATGAAAGCCATATTTAACTATGTTCAACTGGAATTTTAAAAGACAAATACAGTCCTAGGTTACTGCGACGTAGCAAAATTCATGTAGTGTTTTGATGCTGTACTTATTTCCCAAAATCTGTCTACTTAAAATTATATTGCATTCCTAAGTGTCTGAAAATGCACAGATGAGGCGGGAACAGAAAGTGTTTCAAATGAACTGCTTATTTAAAAAAATAAAATACAAAATTCAGCTAATATTCCAAGAAATTCTTCCTTGAAATATAACTGCCTTCAATTCCCCCAAGACCTACTGATTAAATAATGTCAGTTGAATCCTGTTTGTGTGTGGCTGATTGAAACAAGTGTTAAAAGCCCTGTTTAAACAATGTTTTTGGTTTCATTGTTAGTTGTTTTAAAAAGATATGTAAAGAAGAAAGCAATATAAAAAATATTGAGTAAATTTGAGTGATCTGTTAGGTGATAGATTTAATTTCTGTATATTTAACTAGAAAACTGTATCTGTGAATAACACATTTGAATGTTTTCATAATTTTTTTTTTTAATTTTTTTATACATGAATTTAGGCTACGGAAAGTGAGGCTGGTGATATGGATCTCAGTGGGTTGCCAGAGACAGCAGTGGATTCTGAGGATGATGATGATGAAGAAGACATTGAAAGGGCATCGGATCCTTTAATGAGTAGGGATATTGTTAGAGACTGCTTGGAGAAAGACCCAATAGATAGGACAGATGATGACATTGGTAAGTATTGAAGTGTAGTAAATTACTGTCAAACTTGTTCTCCTTCACCGAAAAAAAAAATACTTCTTGAGGTTTTATTTTAATCATTGGCTTTTGTAGTTGGTAAGTTTAGTATTTATTCTGTGAGGTGATTCATAAATGCCATAAATTCAGCCAGTGAATGAGTACAGCCAAAGAAGAAGAGGAAAACATAGATAATATCAGTGAAAACTCTTAGTTGCTGGCCCTTTTGACCTCAAGCTTCAATTTCTAATTGATATTAGAACTGATTTATGAAGTAAACATCACTGTGTACTGGAAGACGGTTAGACAGAACTGTCAACATTAACGTCAACACTGGATGCTTATCACATTAAATTTTTTAATTGTAAGTTGTGATGTTGTGTCTGTTTTTAACCAGATATACATTTGTGTTAAACATTGGAGCCATTAAGACATTTGCGTAAATGTGCATCTAATCAAACTAATTTTCTATGATTAGAGAAGAGAAGGCTCAGAGGGATCTCATCAGTGCGTACAAATATCTGGAGTGAGAGTGTAAAGATGACAGAGCCAGGCTTTTCTCAGTGATGCCCAGTGAGAGGACCAGTTTGTGCAAGGGGCACAAACTGAAAAGCAGGAGGCTCCGTCTGACCAGTGGAACTGCTTCCCCGCCCCCCCCCCGTTGAGTACAAGTGCAACTCCACTGACACAGAAAATAGAGCAGCAGTAGTCACCTTTAAGTCAGTAATCCTGTCTGATCCATCCAAGGGAACTTTGTGAATCTGCCCAATGATGATCAAGTACAATTTACTGTTAAGTCTAGCCTAGGAAGGGATGGCTTTACCAATGAACTTGCTCAGTTTTGTGAAATTTCCCTTCTTAATGTCTTGCTGTGTTTTATATAGGCCTATCATAGTCTTAAGGGATTACTGCCCTGGCTGGAGTATTACAAATATGATTGGTTGTATTCAGAGCTCTTGGTTACATTACAATTCTTCCATTATGCTGACTTTTACTTTGCAGGGCTTCTATTGATGATATGACCGGCCAGTCTGTGTCTACAGAATCCCCAGTAATTACAACAGGCCACTGTACATGATTTATTAGTATACAGAAACGATTGTGCAGCATTTTAGCTTAAGTAGCCTTGGGCGTCTTGCTGAAGAACTGTCTTTACTGTGCTTTGTTGTTTTGACATGCACGACTCAGTGGGCTTTTTCTCCTTCAGAACAACTACTGGAATTCATGCATCAATTGCCTGCTTTTGCCAACATGACAATGTCAGTGAGGAGAGAGCTCTGTGCTGTAATGGTGTTTGCGGTTGTGGAGAGAGCAGGAACTATTGTACTAAACGATGGGGAAGAGGTCAGTAGAAGTTACTTTGGACTCTCCTATTATACCAGACATCCCAGATTCCACAAGGTGAAGGTCCTCCATCATTGTTTAAAAAAAAAAAAAAAAAAGAGGTAACACTGAGCAGGTAAATTAAGACTCTTTTTGTTCTGGGTTACTTTGAAAGCATTTGTTTAAGCACTTGCACATTTCTTATGCAATAAAAGCATAAGAAAAATACTCTTCATAATGTAAAAAAATGCTTCCTGCCTAGTGGAGCTGATTTTGTGAGTTTATTTCAATGTTTAAGGGTGTTTTAAAAGACAAACATTCTTTTTTAAAAATTATTTATTTATTTATTTATTTTACAGTCTTAATACATTCTTAACATTAAAGATAAACTTAAGATCCCAGTTTTCTTGAGCTGGAAATAGCTGCACATTTAAGGTAAACTAGCTTATAAATGCTTTTAATAGGTGCTAAAAAATAACTTTTCCTTTGGAAAAACTGTGAGGGTTGTGTCTGTAAAGTATGATATTACAATGTTAAGTAATTCAGTCTTCATGTATCCTGCACTATTTGATTTGTAGCTGGATTCCTGGTCAGTCATTTTGAATGGGTCTGTGGAGGTGACGTACCCTGATGGAAGAACAGAGATACTCTGTATGGGGAACAGTTTTGGTGTTTCCCCTACCATGGAAAAAGAATATATGAAAGGAGTGATGAGAACCAAAGTGGATGACTGCCAGGTAGTGTGTCGGACTGTAATACATGCAAAATCACATACATATAGGCGTAGTGCAACTCAATAGGCAGGCACGGTTTTATTTTAAACTGAATATATGTAAAATCTGCAGTGCGTGACCCTGCACAATAGTTGGGAAATATGACTCCTGCATACCCACAGTCTGGGAAATTGAATTCTCTTCATCTGGATAGGGATAATTTTGGATGAAGAGGTTTGTCTACATGCTTTCTCCACAACTTGAGGCCCAGCAGCCTGTTGCATACATCCATTGCTTCAAATTTTCCCTTACTAGGATCTCAAGGTCCATTAGCCATTGTAGACTCTTGTACAAGTAATAGCCGTTCTTCCTGCCTTGAATCAGCTGTTGAATCTTAAAGTAATACAAGCTTCATCTCCAATGGTTTCAGTGGAAGATCTTCTACTTTCTGCTAATCTGGCCTTTCAAGAAAAATGCCTTAATGTTTGCTATAACACAAGCAGTCAGATGTAAGTAATGCTTCTCATAGTGTAAGATTATTAGCCTAATCTGGATATGTGATTGCTATTCGCTTATTCCCATCCAGAAAATAATAGCCAAATTAAATGAGTGTAAATGGAGTCACCTGGTTTAGTTTGACCATTTGACTTCCAAAAAGTGCATGAATGGTATCTTGTTAGGATAATGTTTTGCAAAACTCCAAACTGTGAGACTCCTGTTTCAGCACTACTAGCTGCTGGAAACAGAAAAGGTATGTCAATGAAGTATAAAGAATGCAGGAGAAAATACTATCTCTGTGAATCTCATTCCTTTGTCCTAAGTGCGTACATGATGATTTAACAGGTTTTCAATCAGAAGAAACATTATTATTTCCTGTCAGTTAAATATCCGAGTTCATATGAGAAGACAAAGGTATAAAAGTTTTAACAAGTTATAGAAGGCAATTATTCAGTGTGTATTTTCTTTTCCTAAGCTGTGGTGGGTGGTCTTAATTATATTTGCATAGCGTAAGTGCTAGGAATATTCTTAAGATACTTATTCTTGCACTTATTCGTGGCTGGGCAGGTGATTGTAGAAAATATTTTTCTTGCTGTATGCCTTAATCCAGAAGTAATTTGTTTCTGTGTGCCTGCGCCCATGTAATTGAATAAATGTTAGTTTTCTTAATGATTGACTTTATTAATAACCAGCTATGAAAAATGAAGATAACTTACAGTACAAATAGGTACAAAAAATAAAAGCTAGGTTTTCTCTTTAATCTTTTAACCCTTCTCAATACCACACAAAAGCTTGTGTGGGAGAAAAAAATACCAGCTAGGATACTGAGCTTCCTGTCTTCAGCAGAGGGGAGGCCAAAGGAGCTAAACAAAAATGGCTGATAATGCTAAATCATCTTGCTCTGATGAATTTTGGTCTCCTCTAACTGCAAGATTGTAGTGGAAGTACTGTGCTTGCGTATTCATCTGCTTACTACAGCTGAACTGCTGGAAAGACAAATTTGGCTCTCTGCAGGTTGAGAAACTACTTTATCTTTTCTATTAATAGAGTATTTGCATCTTAAGTCTAAATGCTTTTCTGAAGATTTTACCTTTTAATACTGATGTGCGATGATTCTTTCCAGTTTGTTTGTATAGCCCAGCAAGATTATTGCCGCATCCTCAATCAAGTGGAAAAGAACATGCAGAAGGTAGAAGAGGAAGGGGAGATTGTGATGGTGAAGGAGCACAGGGAGCTTGATCGCACTGGAACAAGAAAAGGTCACATTGTCATCAAGGTAAAAGCAAAAGAGGAAGTATGTTGCAAAAGTCTGTGTTCTGTAAACTTCTTAACTTGGCAAGTTAGGTCCAGGATTACTTGAGATACATATTATAAAAATATTTATTTGAAAATAGACAGTTAATATTTCTTGTTTTTCTCTTTACAATTATGCACATTGATAACTAGGTGATTTCTATAGAGTTCAATTACAGACATTTTTTACATTTCTTATCACGATGGTTATGCTGTTATTTGCTTAGCTTGTCAGTCAATAGATGCCAGTATTCTTTCTAGTGTAACGCATCATCAGTATGTTATGAGAAGGCAAATTTGCATTTATTGAAAATCTATTTTAATAACTAAGGTTTGGATGCTCTGGTTTTTGTGTTACTTTTTTTATAGGGAACAGCTGAAAGGTTAACAATGCATTTGGTGGAAGAACATTCTGTGGTAGACCCAACATTTATAGAAGACTTCCTGTTGACGTATCGGACCTTTCTTTCCAGCCCAATGGAAGTGGGCAAGAAGTTGTTGGAGTGGTTCAATGACCCCAGCCTCAGGGATAAGGTTAAAATCCCCTGAATTACATACTTGTTAGCATTTGCATTGAAACATAGGCTATTAAGAAGAAAGTAAGTTTTAGAGGGAGTGACTAAACTGAATAAGACACAGATAGCTCGTTATGTATCTTAATGGCAGAATATATGGATAAAACTAAGAAAATGGTTTTTCCATATTTTATTGTATTTTACTTAAGTACTAATCATAGAATAGTTTGAGTAGGAAGGGACTTTTAAAGGCCATCTAGTCCAACCCCCCTGCAATGAGCAGGGACATCTTCAAATAGATCATGTTGCTCAGAGCCCCGTCCAACCTGACCTGGAATGTTTCCAGGGATGGGGCATCTACCACCTCTCTGGGCAACCTGTGCCAGAGTCTCACCATCCTCACCGTAAAAAAATTCTTCCTTGTATCTAGTCTAAATCTACCCTCTTTATTTTAAAACCATTACCCCTTGTCCTATTGCAACAGGCCCTGCTAAAAAGTTTGTCACCATCTTTCTTATAAGCCCCCTTTAAGTACTGAAAGGCTGCAATAAGGTCTCCACAGTCTCTTCTCCAGGCTGAATAACCCCCAGGTCTCTCATGTGTTCAGGCAAGGTAAATTAGCCATGTTTTACCTTGCTATGTTTTTACAACATGACCTAGTTGCTTGCGATGACAGGGAAAGTTTTTTTCCAATAATTAATATTTTTATGTAATATAATTCAATAGAATTCTATTGTGTCTTGAAATTTGAGCATATAACTAAGTTCTGTGTTTTCCATACATATTACTAGTTAACACGACTTGGCAAACATTTTGTGATAACTTATTTTTATATAAAGACACTAGAAAATAATTGCCATTGTTAAGAATCTGTTGAGCCTTACACAGCATTAAAAAAAAAAGCCACCCAAACACAAGAAACCAATCAAATATCCTCTTCCCTAAACAAAACTGCCATGATGGAAGAATGAGACCCTGTATATCCAGTTTTGGCACACTGATTGCACTGTCTATTGAGGCTATACTGTGCTTCACACTGTAATGCTTTATTTTCACTTGTATACGACTTTTTCATATGTCAAAAAACTAGTAAAAAATTCAAGATGTTATTTGCAAATTTGAAAGCAAGGGAATTATATCAATCAGGTTAAAGGGAAATTTGGTTTTCAACTTTTATTTAAATCTGGGTATTTCTTCTAGAAAAGCTAGTGTATCTGTGCCTTGGGGGAAGGATCTTACATTTGGCAGAGAGGATAGGCTTTGCAGCTAATATTATTTAGCATAGCCTTGTTACAGCTTCAGAGCTGTAATATTGGAGTTCATCTTTAAACTTATTTTTCTTGTCCTCCAGTGGATAATCCCCTCAGCGTCTGTAAAAGCATGAGCCAGCACAGTTGCTGGTATCAGGTCTGAAAACAGAGCAGCTCTTTGTTCTGCCGTCTCAATAATCAACTCTTTCTGACACCGAGCAGCAATGGCAAAAAGGCAAGAGTTGAGAACAGCTTGGGACAAGCGGAGATAAGCGAGTAGGGAACAAGGAATCTGGGAGATTTTGGCTGTTTTGTATTAGGGGCTGATAGGCAGTGAGGAGAGGGAAAGAAGTGAGTAAAACTTCCTGAGGATGATCAGAACTCAGTAGGAATCAGACTGGGACATTTGAGATACAGCTTTACTGAGGTTTTTGCCCAGAAGCAGGGTACTTGACTTTAATCCTCTTTTAATGCTGTGTCTGGTTGTGACACAAGTAATGACATTCCTCTGGAAGTCACTGTTCAACCCTTTTCCTTTTGTGTACAGTAGTAAGTCCCAACTTTGACAGCAGCATTGATATTGAAGGAGTCACTGCAGTGATTTAAAGTATATTACATGGTATGGCTTGCAACTTCCCAGCCAATTTTTAAAATGTGCAATAAGCCTAAATTTAACCAGACATTGCCTGGATCTTCTAATGTCATCCACACTAATGAAAAACAACACAGATGTTTAACAGAAAGGAAGCTCATCTTCAATTTCAAAGGTAGAAAAATCTCAAATATGTCAGAAATGCTACCCCTAGCCTACATCCCTGTGGCTGGGGGCTGCAGCACATAGTGCTGTGCAGTCGCCTCCTGTTAGAAATCTGAACTCTCGGAGTTCTGAAGCACTTGATTTGTTTGGTCATGAATTTCAGCAATTATTCTGAATTCACTTGCTTTTCTGAGATAAAAGGGAAACTACTTGGAAACTCCATAAAGACAATAAACTCTACAGCTCCCATGATGGTGGCAGGGTTTGTTTTTTGGATGCCTCGTGTCAGATCTTTAGCAGAAGAGGCTGCAGAGGTTTAGATGTTGTGCAGATGCAGAGAATGGACAGTGGTTAACTTTAGCTGATTAAAATTTGTATGAGATTTTCTTCTTAAGCCCTAGTTTTTGAAATGTTTAGCAACTTTCCCTTACTAACCTGTTTGCCCACCATAACAGAAGAAATGCAGCTGTATTTTTAAGATAACTTTGAGTGGCACATCCGTTGTGTATTCAGAAGCTTTTAAAAATAGCATGAATCAATACTAATTTGAGACATAAAAAATCTTTTATTTTGTCAGCACAAGTGCTGCTGATGTTCCAGGTCAAATCGCATAGCAAGATAAAATTTTATTGTGGAAGCATATATTTTTAAGAATTGTGGCTCTTATTTTGTGACTTCCCCTTCAGTAATATCAACTGATAGTATTCCTTTAGGGTTTTTCTTAACAAACTGTAATATACCAGCTAAGATCGTTCTGAACTTGATAATCGTAGTAGCTTTGAGAGAGTAGGGGTGGAGAAGAAAGGAGGAGTAGTAAACTGAAAGATTGACTCTAAGGAAAAGAATTGCATGTATTTGCTGTTAAGTCCTCTTTCCTCCTCCTGACAATAGCTCCTTTTTCCTGCCTCTCTAAACGTACAATAGCTCTTTTACACAGGTAAGTGCCTAATGAAGTTAACCGTGGCTTATCTAAAGATTTGTGAGATTTGAGAGCCAATGTAAAATAATATCGGAAGTTTTATGATCATGTGCTTGAAGAGTTAAGCAGATTTGGAAATCGACATGAACAGGAAATTAATCTAACTCGTTGCTTTGTACCTGTGTGCTCTATTCCCTACTCAATCCAACTTGATACAGCCAGTGTTAATTTTATAATTCATAGTATTGTTAATGAAATACGACATACAATTGCTTATACAAGTAAAAGCAGTTGTAATACTTAATTAGTTCTGTCCTCCCGGTAAATGATTGCATATTAGTAAAGCTAAGTTTGAGTGTGTATATATAATATTTAGGATTCCAATGGAAATTTACAGGGACTTCAAGGAGCAGTATTTTTAAAGGACTTAGCTGTTCTGCATATTCCTGTAAAATATTTATATTATTGATTGATTTTCAGGTTACACGGGTAGTATTGTTGTGGGTGAACAATCACTTCAATGATTTTGAAGGAGATCCTGCTATGACTCGATTTCTGGAAGAATTTGAGAACAATTTGGAGAGGGAGGTAAGAGTGAGGCTTTTTTCTGACAATTTGGGATGTCAGGGAGTAACCACGTTATCGATATGTATCACTCATTATGCTTTTCTTTTGTAGAAAATGGGTGGACATTTGAGGCTGTTAAATATTGCTTGTGCTGCTAAAGCTAAACGAAGATTGATAACCTTAACAAAGCCATCTCGAGAAGCCCCTTTGCCTTTTATCTTGCTGGGAGGATCGGAAAAGGGATTTGGAATCTTTGTTGACAGTGTCGATTTTGGTAGCAAAGCTACAGAAGCGGGCTTGAAACGTGGAGACCAGGTATGTAATTTTAATTTTATTTTAATTTATTTTAATTTTTTCCTTTTTTTGTTTCCTTTCTCTTAGCTAAAAAAAAAAAATAACACTACCTGTATTTTTAGATACTGGAAGTGAATGGTCAAAACTTTGAAAACATTCAGCTGTCAAAAGCCATGGAAATCCTTAGAAATAACACTCATCTGTCTATCACTGTGAAAACCAATTTATTTGGTAAGTTTGTGTTCACTTTTTTTTTCTAATTTCTGTTCTGATTTAAATGGGATCTTAAATTATTTTTTAATGGTTTTAAATAGTTTTGTTTGAAGCGCTTTTGTACTGGGGAGCATAGAAAAAGGAAGCTTGCAGGTCCTAAAATACCTTAGTTCACAATTACAGAGAAAAATTTATGAAAAGGCTCTTATATGAAGTGACTTCACTCTCACAAGTGCATGTTTCTGGATTAAAAGGATGTATTGCAACTATTTAGCTTGAATTTATAGAGTGTGCTTATACGTGTAACTTTTAGTCCTTTCTCAAGAAAGAAGCCTCTTTTGGAATTTCAGTTGATCGGTGATCTTAATCTGACTGCTGAATTTGCTCACAGTTTTTTCAGTCCATGCCTAACGTGCAACAACGTTAATAAAAACTTTCTTGCCAGCTGGATGAAAACCATCTCTCCACCCTCCAAATCTATTCTCTTCATTTCGCTCCCTAACAAGTACTATAGCAGTCATGAAGCAGTCTCTAAGCAGCTCAGGACCTCAGTTGGCATCATAAGTAATTAACAGCTTGTGGGTTTTGTTTGATATTTTTTTTTTTTTACCACTGGATACTTGGATTTTTTTTATATGATTTAGTGACATGCTTCCCGAGTACCTCTTTCGGAATCGGGTACTTCACAAATAAGTAGGGCAGAATATTACCACAGGATGTCACTGCACTAACCAATGATTAAATATGCTTAGGTTATCTCCAAAAGGCATTGTCAAATCTATTTCCTGGGATTTTTTTTTTTTTTTGCTTTACAGTAAAAATTCCAATATTTCAATTATTTCTAGTAATCAAGGCATTTCTTAGTATATCTGTATATGCCTGTTTAGCAGTATGTGCTTGTTCTTTATGTATAAGTTCTGCGTAACCATCCTTCATACACTAGGCTTTTGGATCTCATGTGTTGCTTTAGTATGTTTAAGATTAAACCCAATTTCTTCATTTCTTCAGAAGCTGTGTTTTTCAAAGTTGTTAATCTTGTTGCTCCACTCCAGATACTGAAATCACATCACAGTAGAGTCTCAGAAGAGCTACTTTCTGTGTATAGCATACAGTATTCCTTATCAACAAATCCCAAAAGCAGAGTTCCCTGTTTTTTTAAGCAGCATCTTCTTATCTGTATCTAATTTGTCTCTCCAGCCCCCAGCTCCTATTCAACAGCACAGTTACTGGCTCGGATTACTCTCCTCCACTTTTCTCTGTGTGTCTTACTTGAAGCTTTTGAAGTCTCTTGGTGACTTGTGTACGTCTGGACATAAGGATGAATATCAAGGACAAAATTAATACATAATAGTAAAACCTAGCCCCTAATACTCATCTTTAGCTGGTTGCCCTTGTTGCCACTTTTTCTACAATTCCTTGGTTTTAATTATCGGTTTTCATGTATTATTAAAAATCAACTCATCAGATTATTTTTCCATTTATATATGGAGATTTCCTCTCACCCTCAGAATATGACTTGATCTCCGCATCAGTTTTGTTTGATGTGTTTAAATATATCAACATTTTTGTGAAGCTGAAAGTTGCAGTGGAAGAAATAATTCTCAAATTCATCAGGTATTTCTGCCTCAGCGATGACTCTTTGCTAGGGAGCTGAGGGAGTCTGAGAGCTTTTTTTTTTGTCTATCTGGCAGATGGACACAACAGCCCTGTCAAACATCCAAGATGCCTCAGTAGTCTCATCCTTTCTTACATTTTCCTTATGACTGTGTTGCAATTGTTTCCCCTCCAATTTCTGATTTTTTGATCCTGTTGCTAATAACTTCTTGTCCATCTGAGAGCTTTTTGTTGCTGGCTATCTGTTTAAAACCTTCCTTCTCAGTTGTCAGCTTTCCTATCTCGTTTTTGTCTAGCGTGCTCTTTTTATGCGTGCTACTGTTCTGTAGAAGCCCGTGTCCTTAGGTTGAAAGGTCAAAGTCCTCCTGTTGACACCATCCGTGCAACCACGTGGTCATCTAGTGTATTTCTATTCTGAGCTGGGCCAATTTCTTGATTTTTCTGATACATACTACAGAAAATTAATGTCCTTTTTAAAATTTAAATATTTTTTTAAAGACTTAATCTAAATTCATTTAATACTTGAATTGAATGAATATCCCAATCAGTTTTTTGTAGTGATTAATATTAAACCGGTCTGGTGCACAGAGCTTTCTTTTACATTTTTGTTCTTTGTCTTTCCTCCCTTTTCCTGTCTTGTGCAGTTTTTAAAGAACTCTTAACGCGGTTGTCAGAGGAAAAAAGAAATGGTGCTCCCCACCTGCCTAAAATTGGTGATATTAAAAAGGCGAGTCGTTATTCCATCCCAGACCTTGCCGTTGATGTGGAGCAGGTGATAGGATTAGAAAAAGTAAATAAGAAAAGTAAAGCCAACACAGTTGGGGGAAGAAATAAATTAAAGAAGATACTTGACAAGACTCGAATCAGTATTCTGCCTCAGAAACCATACAAGTGAGTTTTTTATTTCCTCTTAAGTATTTGCTTTGTCTTAAATATCTCGTGATACTTATAATTTCTAATGATACCTTTTTTATTTATTAAAGTGAACCATGCTTATATCTGAAAAAATATACTAGAAATACTAGTCTGAATATTTGAATGATCATAGACTACTAACAATGCAGGTCCTGACGTCAATATGGACGTATTTTACTTTCTATAGATAAAGTAATGGCACAAATACTTTTTCCTGTTATTTACTGTTCTCTTTTAAGAGGACTGTTAATGGGAAGCATCCCAGGCAATTAATTTCAGAATAACCTTGCAAGCAGGTTTGCTTGCAAAGGGTTGATAGGAGCAATGATTTCAATTTATCCACATTCCACTGGTCTCTAAGAATTTCTGCATACTGCTGTGAGGGAGACTGAGGTTAAAATTTTGACTTGTATTCTTTGATAGAATTGAGTAGTTTTTTAATGAAAGCTAAATATGGTATCTGATATTGTTTATTCCATTAACACATTTTAGAAGGAGTTCTGATAAGGATTGTTGGAAACAATAGAAGAATGAGTTTTGTATGATTTTATGGGAATCTGGTTCTTTGTGAAAACAGATGGCATCGATGGGGAAAAATTAATTGTAGAGGGTAGTCGATGTGTAATCAGGGTTTTCTCTTGCGTTTTTCTTTTCTGTGTCACATTGAGGAAGACATTTGTTCTATGTACATTCATGAAAAAGACACTTGTGCTGAAAATGTAGGATTTTTTTCCCGGTATTACTTTTAAAAAAAAAAAAAAGTTTGCTTAACTGATGTTAGGTAGTCCCTACTAAATGATACTGTTGTGAAACATTATAAATAGAATGTTAGTACTGTAAAAGTTAAATTAATATAATTTATTAGATGCAAATAATGGATATTTCCTAAATTGATGCAGATACATTTGAATGGAGGAGAATCTGCAAATCCTCTTTTTATGTTGCTTGTCTTTAGAATGTTTTCTTTTATTTCACTGATCTAGTATACTTGTTCCTCTCATGAGCAATTCATATTGTTAGGTGTGGATTTTTTGCATTGTTCACCATCATTCACAGCTTTTGCATAAAATTTTCTTGTCGATTTTCTCTTTTTCTTTGATTCCTTTCACTTTCGCACTTTTTCTGTGCAGGGACCTCTTTGGGTAAGACTCAGAAAAACAGTACACTTGACCTATTTTCTTTTCCTTTTGCTAGCTTTACTTCATGTGTTATATATAGCAATTTGTCTGCAAAGCCTGTTGACATTCAGTTGTTTGTGTCTGCATGGTTTCTGCATAGAGATGTGTAGCTGTAGACTTTCCGGTTTGTGCTTTTTTTTTCCCCTATTGCCTAGAAACTTCTACCTTGTTCTTCCTAATAATTAATGATATTACATATATTAAGGGACTTCACCTATTCTCACATGTTTTTAAATACCAAAAAATCAAGAGGGATGAAAAAGCTGATTTACTCCCTAATTAAAGTAGGTATTTAAAGACTTCATAAGTCAGCTAGCTTATGAGGTGAAACTGTCCACCTATTTTTGAACATAAATACCACAGATGCCTCCAATGCCTCCAGAATGTATCCAGATAAAACCAATCTTTAAACTAGAATGAGGTCACTCTTAGGGGGAGAGCTTGTCTGCTTCGTGAGATGTTAAATCAAAGATGAATCAATTTGAGCAGGAGATAATGCCTTCCTTCAGTCATGCTTTTTGGTCCAATAATGTCAAGTAACTTCCCAAACTGAGCAGACAGCACCATTGCATCCGCATCTACTGGGAATTCTCCTTCTTTCCACCAGCTATGAGGCATCTCTGGAAGTGTGCTTTTGGCTGTAGCCTTCACT
The DNA here is from genome assembly GCA_013396915.1 of Stercorarius parasiticus. Lineage (NCBI taxonomy): Eukaryota > Metazoa > Chordata > Aves > Charadriiformes > Stercorariidae > Stercorarius > Stercorarius parasiticus. Next base: position 88,089 of record VWZL01005970.1, on the reverse strand, counting down.
CGAGCTCTTTGCTTTTACTCTTCTAATCCGCAGTGCTTTTGTGGTCTGTAGGCTCGGTTGCTCCAAATAAGGATTAAACACAATCCCACCTCCATCTCTAGCAAAGTTCTGCCTGGCCCATCATGCAGCATCCCAGAAAAAGCAGCAGCATCCCAGAAAAAGAAGCAGCCCCCCCCTCTCTCCTCCCTATTTGCAACCCTGCAGTGGGATGTGCAGTACACTATATTTTAAAGGAAGAAGCATTGAGACAGCTCTGCCATTCCATTATCCCTTCTATCCTGTTCGGCATTCAGCAGGAAAGTTATTTCTTAGTTAATGCTATCTCCCTGCATGGCAAATGCATACAGGAAGCAATAGAAATGCCTTTCCTTTAAAACCACAATCTCCTTTCACCGGCATAATAAAATATTTTACCAAACAGCAGGGGCAGTTGATCTTCATGGGACCTGGAGTTTTCTAGTGTTGCTGTTTGCACCTGACATTTCTGGGGTTCATTTCTTGTGTAAGTTAGAACTCACTCAGATTCTGGTGTAAGTTTTAAAAATAGAGTAAAGTAAGTGCAAGGTATATACTTTCCAATTCATCCTATGAATACTTAGAATTGAGAAGAATTTTGGAAACATTTTATGTTTTTTAAAACTCAATATTTGTCAGTTGATCCACTTTACTGAAGCTGCTTTGGTCATGACGCACGGGATAGGTAAAAGATTATATAACTGACAAACCCCAAAAGGAATACATAATGCAAGTGAAACTATTAATGTGAAGCGGAGGGTCATATTTTCTTCATTCGATTTGGATTTAGAGAAAAGACTGGTGTTGGCACATTTATGAAATAAACAATATGGTTGTTTAGAACCACCAGAAAACATTTTGAGGTTTGGGGAGATGGGGTTTTTTTGTTGACTTGGTTTTTTGTGTGTGTGTGCGTGCGCGTGTGTGTGTGGAGTGGTTCCTATTTGAAAGACAAGATGTCAGTTGCTGGGAATGCTTTCAGTTGTAGTGAACAACTTGCTTGCTTGTGGCTTAGCATAAAAGTGCTGTGTGGTCTGAGTTGATCATCACTCCTTGTCACAGTATTTCGTGCTTTATGTGCAAGTGCAGAAATGCAGATGTTCAGATTCAGCTTAACTTCTGATTGAGAGAGAATCCAATAACTTTTTTTTCAATGGACTTGAGTGTTTCTGTCACTCTTGTGGCTTGAGGTTTACACTTTGTAAAATATTTTGTTAATACAGCGTTATCTTGTTTTTAAAAAATAAAGCGACGAGAAAACCCAAGCACATCATACGGAGATACCCATCCAACCTTTTTCGAGTTGCATTGCCTTCCAAAAAGCAGTTGCTGTGTCCATGTAATTAAAATTGTGTCTTCAATGCCCAGAGATACTGTCCTAGCTTCCCGGAGTACTGTTCAATTCATAGCACTTAAAGAAGTGGTACAAGAGTGTACTGGGTAAAGTAATTCATTGGTAAGCACAGAAGGATGCTTGTGCTGTAACAGCTCAACAGGGATAATAATCAGGCCCTTAATTACTTCTGTTTAGGTTTTCTGAGGATGGATAGAACACTAGACAAAAGCTTAAGTGCCTAAAATTCGGGTACAAATGGTCATTTTTGTTGCATCGTTTAATTTAGTAGCTTGACTTTTTAGAGTTGCAGCAGTTTGTGATGAAATCTAAGTTCTAGTTTATGCTTTATTTACATGTGTAGATACAGATTTAGATGTGTTAGAAAATTTCATTTTCTGTAACGGCTACCATTCGACACTTCACACCCTCAGAGTATCTTATTAAGGATTTGCAGCTATATATAGAAAAGTTCAATGGCTAGCTCCAACTTCGTCCTGCTTCATTTGCTGGTTACGAACTCCAAAGCAATAAGCAAATTAGTGCCTGCTATAATATGATGATAGCTCTGTCTCTGATCCGTCTAGCACTACTGACCTCCTTAGAATACCCTGCCTTGCACAATTTAAAAGACAAAATCCTTCACTTTTATCACTGAATACTTTATTTACATCTGTCAGGCACTTTGGAGGGGCTACTGATAGCACCCAAACGCCAGTGCTTACCTTAGCCTCCCGAGTTAGCTGGCATCCCTTCAGTTGCATCCAGTGAAAAGAAACTTGGAGGAGGTGATACAGGGTAGTAAAATGGATGATCTCAACAATCTCCTCTCACCTATCCATTGAAAGATCTTAGTAGGCTACAATATGTCCCAAAGGGCAGTTGCAAGTCATATCTGTGATGGAGTGAAAGCTCTGTGAAATTCAGGTCTTGGGAAACAGCACTGAGGGGACAGCAGTATTAGTCAAAGTTTGGGTGATGCAAGAATGATGAGGTATGTACCAGCTTTTGAATAAAAGAACTTGGTCACTGTGAGAAATCCTGAAAAAATAACAAGCCTAGCAGCTCCTCAGAGCTTAGTGGTGAACATGAGGATCTTCCAGTGGTGTGAGCAGCAGATCTAAGCACTTTGAGTGGACATTTGGGTGCTGTTGACAAAGCTAGACAGCAAACTTTGTTGTCTGGAGAATTTTAACTTCTAAATAGTGATTACTGTACTAACAATTGAAAGTGTGAAAATGTAGCGATATAGATGTCCCTGCATCCCTCTAGTATAGCCCAAGCTCTGAATGCCCATAAGTCCTGATTTTATTTTATCTCTGGATGCAGTGACATTGGAATTGGCCAGTCTCAGGATGACAGCATTGTGGGACTGAGGCAAACAAAGCACATTCCTCCTGCTTTACCTGTCAGTGGAACCCTGTCATCCAGTAATCCTGATCTACTGCAGTCTCATCACCGCATCTTAGACTTTAATACTACTCCAGGTAAGGATCTTTCTTCGTTGTTCTTCTTGACCTTATAATTTCCTCTCTCTCTTTTTATTTTTTTTTTTATTGGACTTCCAGAGTCTGAAGATGCATGTGAGTTTTTATTAACTGTATGCTGTCACTCACAGATTAGCCACATGTGAATGCATTAGGATTTATAACCTTTTCTCCAATATACTTTCTCAAATGTATTTGGATGTCTATTTTTCAGGTACGTTGTATACAGAGTGCCTTTTACTGATCAGACAGTCTTGGCCGGGGAGAACTTACTTTGCTTGGTATTTTATAATTTGCCCTGACAGATCAGTCTTTACAAGACTGCAGTATTTTCAACTAGCACAGTAGATCATTAGCTTAGAGTAAAGCAAAAGGGCATTGGGCTGGGACACAGGACATGCATTTCAGTCTTTTTCTGAACAGACTTCTATGATCTTGTACTACATCTGTAAGGGACAGAGTTTCAAAGTTCCCTGTTAGCCACCCTGTCCTATAGCTGTAGGCTGCATTCTTTGTATATAAAGTGATTTAAAATCCCATTCTGAAATACTTAAAAAACGAACACATTTAGCAGAGAGGAACAAAGCATGGGGGCGAGTGAAGGGAGGAAAGGGGTAAGAATATGAGAAATTCGAGAGCCTTATCTTATGAGAAGGGTTTAACCGGAGCTCCTGGCGGGGCTGGGATTTGGGCTCTTATCTAGCTGCAGGAACGTTCTTAGTGGGAAACCTTCTCCGAGTTAAGTATCCAAATCTTTGCTATTAAAACATAGCTGCTGGAGGAGGATATGGTGACGGTAGCTGTGCAGACACTTGGTTATTTTAGTCTAATCTTTAGAGTATTTCTCAAAAGTAGAACCGAAAATGCAGTGCCCCCTAAGCCTGAGGGATTTCAAACCTTACCTAAAAGGGCAGTGCTCAAACATTAGCCTACATACTGTCCAAATTGGTGCGATCTTTGCACTTGCAGAGTATGCTTCACCTCAGGTTTTTGGGGGCTAGAGAAGGCTACAAGAAGGTGGTGTGTGATTTTTGTCCCGGTGTCTAAGATTGCTCCTGTGAGAGTGAGAAGATTGGTATTTTTTTGTATTTTATCTAATGACTAGTGTCCAACACTTTGAAGATATTCTTTAGCAATAAGAGCCTAACTTTTCGTCAGCACTTCATCTATTAAACGGGTGAAGATTTCATTCTCCAACCTGCCATTTACCTAGACCAGATGGTTCTCGGTAACTAAGGTGTCCCTAATGCTAAGCAGAGCAGCCGGCTACCTTCCAGAGCTGTGGGCATCACTGTCTTGCACAGCTCAGACAAACTCCATTAACTGAGAGGGAAAGCCATCACAGGTCTGAAGATCCTTCAGTCACAGATGGAGTTCAGAGAAGCTTAATAAATGAGTAATGTTCTACTGTTTGCCTTTTGCTTTGAGGAAACAAGAAAAATAATGATGTAATGCCGTTGCTTCAGCGTTGTAGCAGCTTTTCCATTATCTTTATAGAAAATGTATTAAGTAATTAGTACTTTGTCATTTAAAAAAAAGGCTCTTTTTCCTATGCTTAAAACTTGCCCAGGTGTCCACATGCTGAATATTTTTGAAGTGATTCTCAGGCGTAAATTTCCCTGTGTGGGAAGGAGGGGAAAGAGGGACTGAAATAAAAAACATACACCTTAAGGGCTTTAGGGATGGTTGCGTTGTAGATAGAAGAGTTGGATTATACCTCTATATACTTTAAGACTTGGAAAAAATTAAAGCCTGCAGTTTTAATTTCTTTTATTACCTTGGACTAAATTAAAAATGGAGATGGAGGCAGCTTGCAAGAAATTGAATGCACTGGAGAAGAAAGAAAGAAGTGGAAAAGTGGTAAAACAGCTGTCCTTTGAGGCTTTGGGGAATATCCCTCAGGATAGAAAATAAAACAACTTGCTGTTTTGGAAGGGTAGTCTTTGAGGAGAAAATGAGAACATACTTTTTTTTTCTTAAGCTTGAACTCTGCAAGGAGTCATTTTAGTTTCTCTTCTGATTTGCACAGGCTTTTTTAAATATACTTGTTAAGGTTTATTTTTAAATGTTCAAATAGTCAATAGCACTTTGATTTCTCTTCTCTTGTGCTGTCTTTGCTATTCGATTGGAAGTCAAAGTAATACAGTAATGATGAGCTGCCAGTCACCGGTACTTTTTTTTTTCCCCTCACAAGCTTTCTAAGGCACTAGATTCCTATCCGTAAGCATTGCTTTCTTCAGACTGCCACTCCAGTTTTTTTGAAAAGGAGTGAAGGGGGGGTGTATGTGTGTGTGATTACAATTCTTTTCAAGTGCTGTTTTATTTTAAAATTATTGTCCTGAATTGCTTGCTGCCATTGCTATAGCTGTAATCATTTCAATTGCTGGCAGACTTCTCTGTATTCTGTGCAGTGCTTTTGCCACCAGCCCTGATAGGCGTGCAGCCTGAGAAACTGCACGGTAAAATACACTGCAAAGATGATACTTTTCTATTTGCTGTTCTCTACGTTTCTTCATATTGACTGGAGTGATCCAGCAGAGCGGGTTATTTTCTCCTTGCACAAAACGCTTGCTTCTTGCGAGTGTTAAGGGAGTTTTCACCTTGGTATCGTTTAAGGTAGCTTCCCGTCTTCAGAGCATTTCTTTGAGCGGCAAGTATTTCTGTAACAGCAAGAGGCAGCAAGATCTAGAGAGCATTCTGGTTTTTGATAACGTCTCTGACAGGCTGTGCCTTTGGCATCTGCCTTCCTCAAGATGTCAAAAAATGTAAAAATTAGGCACTGCTCCATATCCCTCTCAAACTAATTACTGAAGGAAGACAGGTCAATATAGAGTTAGTGATAAGAGGCAAAATTGCCTTGCTAGTTGTAAGTTATATACATTTGACTCAAATACTTAGAAATGGCTAAAAACTGGACCATACTGATGCCCGTTATATGTAACTGATGCTGTAATCACTCACCTCTAATGTGTTTCAGTGTTAGTGGTTCTCAAGCTGCAAAAATACTACTGTGATCTTAAAAGTTATGGGCTTAGTTGCATGAAATTTGTAAACTAATATATTTAAGCCTAAACAGCCTTTGTGGTAGAGAGATTTATCGTAATGCTTTCCAAATGATTATTTTGGAGACATACAGCAGCAGTGGGGAGACATTAATTTTTGGTCTTCTGTCACAAGATTTCTCTTGCTGAATAGATCTTTCTGTAGTAACTTGAATGCATGTTATGCACATTCGGGTCTTGTCAAAAAAGATTGTGGTTTTATCAAAGTGAATGTTTTCATCTGGTGGCGTTTTTTTCAGTATTTTTTTAGATAATGATAGTTTTTTGGCTGTAGATTCCAAAGGCTTTCTATTATTATCTATTTTCTTGTTCTTGATCTAAAAATAAATAAATAAATATATATAGTGTTCAAAAAGATATTCATTAAAGAAAGAATAATGACCAGATGTCATGCCGCACACAACTAGAAAAGGTTATTTGTAACAGAGGGAAGAAATTCAATTGGTTGAAAGTACTTTATCTTGACAGTTAAAAGCACCTGATGTTGAAAAATCCAGTGGTGGATAGCTGTACAATTTTAGCTCTTTTTTTTTTTCCTTTTTTTTTATAATACAATGATAACAATCAAACTTCAGTTGATTAATGGGTCTAGATTTCAATCCGCTAATAAGCTTATGAAATCCAACATTTGGAGTTAGGCTGGTAATTTTCCAGATTTCCTAAAATCAGCCGCCTTGTAGGTGTTCACTGTAAGTTTTCTTGTCATCAGTCACTTGAAGCAAATAATACATTTAGAACTTGAGTATTTGTGAAGTGTTTTTCTACCTCTGGTTGCTTTGATTCTTAATTACTAAAACATTGGCACAGATAAATAAAGAGCAAGTTTTAAGTTTGTTACGTACACATTCGTTAGTATGATTTAAATGTATCAAGGACAGAGTATTTTTGATAATTAAGTACTTGGATGCATTAATACTGCTGTTTATTTGTGTAGACATGAATGTTGGCCATTATACGTGCATATTCCTAGCTACTTATATGTATGGGTCTTCCCTTTGTGTGTGGCACTATGGTTGAGCGTCAGACTTAGGTAAATGAGTCTATTTTCTTAAAAACATCCTTAGGAAGATTGACACTCTTATCACCTAATTTGCTTAAACTTCTTATATGTCAGTGTATAGGGTAGTGTTGTTGAGTGTCCTTGATTTTTCTCGGACTAAATGGAATTTACCAGGACTCAACATCTGTGAAAATCAGATTGCTTGCTTGTTTGTTTGTCCAAACTTTGGAAATGTTAACGTATTTTTGTTGCTTGTCCCATCGATTCCTGGTTGTTAATAGAACCAGTCTTTCATTAAAAAAAGGCAGCTGTTTTATAAGAAGGAGAGAGGTGAAACATACTGAAGTAAAAACTGATAGCACTAGTAATTAGTCTCAATGTAACTGATATCGTTCCTTGTTCTTATACCATATTCTTTTTTTTCCTGTTTCACTAAATTGCATACTTCGCATGTAATTTTTTTTACCAGACCTACCAGATCAAGTTCTGAGGGTTTTCAAGGCAGATCAGCAAAGTCGCTACATCATGATCAGTAAGGACACGACAGCAAAAGAAGTGGTCATCCAGGCTATCAGGGAGTTCGCTCTCACTGCAACCCCTGATGCGTATTCACTGTGCGAAGTCTCTGTCACGCCTGAGGGTGTCATCAAGCAAAGGAGGCTTCCTGATCAGTTATCCAAGCTTGCTGACAGGATACAGCTGAGTGGCAGGTGAGGTTGGAGACTGTGAGCTAAAGCTGACAATGCCAGTTTATTAAGTCAAAATCCTGTTAATAGGAGCATTATTTAATTATTAATGTTCTGTTTCTTTACAAGAAATTGCTGCATATGCAGCTTGTAATTGATATCTAAGCCTGATGAATTTCAATTTGTTCTGCAGTTCCAACTGGATCATTACTGTAACTTTCTCTAGTATTTGAGTATATCGTATCAAGTGTCTGTTTGAATTTTGTTTTTACAGGTATTACCTGAAGAACAACATGGAAACAGAAACTCTTTGTTCAGATGAAGATGCTCAAGAGTTACTAAGGGAAAGTCAAATTTCCCTACTACAACTCAGTACTGTTGAGGTGGCTACTCAACTCTCCATGAGAAACTTTGAGCTATTCCGTAATATTGAACCCACGGAATACATAGATGACTTGTTTAAACTCAAATCAAAAACAGGTTGCACTAATCTAAAAAAGTTTGAAGAGGTGATAAATCAAGAAACATTCTGGGTGGCTTCTGAGATCCTAAGAGAAACCAACCAATTGAAAAGGATGAAGATCATTAAGCATTTCATTAAGATAGCACTACACTGCAGAGAATGCAAGAACTTCAACTCGATGTTTGCCATCATTAGGTATTGCCTCTTAATAATATTACTTCTAAGTAAAAAACAAAGTCTTACTTATGTCAGTCTTAAAAAAAAAAAAAAGTATTTAACAGAGTAAACCAATTAATACTGTTAACATCAACACTTGGCAATCCAATAAGGACGGCATTTTCCGGCAATCTGAACTTGACATTGAAAAGTTTGCTGAAATATTATTTGGAATGCTACTGTTACATAGTTATTGCTCAAGACAGTGAGGCAAGGGTCACTGGTGAACATGGCATTAGAGAAACTACTGCACTTACTTAAAAACAAAGACCAAAAGAAATGGTAGTTAGATGAAGAAAAATTATAACATTGTCATAAATGAATGGGTTAACTTCCCAAAGGGAGGTCGTCATTTTAAGCGTAGTTCCCAGTATCTTGAATTTATTGAGCCACGATATGTTGCCTTTGGTTTTCTCTATATCAGCAGTTTCTTGGATGGAACTCTGATAATAATCAATAGCAGACTACGATGTCATATAATAACCTCTAAATAAAGATCTTTTAATAAGAATAAAACAAGTTCTGAAAATCTCAGACAGAAAACCTTCCTTAGTTTTGGAATGAAAAGGAGAAGAGGAAACTCTAATGTGTGTGTTTATACACTTTTTTTTGAAAGCATTCACATTTCCTTAAAAGTCTCTGAAGTTAGGCAGAAAGAACCTAACCAAAAAAAAAAATCCCTAAATATTGTCTCTTATGAAAAAGCTTGAGTGAGTTGCATTAAAATGACAATTTTATCACTGTCTCTAGCAAAAGCCCTTGTCACATTTAATCAACAGATTGAATGTGACACTTTTTCTGAAGATCACTGGTTTTGAACACCATTCAGTCAAATGCGGCAAGTTCCTAAGACAAGGATCCATGCTGATAATCAGTCAGCACCTCTGAGACATAAGATTACCAGGATTTAGCTCAGCTACTTCCGCTGACCTCAAGGAGAAATAAAAGCAGCCTGCTTGCTAGCAAAATCTTGAATGAAGTAAAGATTCTAGATACCAAACTTTCACATTGGTAGAAATGACTAGCAAGACAGGCAATGCCATTACAGGGCAGGGGAAAAAACCTGGCTTTTGTACCAGATACAGCTTCAGAATAACCTTGAAATATATAGAGTCTGTTACATCCATTTGATATAGACACAATAAAGTCAGATGGATTATTGCAGCAAGAAGCAGGATGTCACTGTGCTGTCACCACCTAAACATTATGCACGTGGAAGATGTGTTTTTTCCCCAGTCTGGGAATGTGGAAATAAGTGGTGATCCAAAGGTACTTCTAGATTAAGATATTGTTACCAAATTCAGACACTGTTCCAAAGCAGTAAGAATTAAGTACATACACTCTATAAGGTTTAATTACTTATCCAAGTGTAACTTTTATCTGTTTATGGTTACATCATCCAGATACCTCCAATTTTTATAGCTTTTATTAAAATTATCTTAATTGTTCTGTAACACATGCTGGCAAAAGGCAGTTTTCACGGTGTTACTTTGTTGACATTGCTGTGCTACGCTATTCTGGCTTTATGGTATTTCTCCCACACAAATTTTAACATGGTCTTTTCTAGGATTTTTTTTGTTTCTTTCTATTCTTCTTGAACTTTTTTGCACTTTTTGTTTGTTTGTTTCAAGTGGCCTGAATTTGGCACCAGTTGCAAGGCTCCGAACTACTTGGGAAAAGCTTCCAAGCAAGTATGAAAAACTGTTTCAAGATCTACAGGATTTGTTTGATCCATCTAGGAATATGGCAAAATATCGTAATGTCCTTAACAGCCAAAACCTACAGCCCCCCATTATCCCCCTGTTTCCTGTTATCAAAAAAGACCTTACGTTCCTTCATGAAGGTAAAAGCAGAAGTACGTCATCTTTTACCAGCTAAGGAAAACTAACTTTGCTGCCTAATAACTGATGTTGTTAATTGTTGGTTGTAGGAAATGACTCAAAAGTAGAGGGCTTGGTCAATTTTGAGAAGCTGAGAATGATTGCAAAGGAGATACGCCATGTTGGTCGCATGGCGTCTGTGAACATGGATCCTGCTTTAATGTTTAGAACACGGTAAGTGTGTTGTATTAGGCAGAAGTTTTCCCAGCTGAGAGAAGGCTAGGTGTCAGCAAGCGGTGCTTTTCAAGTGCCCCTTGTTGTTTTGGAGCAGTATGAGTTTTCTGTTCGTTGTTAACAATTTACCAAAATTACGTGGTGTTCTAAAACTGGAGAAATCTTTACGTTTTATGTTTATGAAAATATATTGAAATGTCTTGTATTATTCCTTAGCTGCCAGTTCCCTTATAAAAATGAGATTCCATCAGTGGGAGGGAGGGGGAGATACAGTCTTGAGCACATATGTATTAGCCTGTTTGAAATGTTGATGTGTGCCAGCCTTATCGTTTTGATTTAGTAGAAGTGGGAATGTATCTGAAACGGTGTCAGCTAGTGGTGTTAGAAAACGTGGAGTGAATGCTCTTTGGCTTCATGTTAGACCAGCTTATTGCATACCCTTTTTCTTAATTTGAGCTAGAAGAGTTTGTAATAGCTGACTGTATGTCCGAGTCAAGGCTCTTTTTAATGTTTGTGGGCTTCCAGAACTGCTTGTCCTGAGGTCTGGTCTTTTTCTTTCTGAGCTTGTGATCTTTCTCTGTCTCTTCTTAAACCCATGCTTTACTCTTCCTGGCTCTCACTTGCAGGAAGAAGAAATGGAGGAGTTTGGGGTAAGTGGTTGGAGACAACGCACACAAACATTCATTCTTCCCTTACCATTTGCATTGTTTCCTCCTTGCTATCTTTAATTTTCTGGTGCTTTGACTTTTTTTTCTTTTATTAACCCTTTTTTACTGACAATGCATTTTAATCCAGGAGCGCTTTTGCTTTTGAGGTTGAAACACAAAAACAGTAAATTATTTTATTAAGTGGTTGTAGAGAGGAGTGGGGTCATCTTCTCCCCCACTTCCAATTCAAATTGCCAAAAGAAGTAAAAGTGAAATTATAAAATGTCAAGGTTGCAACAGCTGAAAATTGCTGTTAACTTTCTTAAGCCTAATAAGTAATTAAAATCAAATACAAAAGTTAAAACTTAGAGTATCTGCTAAACTAACTTATTTCCATATTACAAGTCAGCCATCATTTTACTCTTAACAATTCAGGAACAATGCCTAGCTTTCATATAGACATACATACGTTGAAATGTGCATGACATTTATTTCATCATGAGCTACCTGATCATTTTATTTAACAAAATGCTGTCTTCAATGTAGCAAGTTACAAGGAATTTCTATTCCATAAAACTGAGCTGTACATTTTGTGTACAGTCTGATTTTAAAAGTATTCAGAGAGCTTTCAAAACACTTTCTGTATACGTATTTAAATTTGAACCTCAACTATAGTTTTTCTGTCAGCATTGCCTTTACTGCATGAGCTTTTCCTAATGCTGCCATCTTCTCAGTAGCTGGCTTATGTGAGAGAGCTAGCTTGAATGCTTTTTTAGATGTGTGAAGTGATATTGCCTAGTTGGAGCAGAACAGGTTAAAATATTTGTGTAATTAAAATAGTGCCTGAAACCAAGTAAAAAGATTTCCTGACCCTCATCTTTCTATCTGTTATAGCTGTTTGACTTACTGGAATGAGGCATGTAAGCTTTGACCATAGACTGACATTCATGCAATCTTTTGCACATTTCATGTTTCTCAAGTGATACTGTGTTGGACTAAGTCGTACTTTTCCCCTTTTTCCTCCCCCTCCTGCCCCACCTTCACTCCAGGTCTCTCAGCCAGGGCAGTACAAACACAGCTGTGCTGGATGTCGCACAAGCCGGGGGTCATAAAAAGCGGGTCCGTCGCAGCTCCTTCCTTAATGCTAAAAAACTGTATGAAGATGCTCAGATGGCACGGAAAGTAAAGCAGTATCTCTCAAACCTGGACCTGGAAATGGACGAAGAGAGCCTCCAGATGCTGTCTCTGCAGTGTGAGCCAGCCACCAACACACGTGAGCATTGTCATTTTGTTATGCATTTCAAGGAAACTGTTAAAAAACTGTTAAAATATACTTCTGTTTCTTCTCCAAGTAATTGGGAACAGTAACTAGACAACGAGGTGAAAAATGATGTGTCTAGTCGTTTCCAAGTACTGAACATGTACGAATCTTAAGGAAATCATCTTGCGGATTAACAATATAGAGACATAGCATTTATGTGGGAGATAAGGCTTTCAGGTGATGTCGTGCTGAAGTGCACAAGGGTTCTTTAGATTTGTCTGTACAAAGGGTATGGAGGAGCCAAAAGTTTCTCTGCAGTTCTGATGTGCTCAGGCTATTGGTGTGAATAGGGTTTGTCATCCTAAATATCCTGGCCTTGAGAGGGAAAAGGGGATTTCCTTATGTCCAGGTGTTTTAGAGACACCTGGAGGGCTGTTCCTTGCTGCAGCAGAGGGGGACCTTATGCTGGATATCAGTTTCATTTTGATTGGAGGGAATGCTGTGTCTTACGCCCTTCCCTTCCTTCGGGGTAGCAAAAAAATAGTAATTATATATCCATTCTAAACCAGTTATAGTCCTTATGATAGCCCAGTATAACATCTGGTCATATTTTTGGTAACTGTAACAATAGTCATTTATGAGAGTTTTATTTTGAGGAAGAGAGTAATGTTCTTTGATAATGTACATATTTTAAATGGAGTTAAATCTCCCCCTCTTTTCCTCTTCATCTTTTCTCTCTAAAGGCATACAAGTATTTGAGCACCTTTTAATTATTAATTGGAGGGCTTTGCACTGCTCAGATTAAAACTCCCACAATTATTTTTAGCTGGTAGTCATTCTGTGTTTTCTCCCGTTTCTCGCAAAGTGCCGAAGAATACGGGAGACAAGCGATCTGGAAAATCTGAAACGTCACCGGTGGCTCCCCGGGCAGGCATCCAGCAGAAAGTGCAGCAGCAGCAGCAACATAAAGTAAACCAGGCATTGCAGGTCCCTGCCGTATCTCTTTATCCCTCTCGCAAGAAAGTGCCAGTCAAAGACCTCCCACCATTTGGTAAGCGAAACAATGGAGTGTTCGGTTTAATCCTCTCAAGTTTGTTTGCTTATGTCAGGGAGGTGTTTTTAATCAAATAAGATTCAGACATTTATTTCTGGTAGTGTTACATGCAGGTTACATAAGCTCATGTAGTGCATATGCATAATTCTCTTCTCTGGAATTTGAAAGAAAGAAATCTAGGAAAGCATCCTGTCAATTTAATCAGAATAAGTATTTACCTGTTACTAGCAGCTGGAAAGAATGAACGTTTCTGACTGTCTGCCCTGGGATCTTGGCTTAACTCTGCCAAAGGGATTAGTGACTTGGAGTTTCTGAGTGACCCATCTGAGATGCCTCAGAAGTTTTTGTGTTTTTTCAAAAGTTGAACATTTAATGTGAAATTCAGGCCTATTCAAACTGGTAGTCCTGTTAGAAATGTAGGCCTGAATTCACGTTGAGAATTGTCCCTTTGGCTTCTACTCCCTGTTGTTACTCAGTCATTGCTGCCTGCATGTTGCTCAGAGAGATACCGGACTATAGGAATGTCTTCTAATCTGATCTCCAAATCTGTGTCCCAGCACGTGTACGTAACATATATGCATTATTAAAGAATTTCTTAAATATCACTTAAGGTATGGTAATATTCCTAATAAATATATGTAGCATAATTGGCCCTTCCTGTTGCATGATTGTAATTTCACATGGGCTTAATTCTGATTTCGCTTTTTATTAGTTTTATTTGTATACTGCTTAGGCTGCTAGCGAAACAGAAACAGCAAAATGAGCAAGAAACAATTCAATATTCAGCTAGTTCTTGTTGATTTTACCGTTAAATTTTAATCTTAAAAGGACTTTGAAGCACCATAGACTGCATTTTTGTTCATGGTGGGAAAGTTTCTGAAAACTGACTAGGTTATGTTGATGATGCAGCTGTAAATTATTGATAGCAGCATTGTGATCCAACAGATCAAAGATAAGTTCGGTAGAATGCTTGAAAATAACCTCTACCACAGACGTTGGCAAAACTGTCAGAGAAGCTCCATCTTCACTTTTAAGACTGTCCCAGGGTGGATTTTTGAGGGGAAAGGAAGAGAAAGATGGATAAACGTTGCCTAAGAAAAGCAGTTCTTGATGCCCTAGATCTTTACATCATACATCATCTTCAGGATGTTTTTACTCTTTAGTTTCCCAAAATAAGCTGGTACAGAGATAGTTCTCAAAAATGAAAGGGAGAAAGGCAGCTGCAGGATGGCCTTGTTTCATAAGTCTAAACTTACTCATCTTCTTTCCAGCTTTCTTTGGCCTTCTAGGCTACTCTGAATAGAAAAAAAACAGAAGGGTTTCAATTCTTACTATATAACTCTTCACTAACCAGTAAGATTTGCTTGTGTGTGTATTCAACATCATTTTAGTTCAAGTTTCTCAGTAACCATTAGTCTGCATATCCTTGATATGTACATTGTATAGGCAGTATTCTGCAACACCAAATCTGCCCTGTGTTTTTGGTGACAAAGCATTTGTCTTAGGTGGCCAGCATGAAAGGTTGGATTCACTAATATGCAGAAATAAAGCGCTATATTTTAAATGGGAGTAGTTTAAACGTTTTGCTTCATTTAAGACTGTGTCAAAAATTCACAAATATACAGAAAAAAATGTAGGTTTATTCCTGTATGGTGTCTGCTCTATAAATGCATTGTGAAACAGGAAGATGTATTTATACTGGACTTTACATCTGCCTACATTAATTCTTATTTAAAGGCATTAATTCCCCGCAAGCTTTAAAGAAAATTCTTTCATTATCTGAAGAAGGAAGTTTGGATCGTCACAAGAAACAATCTGAAGACGCAGTCTCAAGTGCATCTTCACAGCTGTCTTCTCCTCCCACTTCACCACAGAGCTCTCCAAGGAAAGGTATTAGATGCGGAATATTTCTCGTCTTGTTTCCTGAAGCTCATAGACTTTGGAAACTTCTGAGAGAGAGTTTGGACGCTCAGGATAAACTACTGCTGCTCCTGACTTTTGGCACATACAGTCAGCAAGAGGGCAGGAAGTGTAGTGCACAGTGGGATACATGAGAGGATACCTGGGAATCTCATTTCAGGGATACCTGAGAGCCCTCTGGTTAGCAAAAGCCAGGAAAGATAGCCTGATCTGCCACAGGATTTGATGCAGTAGGTCATTCCCACTGCAGCTGATTCTGACAAAAATATTCCCCCCGTCAGTGTTTCCTGCCAGTGGAAGGATGTGCAGATTGATGCTTAAAATCTTTGTACAGCGTTAAGCACACGAGCCTATTAGAGGAATTATTTGCTGTGTCATGCATCTGGATGGGATGTGACCTACGTATGACAGGCAGGCTTAAGATATTTGGGATTCAAATCCCTAATACACAACATTTTACTAGCAGCCTGATTAATTATTCAAACAATGTATATGCATATTTGAGGAATGGTATTACACATTGGAGCTTTCTTGACTGAGTTCTTTTTAAGTGACTTCATAGAGTTATTTTTTTCAGAGTGAATTTAGGATTTTAAAGGGATTTTTTAAAGCCTGTTTGTTTTTTCATTGTACTTGTTCTGGTTATAAATTGACAAAACAGAGAATGAAGGCATTTTCCTGTAGTTTAAACAAAAAAAAAAAAGGTCCCTTTGGCAGTATGATAGCCTAGTTGTATTGCAGATAGCTTCTAAGTTATCCTCTTTTCAGAATATCATAAAAGTTCAGTTTAACAGTTACATAATATAACATTATGATAAAATACATATTTTGGGGTTGAGTCCCCATAGAATTTCAGAATGCTAAAGAAATGAGTATGCTGGAGACTTCCCTGTAGCAATAACTTTCCCTAAACTGCACAGGGACTTGAAATTGATGTGTCACTTTTTCTGCTTTCTTATCGAATGGATAGCGAAGCCCTTTTCTTAATGTGGTAGGTGGCAGTGCTGATCAGTTGAGGCCTTATGGCTCCAGACTAATGGACCTAACCAGTTCCTCCTCCCCTCTTGGAAGGGAGAACAGTAACAAGAATAACAATTCACCAAGGACCTCTGGGATAGGCGGGGCTTATGGAAACAAAAAGGAAAACATAAGTCCAATTGGACAAGCAGAGATCTGAAAAGGGGAGATGAATATGGCAAGGAAGATAAAAATGCCTATTCAGAATCTCTGTTGAAGTGATATTTGCCTCAGGTCAGATGGAGGAGGATGTTATGCAGAGAAGACCTCAAGTCCTTGCAAGCTATCATCACTATTTCTCTCACATACTACATTAGCAAAGAGTGAATGTATGTAGATACAGGCAGGCCTGTGCATTTCTTGAAAAAGGAATTGGGGTTCTGTACTTGACTCATAGTGGGAAAAGTACTTTAATTTTGCAAAAAGCAAATCATAAACATATTTATCAATTTTTTAAAAATCCTTGTTTTGATGGCAACATGAAACATGGTATCATAGAATCATAGAATTGTTAGGGTTGGAAGGGACCTTAAAGATCATCTAGTTCCAACCCCCCTGCCATGGGCAGGGACATCTCTCACTAGATCAGGGTGCTCAGAGCCCCATCCAGCCTGGCCTTAAAAACTTCCAGGGATGGGGCTTGCACCACCTCTCTGGGCAACCTCTTCCAGTGTCTCACCACCCTCACGGTAAAGAACTTCTTCCTAACGTCCAATCTGAACCGACCCATCTCTAGTTTTAATCTAGAGATGGTATGTTCTTTCAGACAAAAAGGGCAGCAAGTGAACTGGGATAGATCAGTTGAAGTCATCTTGACATTTATGCGTAGATTGAAGGGAAACGAAAACTGCAGTTACTTGTGGATTATGTTGTTTAATGATCTTTAACTTAGCTGGCAAGAGCATTCAGCACAACTCTGTTTAATACTATAACAAAAGCTGAACAAAACCTTTGTGACGTGGTTTGCAGATTTTATCTCAGTCTAGCGGTGTCAATGCTACCTCCAAATGACGGTATAATTCTGGTAATGTATGCTCTTTGAAATGTAATTAGTTAGCCAAGTACCACAAAGAAAGCTTGAAAATCTGGCCCTCTCGGCCAAGATATGTAATAAGCAGTCAGCCCAAACATCTGTGCTTCATGTTGTATCTACTGCTCATCTCTGAAGAGTAGCTTTGCAGAACAGTGAAACTGTGTGAGAGGGTCTCTTGGATTACTTTAATCAGTAATCTTGTCCAGGGCATCTCTTTCATTCCAATCTTGGAGTCAGTACTTAATATACAGGCAGTTTTTTGAGAAGTGAGGTTTCATAATGCAGGGATACAATGATGATGATGCATTTGAAAATAAATTGGGAGAGGCGGGCAGAGAAGAAGAAAGGTGAGCAGTTGGTTTCCAAATAAGAAGCGCATGTTCCCACAATCTTAAACCTCGAATTAATAGACAGAATACACAGTGTTATACAGTTCTGCTACCTATCTTTCTGTCTTTTGCAGTGCTGCTTCTGTGAATAAAATGTAACCGTAGTTTTGATTTACTATGGTAGCAGTAGTAAATATTGCCGGCTGCCTGGCAATAGCTGAGCAGGCTACTCAAGAGTCTGATTAACGTGACGTTCCCTTTGCAGGCTATACTTTGGCTCCTAGTGGCACGGTGGATAACTTTTCAGATTCTGGTCACAGCGAAATTTCTTCCAGATCTAGTATTGTCAGCAATTCCTCTTTTGACTCTATGCCAGTCTCCCTGCATGATGAGAGGAGACAGAGGCATTCTGTCAGCATCGTGGAGACAAACCTTGGTGTGGGAAGGATTGATAGAAGAATCATGATTGAACCAGATCAATACAGCTTAGGGTAAGTGTATTATTTGTGCTTACTTACATTATAATTTCATATAGTGTGTAGGTGGCATGTGTATGTGTATTTGTTCATGTAATTTTCCCTGTATCTCTCAAATATTTTTTTCTCCCCTGCTCTTAAAACCCGCTATTTCAAGGCTAATAATGCTCCATTTTCTGACAAGAAAAGGTTTTGCGCTCCTGAGTGTGTGATGAAGTCTACAGCTGTAAGACTTTACCTCAATAGACTTTATCATCTGAGTAGTGCTGTAGATTATCCTCTTTATGGCAGACTAGTATCCTGGCCTGTTTTCTAGATGGGGAATTAACTGAATTAGATGAGAAATTATTCATACAGTTATTCAGCAATCAAGCTGAGAGCAGAAATAGCTAGTAATTTTCCAGCCTGTTTCATAGAAAAGTGGATATTTATCTAACCCCAAAATATTTTACCCCAAATATCTCTCCTAGTCAACAGTAATTGGAAGCTAAAATTCACATTAGGCTTCTGGTTTTCTAGGTAATTTTCTAGGTAATTAACTTCTGTAATGGTGGGGAAGCTAGTGCTGTGAGGAGTTCTCTAAATCTCTAGCAGTGAGTCTTGGTCTGAAAATAATTGGAGCTCTGGCTCCTATTTAGTCTCGACTTACTTTTCTGAGCTGTTATTTGGATGCATCACTCCTTTGAATGGTTTTGAGGGCTTTTAGTCCTGCGGGGTCTGTGGATGGCAGGCCTGTTCCAAAACTGGTGTACTTCAGCTTTGGGAATCCCAGGCTATGCAAACTCTTTAATCAGATGTCTTAAATATTTGGAGGAGCAAGGTTCCAGTCTGCATAGCAAGCTGCCCTGGAAGGAGAAATCCCAGGAGCTCAGATAGCTGCTAAACGAAAGTGACACTTTGTCGGTTTTCACTGCAGCTGCATAAGGGATAGTGTCAGGCTTACTTAATCGCTGAAAGGCTACAGAGAACATACTCGCTCTACAAAGTAGCATGTGTTTCCAAAATTAAGGTTTAAGTACGTTTCCATTTGCAAGAAATACTGAAAATTTTGCTTTCAGAATTTCCTAAGCTGAACAGAAATCTGAAAAGCTGAACTTGAATTTTGGCCACCTCCTGCTAAAAATCTGTTTCTAACTTATGATCCTTTGCTTCACATGTCTGGGAAAGCAGTAGAAACCCTATTTATCACTCTGTTCCCCTTTATGTATGTCAATGCAATTTGCCTGTCTAAGGGTCTGCTGCAAAGTTAAAATTTTACCTTTTGAAATCACTCCACTGAAGTGTTAAATTTCGTCAGGATATCTATCCAGTAATTTTTGTTGTTTTTTTTTAATTGAGGATGAGCTTGAAAGGAAAGTGTTCTATTCTCAAAACTGAATTAGTCATTAATGTAAGAAATACTTAATATAACCTGCATCAAAACCTTCAATCACAGAATTGTAGAATGGTTTGGGTTGGAAGGGACCTTTGAAAGGTCATCTAGTCCAACCCCTCAGTACATTTGCTTTTCTCTTGACTGTTGACTTCTTCTCGTGTCTTGTAAATGATCTCCAATTCCAACACTGGGTTTACTTTTTTATTTTTTTTCCCCTCTTCAATGTGCATCTAGCTCTTATGCCCCACTGTCAGAGACCAGAGGCCTGTACGCTGGAGCAACGGTGCTTTCTTCTCCTAGTACAGAAGAACTGTCACAGGACCAGGGGGACAGAGCTTCACTCGATGCAGCTGACAGTGGCCGTGGTAGCTGGACTTCTTGTTCAAGTGGTTCTCACGACAACATACAAACAATACAGCACCAGAGAAGCTGGGAGACTCTTCCTTTTGGACATGCTCATTTCGATAGTTCAGGCGATGGGGCAGGACTGTGGGCCTCGGGCAGCCATATGGACCCGCTGATGTTCCCCGATCATGGCACAAAGTATGGCAGGCAAAGTCAAGGTAGGGAGGGCCTTGATCAAGCACAGTCCAGAGCAAGCTGGGCATCCTCAACAGGATACTGGGGAGAGGACTCGGAAGGCGATACAGGTACCATAAAGCGGAGGGGTGGGAAGGATGTTTCAATTGAAGCTGAAACCAGTAGCATAACATCTGTACCAGCAGAGGAGTCGAAGCCAGCTCCCGTGCCCACTCACATAGCAGTATCACCAAGTAGTACAAAGGGGCTTATTGGTAAGTTACGTTTTGTTTACTGTGAAGTATTTTAATTGATTTGCCTGTAGTTCTTTTTATTATTCTAAAACTGCATTTCTTCTGTCTGGTTTGAATTTTTTTTATTTTTCCATTTTAAAGCAAAACTGAACATTTTGTAGTCTCTCTCAAATTTTATCCTTCAACCGTGCGTTTATTGCTAGGGAAAATATCACGTGTTGTTGATTCTCAGTTCTGGCAGCTTCTTTGTGTTTCAAGAGAGCCTGCCATACATCAAAAAAACTAGCTCAACTGCTGGACAGTGTTTTGAGATGTTGATGTATTTAGGTGTCTGTTCTGAAGTGTGAATTTCTCTTCACAGTAAGGCTCCACATTCTATATTTAGATATCTTAATAAGTGGCCTGATTTTTTTAGGAGCCTTTTACTTTATACATCTGTATGACTTGTCTGATGATTATGAATATTCCTTACTTCTGAAAATGGGGTCACTCTGTGCTTAAATACTAACTGAGATGTTTCTTTGGACTGATGAAACCGAAGAAGTTCCTAAGAAATTAGCGCTGAAATACATTTATAATCATTCAACAAAAAAAAATAACCAGATAATATATAAATTAATATGAAAGTACCTTTGGCAGTGCTTGACATTCTTCTCATACTGTTGCTTCTATGCATCCCAGTCCTTGGGCCATCCAAGACCTCTGCATTTTTGCCTGTTTATTTCCTTTCATTCCCCCTCGCTTTGCCTTGCTTCAGGTTAATATGAAGAACTATCTAAAAGCCGTTTTGCACTGATACGGCTGAAAAAGTCTGCCAGATTGAGGTCATGCTGAGACCACTGTGATAAACTGCTTTTCCATTTTCTGCCCAAGTATATTGCTTAGCAATGGCCCGTTGCCTCAAAGCTTGGGTGCAGATCTGCATCCCTGAACTGTGAAGAGGAGGAAACTGTTCAGTTCAGGACTCCGGGTTCTGATTCATGCCGCTCTCTAATTTTACTCTTTGAAGCCCTTAGTTTCCACCAAAATGTGCAACAAGGATGTCCAGACCTGCCTCTCAAGGCAGTGCTTTCCACTACAGTTTTAGAGACTTAAAAGAATGTGAAAGTGATCTGAAAATTCAAGCCACACGCTTCCATGCGCTTCAGTACTATTGACTAATTCTCCTGCAAACGTAACTTTGCATATCACTCCAACAGATGCCACTATTTTTACATGGTTCTTATTGGCTGAGTACACATTGATCTCTTGCAGTATTTCAATAGATTTTTTTTTTTCTATGTAATTTCTTCTACGTCAAAGTTACTTTTCAGAAATCTTTGAATAAAATTTCTCAGAAACTTCTTCATGCTGGTTTGCTCAGTTAGAACAATTTGTCCAAGAAAAATACTTAGATTCTATCAGAAACTATTTGGTTCTGTTATAATACCAAGACTTTATTTTCAGTCTGTAAAAACTCACATGCAAGTATCACCAGTCCATTTTAAGCTCGTACTGCCCCTTCATTCAATTCCACACTGCATAATGCAGGGTGATGTTGTCATCGCCACTTGTGCAAGAATACACAGTGTGTGACAAGCTGTGGAGAGTAAATTGTCTGTGTCAGTGGTTTATCCTGCTGTGTTTGCCTTTGTAGTGTAAGTTAAGTGTTCACGTGTTAAAGGACCAGACGCACAGAGTGTTCAGTATCAAAGCCCCAGCTGATGTCTTTAAGTACATAACTGCAAAATAGAGAGTCACGCCTCTCTGCTGTGTGTCCCTGCAGATGCTTAAAATTCTTAATCGCTGTTTCGTCCCTTGAAGCTCTCTGCAAGAGGGAACTTCTAAGTATGCCCACAGTTAAGCCTTGTTCAGGTAAACAGTTATGCCTCAATGAGGTCCATCTCCTATATAAAATCATATTCAATCATTGTTCTTATGTGGGCATACTTTCAAGTTTTCATTTTGCAGAGAATACAACCGTGAGAGCAGCGGGCAGTAGTGCATACAGAAAGTATGAAGATGAAGTCCACTTCTCTTCCTTACCTTTTGGAATTGTAGCTTATGTCTCATTAAGTAGTAAGATTTGTAGGAAGAAATAATTTATCAGGTGCTTTCCTCCCCCCCGCCACCTCCTCCCCGCCAAGATGCTAAAAACGGAAGAGATGAGCTCTCAGGTACAAAGCCCATCTTCGGGATTAAAATAGTCATGCTTCTGGGCAGATGTCAGTATTCTTGATGTTTGTCACTTCTGTGGACTCTTGAGTCTTCCACGTTACTTTGATCAGTGTACATTTTATTCTATACGATTGATGGAATAGCTTCAGTTGCTAAGTTTGAACAAATTCCTCATGTAATTTGGTGAATTTTATTAGGATAATGCTTCACTACTGGAAAAAAATAGCTATATCCTGTGTATGCTGTATATTCTACACTTTCTTTCATGGTTTATTTTTCAAGACCTCATTGTCTACCGTGTGGTAGTTAACTTTTGTCCTTCACATTTTCTCCTCCTGGGCTGTTCTGTTGGTTGATGTTTATTTAATTTTCACTGTTTATTTTCCTTTGAGCAATTTTCCTCTTACTATCTTTTATAATAATCTGTCATTTTTCCTGCAGCACGAAAAGAGGGTCGATATCGGGAACCACCCCCAACTCCTCCTGGTTATGTAGGAATACCTATTGCTGAGTTTGCAGAAGGTGGCTCCCATCCAACCAGAAAGCCTCCAGATTACAACATAGCACTTCAGAGGTCTAGAATGGTGGCACGGACATGCGAGACTCATGGGACATCAACTCTGCAGCAGCAGTCGCATGGCCATTCATCTAGCAGGCCTGTGAACAAACCCCAGTGGCATAAACCAAATGAGTCAGATCCACGTCTTGCTCACTATCCGTCTCAAGGGTTTTCCACAGAGGAAGATGGTAAATTTCTAATTGTTAGATTTTGAGTGTGCTGCATGCAGAAATGGTCAATGCTTTCACAGACACAAAGCAAATTACCCGAATGTGTTCAGCCATAGAAATTCTTGCCATAATTTGAGCTTTCTTCCATCTTTCAAAACTTGCTCTTTGTTAACTTTTTGGAAGGGGAGGAATTCCGTTCATCCAAAATATAATTTAAAATTTGGAATCTAGGTCCACCTGAATCTTGGACAACCAAGCAGTTGGCTTAGACAACTTCTCTGGAGGTGCCTGTGTTCACCAGGTACAATCCTGTCTGCCCTGAAAGCTTCCAGTGTGCCTAATGGTTGGCACTAGTCATGTATTTAATGGTCAAAAAAGTATCCTGGTCTATAGAATACCAGCCCATCCGCCCTATAGAGCATTGTGGTCAGGTTTATTTGGATAGTCACCTTCTACCTGAAACTCTTACGCTGTGGACACTGGGTCTTCCAAAACAACTGTTTCACATAACGAGCCCACTATCCTTTTGCTACCTCGCTTGCCCAAGTGTGTCTGCATTTTTATGCTTTAGCTCAACTATAATGATAGAAAGACTATGTAGACATAGTCTTTCTGTTTTTTCTGTGGAGTGGGAGCGTAGCTGGATTGCATCTTTAGGGCTAGGTGCTCAAAATTTAGGCAGGGCGGTGCCCAAATCACACATTTGAATGCTTTGTTTTGCTTAATGATAGAAAGGCTAATGTTCCCCTTCCGTCCCTAACTGCTTAGTTATTGAAGTTTTATGTGCAGGATGAACTCTGTAGTTGAACATGATGGAAAAAAATTAAGTCTACCTTAATCGAATTGGCGCAAACTTTGAGAATTACCATGACAGAGAATTGTAATTGTTTCTACCAATGATGACTAAAGCTGCACTCAATTTTTATGCAATCTTAATTTGAATACATCACAGATATATTCAGGGGAAAATGTAAGATGTCTCTATGAAGCTATTGGATATCTAGGAGTAGCTGTTGTGTTCCTCAAGCGGAGGAACTGCATCTAGCTCAGTTATAGCAATTGTCTTATTTTCTTCGAGAACAAAATTACAAAGGAATACTTGTCATGAGACATGAAATGGACAGATATTTAGATTCTTTTAAAATAAATGCCTAATACAATGAAATGGAAGACACGTGAGCACAGTACAGGTTGTTTCATTCAGTAGCAGTCTTGTTCTGTATGAACTAAATTCTATTTTCCCCTATCCTATTGTGTTTGCAGAAGATGAACAAGTCTCTGCTGTCTAAGACTTGGGCTTTTCTGGATCCAGAGTGAGCCACCTTAAAGGAGAGCACAAGAAGACGTCCCTAGAATAGGAGCCTTGGAACTATAGTGAAAGGATGGTGGACCTATTTGCCTCCTTCCCTGCCTTAAAGCAGCATGGGGCTTCTTCCTCCGCCCCTCCCCCTTCTGTCCCCTCTCCCCTTGCATGTGAAATACTGTGAAGAAATCGCCCTGGCACTTTTCAAACTGTGTTGCTTGAAATGCACAGTGCAGCAATCTCCAAGCTACCACTGTCGCTGTCTGCCACATCACACAGTATCATTCCAAATTCCAAGATCATCACATCAGGATGATTAACTCTGTCTGCACTTCCCAATGCCTGGAAGGGTTTTTTTGTTGGGGTTTTTTTTTGTTTGTTTGTTTTTTTAAATCTTCCTTTTAGATTTTAATCACAATCCTAGCACTTAGTCTCATTGGGATAATGAGATAAGCTAGTTGTCAAATTACATTTGGCCTTTAACCTACAAAGAGAAAAATGCATTGAAATCCTTCAAGGAGGCAGTGCTTATTTGCTTGTTTACAATGCCTTTGTTACGATTTTGTATGTTTGCGTTTCGGAGATCAAATACTGCATCTGCATAGTAATTACAGTATTATTTCATACCTGTAAGTAGGGTTGCCAGCCTGAGCTCCTGAAAAGAACATTGCTATCACATGGCTGAGCAGGGCAGAAGGGAAGGCAGAGGTTATGGGATGCAGCCTTTCTGGGATGCAGCCTTTCCTTGACCGTCTCTCGCTTCACTCTTGATGTGCCCCACCCTGGAATCTTCAAAAGTTTGTAAATGTTAGCGTTAATGGCATCCTCAGCCGGGTTTAGTGTAAATGCAGAAACACGTGCTTGCAACTGGCCGGTAATGGAAGAGGACACTGTGTGTCTCATACCTGTGCCTTGCGGAATACAGGATGGTATACTGAAAAAGAAAGTGTCCCATTCTAATGAGACAGACAGCAACCCCACCTTTAAGTTATATATTATTTTTATTTTTTTTTTTTTTTTTACTATATAGTAGTTATATTAAAAAAAAATTAACTGGATAACATTGCAGTGAAGGCACGTTGGGATGTCACAGCTCGTGTCAGCTGTTAACACTGATCTAATAACCTCCATCTATTGACTTTGGCATTAGGGGATAAACGAGCCTTTAAGTAATGAAAAATAACACGTTTAGATTTGCCAGCCTTTGCAATGCAGAACTAGTCACAACTGTTAATGGCTTCATGGAACACTGCATGTGTAGAGAAGGCCAATGTGTAGCAACCACCTGCTCACAGCTGCTATTAACCCTATAATGACTGAAATGACCCTCCCCTCTATTTTTGTGTTGTTTTTGCACAGACTCCGGAGAAGTGAAGGCTGCCAATCCGAGTAGTACTCAAATGTGAGGAACTGCTGGTCTTGGATTTTTTTTTTTTTCCATTGAACTCAGCTGATCATATTGATCAGTAGATAAACGTAAATAGCTTCAACTTTTAAAGATCAAATTGCAGTGTTTTTTCACTGTATCAAACAAATGTCAGTGCTTTATTTAATTCTCTCTCCTGTAATCATAGCTTTTGTCTATTTGCTTATATATCACATTGTTAATTATGCATTTGTAATTTTACATGTAATATGCATTATTTGCCAGTTTTATTCTCAAGGCTATGGACCTCATGTGCATATAGAAATACAAAATCCTAGCTCTATCACAAGTTGCACAAATGTTATATAAGCATTAAGTAATTGTAGACCATAGGACTGCTAATCTCAGTTCGCTCTGTGATGTCAAGTGCAGAATGTACAATTAACTGGTGATTTCCTCATACTTTTGATACTACTTGTACCTGTATGTCTTTTAGAAAGACATTGGTGGAGTCTGTATCCCTTTTGTATTTTTAATACAATAATTGTACATATTGGTTATATTTTTGTTGAAAATGGTAGAAATGTACTATGTTTATGCTTCTACATCCAGTTTGTATGAAGCTGGAAAATAAATAAATATAACATTAATGAAGTCCATATTGATTCTTATGCATTTTACATGTTCCACATACTTGAACAAATTTATGAAAAAATTTTACTTCTCTGTGTATTAATATTAAAGGGACATTGCCAAGTGATGTGGGCAAACCATTGGTGTGGAGTTTTTCTTAATATACAGTTGTGTTGCTGATACCGTTTTTGACAAGTTTGATGTGTGTACTGCTGAATGAGAATGACTGATATGTTGTGTGTCCCTGGCAGAAACGGTGGAGGTGACGAAAAAGGAGTTCCTATTGGAATGGTCTTAGGTGTATAGAGCATGTAAACGGTTTTGTATGGTGTAAAAGTAAGGAATGTGTGTTGTAACATTTGGGTAGGGAGAAGTATGGGAAGTGATACAAAAGAAGGTATTTCAAGTAATAAAGATCACCCAAATAGCATCCCCGGTAATAAAAGTTGACATTAATTCAATGTCAAATCTGTGGATTTTTTTTTTCCCCAGATATTAGATGAATTATTTTCAGTAATATGCAGAAGACTGGGTTAAAATGTCACTGCTAAAGCCATCATCAGCTATATCCCATTTAGCTTTAAAATGCTTGACAGGCATTGTTTCTAAATCTAAAATTAGCTCATTGCAAAGAGAAGCAACAAAAGGCCCCGTATAGATTTAATTCTCCCTAACATAATTCTAGAAACGTTTCTCACTTAAACTACAATCATAAGCAAGTTAAAAATAATTGAAACATACAGGACTCATGTAAACGTTCTCACTTCATCGCTGAAATCTGTAGCACTATAAGAAAAGAAATTACGGAGAATACTAGGTTTGGGGGGAGGCGGTGTGTGCATGAAACGAATCTCTGCTAATCTGTGGCAAATACTTGTTGGGCACATTTCAACGAGCTATGGAACTATTGTTGTTTCTGATGTTAGTAGAATGAAAGTACGTTTTTACATGTCTTACCTGCAAATCTGTCCTTTGGAATTGCTAAAGGTAAGTTGTTAGGGAAATAATTCCTCTTACCGACTTGTGAGGTATGTGAACTGTTGGCACACTTGTCGATTATTTTTTTTCCATATGCTTGGTATAGTGTTGAATTAGGCAGCATTCCCTTTCCTCCCATTTATGCCTCCCGTCTGTATTTGGTATTACTGTATCAGTATTTTTAGAACACATTATGTAGAGACATCCTCAGTGCTTGTTGTCCAATACACATGGCTTAATTCATTGTGGATGGGGAGATAAAGAACACTTCACACAGCAACCAGTTCAGTAGGAGTAAAGGCCTTGCTGTGGTGTGACTTCTTAGGAAACAGATTTGATAGTTGTTCTAGTACGTGTAATGTGAATTTTGTACTTACCGTGTGACTGCAGCAAGATGCGGACAAGTAAACTACCAGTTGCTGGGATTTGGTGTTGCATTAACTAAAATTGCACTGAACGCTGAAACCTAAGGAAAATTTTTGTCTGAAGAAATTTCATTCAATGATTTGTACTCTTTTATGAGTTTTTGTTGTTGTTGTTCTGGTTGGTTGGTTCATTTTTTTTTTTACTGAAGCTTACTGAAGCGGAGGCTACTTCTTTATGCAGTATATTACGCATTGGAGTCAAACATAAAAGTTGCAAAAGCTGAGGTATTGAAGGTACCACTTTAGTGGATTAACCTTGGTCATCTGGAGAAGCATGCATGTTTTACAAATCTGAGACTATAGCATTTGGTCCACCTGAAGTGGGGAACAGTGTCACTACTTTAAAACAAACAAACTATTTGCTTCAAAATGAGTAGGAAATGTACTAAAGTTCCAGACTTCCCATCTGATATGGATTGTACGTTAGTTCAGACAAAATCAACTCTGGGGAATGCAAATAATGATTTAATTACAAGTATTAATACTCCTATGTTACTTGGTATGTGACAAAACATCAAAATGACTTTTGTGGACAAAGATTGTATATTGGCAACAGCCTGTCTAACATTCATTAAGTAACACGGATCTATTGAGGAAAATAAGAACATTGTTAAAATTACTCTGAAAATTGACCCCCTCAGGAGAAAGCAGCCACCTGAGATGAGTAGTGTAATTTGGTCACCTATCCCTAGATCGACCTTTAAGTAAGCGTTAGAGTTTTTGCATCTAAAAATGGCATGCTTTGAGAGAAGGCTGGGAGTGAAAGTAGGTTTATTACTCACCTAGGATGGAATAAATTACTTTGTTTTCCACACCACTGAAAATGCAATAAATGAAAATTTGTAGTTTTTACTAGAATACAAAAATCCTTAAAGCTCTGTCTTGCTTATATGAAGTGACTATTTAGGATGGAGTAGATATGCCCTGGGAACCAGAATATTAGCTATTCTTTAGATTCATTAATTGTCATAATTGTATCACAGGAACAAGCCAGGAAGCTATAAACCTTGAAGGCACTCAACTACTAGCAACCATCAACTGCATAATCTAAACTATTCTCATTTGGTTTGCCTGGAATTAAATTTATACAGTGACACTTAACACAAGCGGCTGCGTTCTTCCTGCAGAGAAATGAGTAATGAGTCTTTGTTCTATGTGTCAAGACTCAGTTTGTGTTAATTAGAAGTGCTGGCTTCTCCTTAAGTGTAGACTTGTCTACCTCAGCCTTTTATTTGGTGACGCTCTCTCATGGCTTGGCACGCTTAGTCTTGCAGTTTGGAGAATTTATGTAGATATTTATTTACTTATTGGTGGGTCATTCAATGGGTAGTTTTGTCTTTGGTAGTCTAACCTCTGAAAGCAGGACCACTTTCTTTGCAGCACTGTTCCCCTTGCTGGCAATTGTGTACACACACACACACACACATATATATATATAAAAAAAAACATTGTATACTAATGCAGCATCCACTTTATTTTTTTACGAGGTTCTCTGCACTGGAAAAGAAGCCACTACATCATTATTTAAAGGCATTTGAGGGGTGCAGTTTGTAAATCTTTTTTTCACTGAAACTTCCACCAGAGTAGTGATGTTTTAAAATGCCTTCTCAGTCATTGCCAAACTATTTTGACATGCAGTTGTTATCTTCTGATACAGTTCCAGAAAAAAAATTGCCACTTGCCCCAGGGTCAGTAGCTGTGGCAGAGATAAATTGCCTAGGTGGTGTGTTCAATCTTTCTTGAGGCTTTTCTCATCGCTAGAGAAATATGAGGGTATGTTTTTAAACTAGTTTCTATTGAATTTTGTGTAACAAATAAGATCATCTGAACTGTGGCTTTTTCTAACTGAAGGTAGTCCATGTGGCCCAGAATGGCTTTGCTTCCTTGGTGTCTGTGGTCAGAGTCCGAGTGTGAAACATAGGGAATTGCACTGATAAAAAGCAACCTTCCAGACTGGGGTGCTGCTTTTCAACATCAGCGTAGAACTGGAAGGGTTGTTCTGGTTTGATAGTGCAGGGAACCCTCGTATAACCTTCTCAATACGTGTTTTGCTCTTAAGAAGAGATAGCCTTTGCTGCATTTGTTAATTGGAAGACTGATCCACAGCCCCAGTAGTCAAATTGTAGTGAACCTCCACGTGCTGGTTTAAATGCATACGTGGTTTTTGTATTAAACATTCTTTAAGCTGAGTAGCTCTCTTCCTTTCTCGTTTCTTCTGTCTATGTCTTACAGAGGCCGTATGTTCTTTCTGTCTGTCTTGTCAGACTAAGCCAGACTTCAATAGGACGGGTGGAGACTTGTGTAGCCACTCTGTATCTTGTGCAGTTTGAATTTTTTTTTAATGTAGATGTCCAGAACCGCCGCTTGAAATGAAGCGTGATCTGCATCTTGATCTGAATTTTATCCTATTTCTGTCACTGTGGTTATCATGTCATCACATCCTCCTCATACAATATTCTGATCTATCTGTTGTCAATGCCTTCCAACGCTGTATTCACAGGCAACTGTATTATTGCTATGATGATTATTATTAATTATTACATTTAGTCCCAACCTGATCATCAAGATCTCCAAACTGATAATTCCTCTTCTTACAGCACCTTTTAAGCACAGGTTATTCCCACCTCCCATGTGGGTAGGAAGTTTCTGTTATTTGATACCATCTCTACCTTGCATTTTATTCTTTTCTGTGTTTAGTCCTGGATCTATAAACAATTTTCTTTCTTGAGACTTGTTCTCAAGGTTTCATTAGGTCAGGCTGATGGATTGTGTGTTCCCCCCACTTCTCTCATATGTTCGTTATTCTTGTCACCCGGTATAGCTCCTCACATGGTAGCATCACCAAGTCTTGTTACTCAATCTGATATCCAATACCAGTTCTTTCAGAACTCAGGGCTGAATACTATCACCATTTTTGTTAGCTTCTCTATTTAATGACATTTTCCATATTGAAGAAGAATATTTCACTTTGTTAGATAGCTATAGATGGATTATTCCTGAGCTCTGTTCTTTCCTGGCCATATAGTGGCGCTGATGACTCATTTTGGTTTTGAGATATTTATTCAGTTGAAGAATCTTTTGCTTTTTGTGTCAATGAAAAAGTCTATCTTAACTTCTGTCAAATGGGATTTTCATCTCCATCCTCCAAAATACTAGTTTATTACTCTTTGTTTCCTTTGCTGATTTTGATTTGGGTTGGAGGATGAGGATTAAGTTTTTCTGGTTACTCTCAACATTTGTTTGGTTTTGGTTTGCTTTTTTGTTATTCTGGAGCCATGCCCTACGTGTTTCTTCTTCCCCTTGCTGATGACACACATTCTGGACAGCTCTTGTATGTTGGGCAACCTATGAAATAAGTAAATCTTTCACACTATGCAATGTTAGCTGAGGCCTTGGCTGAAGAATTTCACTTGGGTTTCAGTACTGTGCTTTGAGAAAGTCTGCGCCTTCATGACAGAGTGAGAGGAGAACAAGAAACTTAAAGGCCTGTGAAACACAACTTCCAAGGAAAGCTGGGGTCCTATTTCCTATGACTCCCTGAGTTAAAGAACTTGGCTGTCCCTGGGCTCTGTGGGATGCCTTTGAGTCTGTATGATGTGAGTGGAGATACTAGCACAGGGCGGCTGTTTAAGCTAAACAGACCTGAAAACTGATGGAGGCCCCTCTGTGATTCAGGCAGAACATGTAGGTTTCTAAAAAATTTTGTTTTATGTTCAAGTAATAATGTTGGCAAAATCACTGAGATTCTTGAATTTTGCATGCTGTCTCAGTCCACATGAAGCTCATTTGGCAAGTCAGTCGTTGCATTTGTGAAAAGCTCATAGCAAAGACTTCTCTGAAATTCATGTTCCTAAGGCTTATGTATTTATTGCTCTTGAATATGATTCAACAGATCATTCATGTTTTAAGTGCTTTGTTGACTAAGAAAGGGTGTACTTAGCTGCTTCTCCTCTTCCCAGCACATACATGCTTTTCCTCCTTCTCATGCCTCCCTTGTTGTTCTTTAGATGCACAATTCTCCCTCCCTATTAACCTCTTCCTGTTGCTTATATTAGCTGCTTTCTCACACAGCTTCTCTTTGCTCCTTTGTAGAACATAGTACCACCCATTTCCTTCCTCCCAAAGTGTGTTTTGTATGCAATCTGCAGAAACAATGGAAGGAGGCGGCACTTCAGTGCTCAAAAAGCTTGAAAGGAGTGTACCCAGGCAGGGCAAATTCAGACTTCAGTTCTTTGTCTGCATATTCATAGCCCTTTTCTCAATTGTTTCCTGAAAGCTGGTTTGTTCAGGTTTCTATGTAGTACCCTATATATATCCATAGCGCAACGCTTACTTTGTTGGACTCGGAATAGTTATGATCTGATGAATACAGAACTTTTTTTTTTTATTTGCTGAAGTCTTTGTCAGATACAAACCGAGCGTGGCTTAGGACCAGCGGAGAGAGGTGGGGAGGAGGGGAGGCAAGGGAGGGGTGGTGGTTCTGGCAAGACTTCTCAAATTCAAACAGTAATCTTACAACGTACAGGACCCTGTGTAATTCAAGGGGTCTAGTCTATCTGGCTAATTACATTTCTCCTGCTTTTAATCACATTTGACCAATATGCATTCTCCCCAGAAAAACATGATTCTGTCCAAATTTATGTTGAAAACTCCCTTTTGTTAATGACCTGTGCAGGGCTGAACTACTTCCACGTTGTGTATTACAACGTTTGGTTGGTTGGGATGTCTCCATTCTGGCACTTGCTCTTCAAATGTCTGGCTTTCCAGAGCGATGAGCATAGGCACTCTTCTTTGGTGTACCTTTATGTTTGGATCATTTCCATTCTCTTTATGGAAACTAGTATTTCACAGCTTTATTTAATGTTTTTGAAGTCTCCCTGTATCTTCTCCAATTCATTGAAGATTGTTTCCAGTTCCTGGTGGCTTATGCTGCAGAGCTACTAGGGTTAAGGAGCCAACCGAATACATCCGACTTCTTTTCTTGGGACATATAAGTGGGATGTAATGCAGCAATTTCAGTCAGTATGCAGTAATTTACAATTCTGATAGTTTCCGAGTAGCTGAAGTGATGTCTTCAGGCAGTTAGTATCCCCCTTTTTCTTTAGGGGGTTGGAGTAAGGCTCACAGAGGCCAGCAAGTGTCCTGTAGGTACTGTTGAGCAAGTTTTAATTTTGCTTTTGTAGGTATTTGTGGCAGGCATTTGAAGGTTGTGGCTATAGCTTCCTTCATGTTATCTTTGCATTAGGGACATAAAAATGTCATCAGCTGTGGGCAAGGCTCCCTTAAGGGCCTATTTGTGCATCTGGTTGATACACTGAGGACAAATACAATTTTCAAAATCTCTGTCCACTTGCAGAGAGTGTAGTTACTCATTTATTCAGTCAAGTGATATTGTCTATAATTATCACTAACTGGGGATGAGTTGGGTTAGTGCTTGCATTTGCTGCAGACATTGTTTTGGTAGGTGTCTTTGCAACTACGGGTCTGAAGTTTAAGTGTCTGATTTCAGCAATTTTGCCTTTCTTTTCCAGGATTTGTTTTTTCTTTGAGTGCAATGGGTTCTTCCTGAGGTAGGTGTTGCATGCTCTGCATCTTTTTAAATCTTGGAGACCTCTAAGCTGCTGGGATGTCATACTATGTTGTTTGCTCTTAGTACTTTTGGGGGGGTTTTGTTGTTGTTGGGTTTTTTATTATTACTTTTATTTTTATTTTATTTACTTCCCTAGCTATTAATTATTTGTTTTAGGTTTAGGGTCATCGAGGTTTCTGAATTTGCATGCTTTAACTGAAATCAGGAGTACGTGGTGGTTTTGTAGTACCTGCGGCATCAGCCTTTATTCCCTTCTTAGTCGTAAACTTGTCTTTGGTTGTAGAGTTGTCCTGAAGATTGTCTCCTCGTAATTTTAATAGCCTTGGCTGAAATTTCACTTTCCTCTTCTGCATACTGTTAAAGAAATCATTGTAGCTGAATGCGTTTGCTGCCTGCTGATGTGCTGATATTCTGTTCCTCTCTGCATCTGGTGCCAGTCCAAGTGTCGCAAACAATTTCTTTTTCATGTTTTGAAGCGCACTAATGCTCTATGCACAACATACACTTGACGCTTAAGATGGGCTTTTCTTGGGCATATTTTTGTTTGCAGTAGTTAATGTCTTTGGCCAACAAGCAGGACAGTTTCTCTTGAGGACGCATCTCAGCATGCCGACAGATGGCTATGAGAGAAAATGTTGATTTTCCTGTATCCTGAGAAGTCCCGGCTTGTGCTGTTATAATTCTTAATTCTCCATGCAATTCACAGGTGCCTGAAGAACTTAAGGTTTCTCATGGCAGCCTGTACTGTGATGTCTTGTTTGCTGATTATTTTCTTAAAACAATCTTCCTTACTGCATGATGATACTGGTTGTCCTGACAAGATGTTCCTGAAAGAATCATTTTTATGGTTGGGAAACTGAGTAGCACAGATTTACAACTGTTTCTGCTGCAGAGAGCTACTAGGTTTTCCTTAGTCCTTACTTTCAGTCTTTGCCAAATGGAAAAGTGCGTAACTATCTAGGTGTGTAGTTGGCATTCTGAACACTTTATACTGTGAATAAATATGCTTATTTGTAATCAGTGGGAACCCAATAATGCTATGTTTTTTAAGAAGATTTCTATAAGCAAAAGTTACACTTCTTTCAGTTAGGTGATCTACCTTTCATTCCTCCCTCCCGCTCCCCAATATTGCAGTTATATTATCCAATGTTTCAGCTCTAACCCCATTTCATTAAGATGTAGACCTGAATCATATTTCACACTAGTGAGCCATCCCAATGGCTACATGATTTGCTGCGTACTTTTTCCACAGCATAAAGTCCTGGTTTAGCTCACCCTGGAGCAATCTGCGCTCTGTAGCTGGTCCCTGTGGGCGTTTATGAAGGTTGCCTATTGGAGTGGGTCACTACCGAACAGCATCATGGTGGAAGCAGGAGCTTCTGCAGATTTCTCATGCTCTGAAAGTGTGTGTAAATAAAAGATCCACATAAATAGAAGGGGGAAAATGCAAATTGCTGGTCCACTGGCAGCGGTCACGTCCCCCTTCATGCCGCATGAGCTGCTTGACAGTAGTTCAAGTTCCTGTGGCATGGTGGGCTGAAGACTCTCTTGTGGGCTGTCCCACTTGCAGTGCCTTGTGGATCCCTGCCTGCTCTGTGTCCTTGTGGAGACAAGGGCGTTAAGCTGATTTAGCCTAGTGATGATCAGTGGTGTTCTTTTGATTATTCACCTAGGACTGTCAAATAAATTGCTGCTGCTGCTGTTCAGGAGTTTGGGGGTTGTAGGTTAATGATTTATACATTATTTTAGTGCTTTCCTTCTCCGCTCAGCTGTATATCTTGCAATCTTTGTAAATTTAGCCTATACCAATATTTATTTAACATACGAGCTTTCACTGCATTGTAACAGCACAATCTGCCCTTCATTCCAGTCCCTCCCCACTGTTTACCTTCGCTTCCTACATCAAATATGGATGCTTAGTTTAGAAAGGCAGTATGCATTTATAAAATAATGCATTATCAGTGGATAACACTTATTTCCCCAACATTTTTTTTTCCTTTCTCAAAGCATGCTCTGCATTGTCAAGGTTAAAAAAAAAACAAAAAAAACCCAACAAAAACCCAAAACCTAAAAAAAAACCCCTTTATCTGCAGATTTCTTAAATTATAGATGGACGCTTAAATAGTTTAAAAAACACTGCTTGCTCAGTGAAGGTCACCTTCTTTCACCTGAAATATTATTTTATAAATGAAATGTGCTGGGATTTTAGAAACGTGGTATTGGCCAGATGTACCCAATCAATACCTTTCACAAATCTGCTAAAAATATGTGCTTAATAGAATAGTGCATGTTGATGACATAGCGTTTATTCTTATTACAATAAATTGGGTTTTTCAAAGATGAGAGTTCAGTTAAATTTATTGACCTCTTACTTCATCCATACTTAAGGAAGAAAAATAGTGATGGAATGACTAAGACTGCTATTGTTATAATGGATTGGAGGATGTGAACTAATATAACACTTATTTCAGTCTTCAGCTTTTACCTGTTGCAAACAGTGACCTTATCACTCCTGACTTTTCGTTACAAAATGGCATGTTTTATTCCAAGCAGAAAAAATGCACAAGGATGGTAATTAGTCCAAACCACAGAATGGACATCACGCTGATCTGACCTCTTCTCAGTAATCTTTTAGGTATGGTCCCATTCTGGCCAAACCACAAGCATGCAGAACATGGGTAACACACACAAAAAAGTCATGAATGCACCTAGTTTTGCAAGACAGAGTGGCAGCAATTCTTTCACTGGCCATTAGTGTTTGAAAGGTCAATCAAATGAGATTAGATCTCTTTGGTTTAATGATCTCATTTCTTACCATAAATGGAAAAGTAATCCAAACTAATATGAAGAACAAAGTACAATTCAGAGAAAAAGGTATCAAAATAATATGAGAAAATTACAGCTTAAAATATGTCATGGGAATTAATACTTGTAGATAACAATTCAGAAATGTCGTGCTTTAAAATCAAATTACCTGTATTCATAAAGATAAATTATGTTTGTAAGTTGACAGGCTGATTCTGCCTGCTGATCATTACTTTGAGCTCTTTTGGGGTTTCCCTTTCATCTAAGATGCAATAAGTAATAAACCATCTATGCCTACAACATATTTACAGATGAGTAAAGCGCTGGGCAAATAAGGCTCAAGGCAAGCTCAGTATGTTTGGCATGTTCGTTGCCTCCTTTGACTGTAATCTACATGGAGAGAGAAGGTCGTGTTTTTACCTGTACGCAAAATGTATGCTGCCTTTTTAAGACATCTAGGAAACAGCTGGAGAAAAATATGGATGGGATAACAAAGTATAGAGAAATTGTGTTTGAACAAGTTGCAAAGAAGAGTGGAAATATCAAGGCTGTATTCCTAAAATTCCTAATACCAGTTTGTGCCTGAGTATTGCAATGTGCTCCAACAGGAGCATGCTAAATTATATTACAAATAGGTGTTGTCGCTGTGTACAGAGTGGAAATAAGTAAGGGAAAGGCAGGATGAGGAGGAAGGCAGCTCAAGGCCTATGAGCAATGAGAGCGTGACTGCTCTGAGGATGTCTCTGTGTGCCTGCAGCTGAAGCGCAGCGATACTTCCCACGTGCGCTTTTGTAACGATAACACCGAAAATGCCAGCTCTCCGTTTCTTTTCTAAAAAAACCTTGCAGCTTAAGGGTTTGGCGCCTTGCTGATGTGGGCCTAGGGCCTAGCTGTTTCAGGGCCAGGTCCCAGATTTCAAAGCTAACCTGCGAAATGCTGTCCTTGGTGAGCGGTGGGTGAGGCAAGGCTGAGGGACGAGTCTCTGGGTGTGCGAGAGACCCCATGCGCTGACGGTGCGGTACTGCCCTGCTGCTGGGCAGGCCCGAAGAGCTTATTTTGGTTTCTCTGCTTGTGAAAGCGTTGCACGTCTCTGCCTGAAAAATCNCCAAAATATGCTGCTGCAAAATCCTTCGATTTTAAAGTAATAGTTTTAAAAAGAAAATTGAATCTCCTCCTAAGGTACAAACAAGAAGAGCAGCTGGATTTTAAAAAATGGTATGTGATCCACACATGGCAACTGCTTGTATGTTGAAGAGGTACCATTTATCAGAGCAAATTTCAGAGATGCTGGAATTGCTTGGGGATTTTTGGTTTGGTTTTCTTTTTCGTTGTTCTTGTTCTTAACATGTCCAAGGAGAATGGAAGAGTGGAGAATATGATGCTCTAAACTGTGTAATCCTACTTAAACTGTTACAAATAAAGAATCTAACTTTAAACATCTTTATTATTCCATTTTGAATCATCTGCTTTCAAGCTCAAGTTCTGGGAGCACATGTATCCTGTTTACAGTTGGAGATTGTTACTCTGAAGACGAAGCCTGCGACCTGAGATGGGGGAGTGAAATTGCTCTTTGAAATGGTTTACAGGAACTCATGTGTGTATCTCCAAACCTTATTGCATCAAAAATGTACTCAAATCACAGGAAAATACAGTGTCTTGATAAAAAGTTATCTCTAGAAGTGAGATGTCTCTTATGGAATGAAATATTGGTCTTTCCAAACTTCTTATTATTGACTTTCCATTATAAATTCATTAACGTGTAACTGCAGGCCATGTGCAGTTTGAATTTTTCAGTTATGGTAGGGACATATGTCGGGTGCTGTTACTGCACCAGTATCAAAAGATACAACCTAAAAATGGGACAGCAACTGAAAGGAAGAGTAGGAAACAAATATACTTGATTTCTTTTATCCTTGTTTCCTGCATGGATTTTCTGACATTTGAAGCCCAATAATTTCTCCTACAATTTTCTGTGCATCAGAAGAACACTAGTTACACATTCCAGGGATTTTGTCACGTTTCAAAGAGATGGGAGCTGTATGTGAGTACAATATAGTGTAGAAAACTTTGGTTATTCAGGAATGTAGAGTAGTGTCTTGAACACATTGTCAGGTTTATCAAAATTTATGGATTTTCTTCACTACTAATTAAATGCTTGGGGGAAGGGTTGCCTTCTGCAAAACATGCTATTAAGAAGCATGTTTCAAGCTGCTTTATTATAATATCAGAACTGGGAAGCAAAAATCTGGGCACTGGAGCTTTTTGGAAAAAACATGCACCAAATGCTGTGAGCCTTGTTTAGAAAAACAAAATCATGCAAGCTGAGAGCAGGTGGCTGTTTTCAACTTGATCTATCAGCAACAAGTGTGTCACTGAATGTTTCTTGGCGGTCAGCAGGCCATCTTGGATGAGGGCTGGTATGCAGACATTTGGCAAACAGGCCAATGTTCCCACTAGCTTTGCTCCCAAGCTGGTGTTCCACTTGACTACTCGGTCTTTGCCTTTAGAAGAAAAAAAATTAATTTACAAATACTTTTTAGTAGTGGGAGACACATAGAAACAGTGACCTGGTAAGCATTGCCAATAACAAGACCAAAAATACTTTGCTCTGGAAGGTACCAGCAGCTATGGCTAAACAGACAACTTCAAAATCTGTCAAAATACTAGGGCAGCTCTAAAGATCTCAAAATCAAGTGTAAATGCTGCTCAGCTGAATGGCTTTTGGAAAGCCTAGAGAAGAAACAAGTTCAGTTCATGAGGGATTTAAACAAAAACTTTCCTTGTCAAATAATTTAAACTGTTTGCATTTACACTCGTTGCTGAACGTAGATCTGCCTCTAAGCTACTCGACATTTGGAATGGTTTTCTGTAGCTCTGCTTGCCAACTCCTTGTGCATGATGTTTAGCTTTGCCTGTGTACATGTTCTTGACTTCTAAAAGTATGTATTACTTGCAAAGGATAGCTTGCCTAAGTTTTCACAGAATCACCGAATAGTTGAGGTTGGAAGGGACCTCTGGAGGTTATCTGGTCAAAGCCGCCTGCTCAAGGAGGGCTACCAACAGCCAGTTAGTTGCCCAGGACCGTGTCCAGATGGCTTTTTGAATATCTCCAAGGACGGAGACTCTATCACCTCTCTGGGAAACCTCTGCCAGTGCTCAGTCACCCTTACAGTAAAAAAGCACTTCCTCATGTTCAGACAGAGCCTCCTGCTTTTCAGTTTGTGCCCATTGCCTCTGACCCTGTCACTGGGCACCACCACTGAAAAGAGTCTCTCTCTGCCGTCTTTACACCCTCCCTCCAGGTATTTGTACACATGAATGAGATCCCTCCTGAGCCTTCTCTTCTTCAGGCTGAACAGTCCCAGCTCTCTCAGCCCTTCCTAATTGGAAAGATGTTCCAGTCTCTTAATCATCTTAGTGGCCCTTCACTGGACTCTCCAGTATGTCAATGTCTCTTGTACTGGGGAGCCCAGAACTGAACACAGCATTCCAGGTGTGGCCTCATCAGTGCTGAGCAGATGGGAAGAAGCTCCCTCAACTTGCTGACAACACTCTGTCTAATGCAGCCCAGGAATCCATTATCCTTCTTTAGTCCAAGTGCACATTGCTGGCTCATGCTCAACTTGGTGTCCACCAGGGCCTCCTGGTCCTTTTCTGCAATGTTGCTTCTCACCTAGGTGGCCCCTAGCATATATTGGTGTGTGGGGTTGCTCCTCTCCAGGTGTAGGACTTTGCACTTCCTCTTGTTGAACTTCATGAGGTTCCTGGCAGCCCATTTCTCCAGCCTGTCGAGGTCCCTCTGGATGGCAGCACAACGCACTGGCATATCAGCCACTCCTCCCAGTTCGGTGTCATCAGCAAACTTGCTGAGGATACAACCTGCCCCATCATCCAGGCCATTAGTGAAGTTGTTGAGCAGGCCTGGACTCACTATTGACCCCCGGGGTACACTGCTAATTGCTGCTGCTGTTCAGCTGAACTTCCATTGATTTCCACCCTCTGGGCTAGGATGTTCTGCTAGTTTTCAATCCACCTCACTGCTCATCCAGCCCGTGCTTCAACAGCTTCTCCATGAGGATCTTATGTGATAGTGGCAAAAGCCTTACTGAAGCCTAGGTAAACAATATCCACTGCTCTCCCCTCATCTATCAGGCTAGTCATTTCATTGTAGATGTTTATCAAGTTTGTCAAGCATGACTTCCCGTTGGTGAAGTCATGCTGGCTACTCCTGTTCACTTTCTTGTCTTTCATATGCCTGGAAATGCTTTCCAGGATTAGCTGCTCCACCACCTTCCCAGGGACTGGGGTGAAGCTCATTGGCCTGTAGTTCCCTGGGTCCTCCTTCTTGAAGGCAGGAGTGGCGTTTGCTTGCCTTTAGTCTTTGGGCACTTATCCCAGTTGCCATGATCCATCAAAGATTATTAAAAGTGGCCTTGTGACAACATCTCTCTGCTCCCTCAACACTTGTGGGTACATCCCATCAGGATACATGGAGAGTTTGTCTAGGTATTCCCTGACCTGATCCTCCTCTACCAAGGGTTCTTCTTCCTTGCTCCATATTTTCCCCTTGGTCTCTGGGACCTGTGGTTCCTGAAGGCTGGTCTTGCTCATAAAGACTGAGGTGAAGAAGGCATTTTGTACCTTAGCCCTTTTCCATGTCCTATGTCACCAGGGGCCTCGCTTCATTCAGCAGTGGGCCCGTGTTTTCCCATATGTGCATGTGTAATCGAGCTCCTAAAAATGTTCACAGGCAATATTTCCAGAGAATGTACCTTTGAAATAATCTACTATATTAACATAAGGGCCTTGCTACAAGCATTGTGTACAAGCAAAACTCTCTTCTGTTACTGTATTAACATAAGGGCTTTATTACAAGTGAAACCATCTCTTCTGTTTCACAATCTGTTACATTATAATCATGCTCTACATGCTGTTATTGCTGTTGGGGATAGAGCCAGCTGGTACTTATTATCTCAACAGATTCATTGTATAATAGGAAACTTCATGTACTTGTATCAGTTGACTATAACCTACTTTAAGAATAGAAAAGTATAGTCTATTTTAGTGGGATAGCTATCCACTAAAATGGAAGAATAAAAAATGTTCAGAGAAAACCAACTGGGTGGGGGATTTTGTGGTGGGGTTTTTGTTGTTGTTGCTTTTTTTGATTTTTAATCTGTGTTTTTCTCCTCATTTATATTCCTAAAATTTATTCAGGAATTTTATTATCGTACTTTTTCTTTGAATTGTGAACTGATAATTGTTCAGACATATATCCAAGGAATAGATTTGTGTAATAACGTCAGCCAAATTTCAAGTGTCTTCGGTACACGTTGTATGTCTCTTCATGTGCATGGCTTGTGATGTATACATGGAAGCTGAGAGTGTGTGCAGCTACAAAACCCTCACATCTAGATTTAAAAAAAATGCTGTAGTTCTCTTTCAAAGTAACGTTTATTGGCAGATTCATTCACAAGCCTGAGAAAGCTTCTGCCTTCAAACAATATCCTTCCTATAGTCGTCATCTTAATGTTGGGTAGTGTAATAATGCGTTTTCAACCCTCAAATATGAGGGTATTGAAGAGAAGTTGTTCAATGTTAAGAAGAAAGGACTTCTCAGATGACAAGTTTCACAGATCCAAAATAGGGCTTAAAGCAGTGCACCCTTTCTGCAGTTATCAGACATTTTAAATGGAAAACATTCGAGTTTGAGTTTCTTTTTCATTAGGAAAATTATCTTTCCCTGCTTGTTCCTCTCTGTGTCCCCCTTCCCACCCTGCAATGTGCAGCTTCACAGTGTCACTTAAGCCAATCCAAGCACTGGCTGCCTTTGAAACGGGCAGCCCCATCTTTGGCAAGCTGTTACACTTGGTGTTAGCACAGACATTTGATACACCAGATACAGAAACTGATATAGCTGGAAACAACTTCAGGGGGGAAAAAAATGTAGCTGGATCAGTTTCCCACAGTGAGTGGTGACACAGAAGGAGAAAAAGTAATATGTGGCCAGGAAGGGGAGCGGCGCAGAGCAGAATGATCCCACTTGGCAACTGCAGCCTTCACTCATCCTGTAATTCTTTATCATCCCAGCTTCTGTTAGCTTTGTATGCTGTTGGCTGATTCCTTGTCCGTACGGAAATGTGCAGCACTTTGCTGTCCCTGCCACTTCGTGCAGTTTTTTGCCCTGTCCCCAGGCCCAGGCAGTCACTGCAGCCAGGTTTGCAGGGCAATGTACGGTTTCTGTCTGTATTACAGGGTCTGCTTACTTCCAGGTCTTGTAAAATGCTGCTTTAGATGATGCTACACTCACACTGCAGCTAAGCCACTTATTACAATAGCTTTTTCTATAAATGATGTGGCACAGCAAGGGGATCTTCGAAGGAGAAGATAATTTGGTGCTGGAGGCTTCGGAAGATTAAATGTGATATTTACTTTCTCCATTTAGACATTAAATGTGAATTCAGGTGTTGTATGCTAACGTTAGTCTAGCTACTTTCCTTATATTTTAGCTGTGCTCTTGTAGTTTACTTAAACTCTCTGCATGTGCATATGACAACAATATTTGTACTCTC
The DNA here is from genome assembly GCA_013396915.1 of Stercorarius parasiticus. NCBI lineage: Eukaryota > Metazoa > Chordata > Aves > Charadriiformes > Stercorariidae > Stercorarius > Stercorarius parasiticus. Next base: position 45,330 of record VWZL01005970.1, on the reverse strand, counting down.
TGTATGTATTTTGCAAGAAAGCCTCAGTGAGTTTGTGTTTCCATCTATGGTGTTTGTTCCAGGCATAAATTGAAGCTACATTGTTGATACAAAGGCAAGTGGCTCAGCTTCCTTCCAGCAGAGAGGAATTCCTGATACCACTTACGTAAGTCTGAAGGGGGTAAGCAAATGGCTCATAAAAATGACTCTCAACTCATTAAAATAGAATTCAGTCCCAACATAGATTGTGTGATGAAAATAATGTTAAATTTAATTAAACCCCCTCTTCCCCCCAAAAAACAACCAAAGCCCAACAACCTCAAACTCCAGTGACTCCTTGGTCTATCACCAAAAAAAAAAAAAAAAAGTTTCTAATTAAGTTTATGTGATCCGTGTATTAAAATGATGAAGGTTCATTTTTAACAGAAGAAATATATTGTAAAATACTCCTGGTTTCCCCCTTGATTTAGAGATATTAAAGTGCGCTGATCAGAGAGTTTATAGATTTCTTGGAACTCTGAACTGTCCACAGCATAATTCAGTTTGCTGTTTCAGGTAGCTGGTTTCATCACAGTTAACTTCACTTTAGTTCTCAGAAGTTGAGTTATACCCTGGTTTTCAAGGAGGTAAAAGTATGCAGACAGTCATAACACTCCATATTGTGTCAAAACCCCACGTTTTTGTCAGTAAAGTGTTATGAGGAAATGCAAGGAAATAAGATGTAGTCTAAGGAAATGGGGGTCTGTGAAGAACATGCAGGCTATCTTTTGTGAAAACCCTCAAATGTGCAAGAGGACGCTGGCATTCAAACTCGCTCACTGCTCTGTATCAGACTTTCTAAACTTCTTGATGTTGCAAGAGGTTAACTCGGGTGAAAACTACATTTACTGTCAAACTGGACATACTAACCCGATGCGTCAGTACCGTTGATCTTTACAGAAAAGTTTATACAAAGGGTCCAGGTAGGGTCTGCAATGCTCAGTACTCCGCAACAGCTGTGCCACGTGCTTTTTGCCTCTAACTTAGAAGAGCTGCATTTGGGCAGAGTTAGCAGGTAATGTTCTGTAGGTACCTGGCAACAGGGTCTTCACAGTGCCTGTCTGAAAGGGAATATTTCTTGGGGTAATTACAAAGGCAAGTTTATACCTCCTGAGGTTATTGTGGCTTTTGTGTGTGTGTTATGGAAGATATTAAAGACACCTCTGCAAGAAGACTGAATACAAATGCAGTAGTTCTTACTGCCCATCTATCCCTGCACAGAAAGCTGCAGCGGCAACAGCCACCTACGTGCCTTCAAGTCCAAGGTGGAGGATCTGGGTTTTCTTTTGTTGGGCCTAAGGAGATTCAGCTGGAGGACGTTGTGGCAGTTATGCTAGAGAGAGGTAAGTGATTACTAGACGTAGCATTTTACAGAAGTGCTATGGTAAGAATAGACTACTTTTCTAACACGTAACATAGCGGTTCCCTGAACTAAGACAAAGGTGAAGAAAAATCTAGCACTTTTGAGCTGGGTTTGTGTACAGTTGAAATTTATCCTCCTTGACTAGGGCCTTTGAGTTTTCAAAAAGTGAAGTAGCAATTGCTTTTTTGTGTCTGTGTGTGCCTACACACGTATATATTGACAGATGCATGTATGAGTTCCGAGTTTGATCTGAACTAACACATCTCTAATGTTGCAGGTAATTTCACTCGTCCCTAAGATGCTTGGGTTTTTTTATCTTTCTGTAAATATAGGTACTTTTAGGCACAATGAGGCTTTTACTGCAACACAAATGAACCACAACACAGAAGCTCACTTTTAAGACCAGATAAAACAGAGTTAACAACTCTTCTTGGAATATGAAGCTAGTAATGTTTGGAGTATAAACATAGAGCTAGAATTCAAGTCTGAAAATAATTTTATTTGGAAACAGTTCTGGCCCATTTTTTTCTATTGTTTTTGCCTATCCCAAGGGGGGTGGGGGGGAGGCAGCTTTTTGCTTTCAGAATTTGAAGCATAATGACATGTTACAGGAATGTGAATGAGGATTTAGAAAGCTGGTTTATTTTTGTTTCCGCTTCTCTAAGGCTTTAGTAATTGTCTTTTCTCTAGCTGCTCTTGCTGTTAAACAGTTGCTTTGTCTTGAAGCCTGCTGGCGGTCAGCAGTCTCCCCGCAGCGGTGACTCGCAGGAACTGCACAGCAGCTGCCCGCAGAAGGAATCGGGTACACGCGAGAAATTCACATGCAGAGGACGCTACGATCCAAGTATATTTTAAGGATGCGGATTCAAGCAGTGCACTGTTTTCCAGATTACTACTTATACAAACTAAACTTTACCTCTAGTATATTTTAAGGGTGTGGATTCAAGCAGTGCGCTATTTTATAGATTACTACTTATGCAACCAAAACTTTGCCTCTTTCTGTAAGCCTTCAAATGGACAATTAATATAGATTAGTCCCACATTAAAAAGCTTGCACCTGTAAACTGCTTTAGATAACAGGAGCATGGGGCGCAGTGGCTAGTACCACCTCTAGCCCCTTTTGCACTTAGTTCAAAAAAAATCTCACATAGTTTGGATTATTTGTGATCTATATTATCTAACAGGGCAGTAATATTACAAGTTCACAGGTTCATATCCTACATAGAGGTGATTTCTATGTATTATTCAGTTTTACTACAAAATAATCATAGAATCTTCATGGTTGGAAAGGACCTTTGAGATCATCGAGTCCAACCATACACACACAAAAAAAACCCCTACAATCTCTGTTGCTAGAGCATGCCCTGAAGTGCCAAATCTACATGTTTCTTAAATACCTCTAGGGATGGGGACTCAACCACCTCCCTGGGCAGGCTGTTCCAGTGCCTGA
>VWZL01005970.1:0-42097 GCA_013396915.1 Stercorarius parasiticus | reverse complement strand
GTCTGCAAACTTACTGAGGGTGCACTCAATCCCCTCATCCAGATCATCAATAAAGACATTAAACAAAACTGGCCCCAAAACTGAGCCCTGAGGGACACCATGATATAGCTAAACTCCAAATAGTTAGCCAGGGAGATTAGGTTATACAATATTAACATTATTGCTTACTGAGTAATTGCCTGGGTCTGCTGCTTCAAGCTCCGGTTTTCCATGATGTAAGCTTAGGTCACTAACTTCTAGATACCTGCACTCAGGATCCCTGTCTGGAAGAGCTCTGGCTCTTAGAAGCTCAGTTCGGTTGTGCACGCATCAGTATTCATTGGAGGTGCCGTAGGGTGTCCCATCTGGTCTCCAAACAGGGCATGGATCTATGATATGTGCCTGGCACTGCAGTAAGCATGTGTAGGCTCTCCTTGGACACAAGGTAGGGGCAACTAAGCTGAGTTCTAAAAAAGTTTCCATCCAAAATAACTACTTGAAATACCAGCTGTTCTGTGACATGAACCTCTTTTTTTCTTTTTCTAGTCTTTCCTGAAATTCTTTCTACCAGCCAAGAAACTTTCATGACTGATTTTTTGTTAGGTCTGTTCTGATATTCTAAATCAAGTTTTGATTTTTAGAATACTGAAAGCTACATTAGCTGAGTTTGTTGTTATGACATGGCAACACTACAAGTTCCATTGTTTCCATAGGCTTTACTGCTTAAATGTGCCCAAGGTGACCTAGAAACCTCTGATAACTGAGCTAACTAACTGATCTGAACAGCCCAGGCCTTGCTGTGTTGGAAGGAATGATTGACTGCAGGGATCTGGTGTTCCTGTAGACAGAGACTGAGCTGACTGCATATGCAGGCTATTAATATTGGGATATATTTTCCTGAGTTACACAAGCATAACATTCCATTGGAAAATGTATTTACAATGAAAAATGGCATAAGTATCCTTATGCTGTCATGAATCAGCATTGATTTAACTTAGCTTACTCTTTTGAAAAAGGACCTCTAGCATGAAACTGCCAAATGCTTATTATTTAGTATTTATTGCGTGGCATCATCCAAAAGATCCAATTCAGAATGGACTCCTTTGTAGCTTCTATTGTTGTAAAAATATATACAGAAAAAGAAAACGCTTGACTGAAAGGGAATCTAATATTAAGTTCTGTATTTAAACACAAGTTAGTGGGCAGAAGCATAAATGCCTCTGAGTAGGGGAGGGAGTCTGGTGTTCAAGGGCTAAGCTGACGTTAGAGTGTTAGTGCTTATCGGGGGGTGCTTTTGAAGTCAATCTGCTGACTATCCCCTCCTAATGTACTCCAGGTTTGTATCCTGGAGCAGTCTCAAAGTTAATGAATTGGATTCCTCTTGGATGAAGCACTGGCAGCAATATTCCAGGAGCCACCTAATGTTCACCAGCCACAGCAGGGCATTCTGTTCATGGGGAAAAGATGAATAGTCCAAAGTGAATAAACGGACAAAATCTAACCATATCTGGTGTGGTGGTTGGGACCTCAGGATCAAGTGGTTTTCATTATAAATCTGCTCCTATTTGTCCATAGTGCCTCCTGGTAGTCTACAACATCACGCTGGCACATGCTGTCGTTCTCCATTGGTAGAGTGCAACTCCACAAAATGTTGTCATGGCTTGGTAAGACGTGAACTCACCTGAAACTAGTTTTGGGTAAGTAGCCTGAAGCTTGAAGTTGGAGTGGAAGGCAGGGAGGTATAGCAGGTGGGAGAGGGGACCCTTTTCAAATACTCTTTTCTAATTCAGCAGTGCCTCCTTGTCCTTGTTGTTGATTCAAAGTAGTGTATACAAGCTGGGCAGAACCTTTCCCTCAAGAGCTCATGGCAGCTAAAAGAAGTTTAAAAATAACTAAAATAATGCCTACAAGAAAAAAGAACTATTTCTCCTGAGCGAGAGGAATATCTTTTCGGGAAAGAAGTGTCTGTAGTTAATCAGTAGCCTCTGCTGTTTCCAAAAGCAAATTAGACATTGATTTTTTTGGGGAAAGATCTTATATATACGTTTGACATTAAATTAGTGACATTCCAATCCTACCTGTATTTTTACTGGATTCAAGCAAATTGATTTGCACATGAATGATATTCAGAATGATATACAATTACAATGTATTAATAGTATCTTCTGTATTACTAGCAAGAATGTCAGTAGTGAAATAGGAAATTGTAGTTATGACTGAAGGCATATATCTACTGTGGGTTTAGTTATCATATTAAAAATGAATATCTGAGAGATGTGTTACACTTACTAAAGTTTAATCTTGTATCAAAAATAACAGTAATATTACAGGAGACTTCATGGTCTTGCAGTGTAAATTTTCTGCTCACAAGACAATTATTAAAAGAAGATGACTATTATTTTCTGTTTCTTCTTGGCTAATAGTCATTAATGACATAAAATAATGATGTTAAGGACACATGTCTCCACAGTATGGTAAAGTTTTCTGCAGTGTTTCAGTATAGCATGTAATACTTGTTGCCACAGATGTCTAAAATGAAGGACCAACATGCTGCAATTCTAGAAAAATAAGAATGAAAGCTTGCAAGAGTGGCTGCTGTCAAATTCTGCTATAACAGTGACAATGAGATCAAATGTCAGATATCTGTATTTTCTGTGAAATCTAGCTCTTGGACCTCAAAGATATGACAGGGAGCAGCAGTACTCTGTTGGGATGTGATTAGGCAAGTCAACAAATACTCACTGTACCTAAATGCTGCTGCTATTCCGTGGTCCCTGGGCCTGCCTGCAATACACCCAGAGTCATTCTCAACCTTTCAACGCTTGCAAAATGAGTAGAGACCAGCCATATGCATTTGGGCTCTCCCACATAATATGAAAATACAGTAATGGTAGGGGCTGTTCCCTGTATGTGCCGCTAATAAGGGCTGGCGGTGTAGATCAGTCTACACTTTACAGACAGGTCCATGAGGAAATCTTTTTAAGTATCCAGGAGCATCAGCTCAAGCATCTTTAATCTGTGAATCCTATTCCATCATTAAGTCCCATAATCCACCTCCTATTCAGTACATACCCTTACAGTTGAAGTGAAGGATGTCTCACCACTGCCAGCTGTTGACAGCTAAATTAACCAGCTAGTAACACTGTTCTCTCTGCCTTCACTGAGGAGAAAAAGGCTAATGTGGTGTGTGATTTACAGTGTCTCACTTAAATGCTCTGAATTGCACAAGGAAGGATCTTGATTACAGAAAGACTTTAGATCACCTAAATTAAGTATCTAGTTTAGGTAATATGAACTATTTTCTGTGCTGATAATGCTGCATTCATGTTAATTATTTCAGATGTCTGCTAATTCATTTAATATTTTCATATAGATATATATTTTTTTCTCTTTATTTCCAATAGCTTCCTTCCCCTATATGGAAAGATCGTTTCTCTAACAACATCAGAGAAAGCTGATCTCCACTGACTGAGCACTGAGCGACACTGGAACACGAAGAAAACAAACCAGGAAAGTCCAAGGATGGGAAAATGGGGCAGCTAAAACTTCTGCTGTTGTTGAGATTCACTAGAATCTGTTGGGGGACAACGGGAGGAAGATTTTTCGGTAGTTGTAGCTACAAAAAAGAAAAAAAGAAGATTGTAACATCAGCTGCTTTTAAGCCATTTAGTCTTTCCAACTGTTAATCAAATTTAGTCAGAAGAAGCTGTGAATTGCAAAGGCTCCAAAGTCCTGTTTGTTATGTAAAAAGAAAGAAGTAAGAAATGTTTTGAAGAGTGAGTGACCTTTACCTCCCACAAGGTAGAGAAATTATTTTTTCCAGTTACAGGAAATGATTTGTAAGGGGAACATGAGCCTTAGAGAAAATAGGTGGTTGCAAGGAGTTACCAAAAGGCCACTGGAACAAGGTTCAGAGTGAGGTTAGGTACCTCTGACAAAAGAACCCTAATGCACAAGGCGGCCTGTGATTGTTAACATGATAGCTGAGGAATTACATGAAATGGTTAGGGAAACATAAGGTAAGGTATGTATTTACAAGTGTGAGTAAAGGAACCGTGCTTTTACTATCAAACAATGCTGAATGTATTTCTGCTTGCACTTCTGGCAGGAGGCAGCCATGTATCTGTACAGACTGCCTGCCCCTGCCGAGGACAGCGTGGTGAATGATAATGGAAAGGTTATTTGGGGACCAGAAAATCTAATTGAAAGGCCAGAATTATATCAGGTTCAAGCTAAATATCGCATTGCAAAAATTCTTAAGACTTTCACACAGGCCAAAAATACAAACTAAATCAAACAATATACCTCATGCTTGATGCTACAGGAAAAATATATTGCTAGCAATAAGGTAGACAGAGATTTTTTTTGCACTGAAGGGAAAAAAGACCACAAATAACTTGCTGTAACATTGTGTTTGTTTCCTTGAGATAAATTCACCAGAGAATGTTACAACTAAATAAGTGACCATGCTTAGTAAATATTTTTTTTCTTGCCATATATTACCTACTTTGCAGGATGCAACAATCTTTGATAATGGGACACAGTTTGCTGAGAATGAATGTAGTAAATTGGCGGAAGAGTGGAGGTTTTAGACATGAAGTTGCTAGAACCAATTATCTCCATTATAACAGGGTACTGGGAAAAGGTATCAGAAGAATTAAGGTCATGCTAGAAAATACAAGAGAACCACTCTGATCCACATTTAACATTGTTAAATACCAGAATAATGTTAATGAAGTGTAAGTTGTTATGTGCTAATAATTTGGTTGCTACTTAGAAGGATGTCTGTTGGGATTTGAAGGTATATGAAGACGCAGACAAGGAAAAAAATCCCCCAGCCTGGCTACCCTGTAAACCTAATAAAGCTTGGTATGATTTAGTGTGCAGGGAATTCTCCATACGTTATGAAAATAACAATGTGAATGAATCTACACTGTGTGATGAAGCACTGTGCAATTGCCAGGACAGTTGTAGAGAGATAACCTCCCACAATTATGAAAGTTTGCACCCCCAGGTTAGAAATATGCAGTGTTTTTACTGACCCTCCCAGAAAGAGGTAAGAACAAAAGGTTATAAATCTTCTATTTACTGAGAAAGTTGCAGTTACTTCAGAGGCTGTGTCTGTACCCCCATCTTCTCTGCAGCCAGACTGGATCTGGAAAGACCAACTAGCTCTGAGTAAACTGGTGTCTACCTGACTATGCAAAGATGCCTGCTTGGTTTCTGGAAGCATCATATCCACTTTAATGCAGCTGTTCCTGTGCTACTTAGCCATCATGACAAAGCTAGTTAGTCTGGGAGTGTGCTGTGAGGATGTTACTGCACTGCTGCTGACGCTGGGGCTGGTTCAGGGACACATGCACTGCTCTGTTTTATGCACTGTAGACGTGCCTTCTGTATAACTGCTGGGAAAGAAAGGCCATGGCTGTCACAAGAAATAACCTTCGAAGTCGTATGACTTTGGCATCCCAAACAGCTACATGCTTTGGAGAAATAAGCAATGCTTATTGAACTTGAGATGAGAGAGAGGGAAATGGGTCAGACGTGGGCATTTTGCCTGAAAGGGCATCACCTTTGTCCGGGCAGTGTTGACAGAGACAGATTAAAGCCAGTTCAGTTACTGAACCAGAGAATGCTGCAGCCAAGGTCTGGGGCAGCTGGCCTTGCTGTGACAGCTGAGCTTGTTGTACATTTGTATTTCAAGGTGATATGTAAAAAGCACTAATCTCTCTTGGATAATTCAAAACCTCCTGTGTAAGGACTGCTGAATGAAGGGTCACATTCAGCAAGCATTAGTTTAACCTCAGGCAATGCTATAGCTATGATGTAGTTTTGGACCAGTGAGATTTGTCTATCAGCACTGCTGCCTTTTAGATTTGTAGATGTGTTTAGTCTCACAGTTTTTTAGCTTTCTTCTAATGCCGTCTTTAGAATAGCTGCATATATCCATCCATTTGTGTTTTCATCTGCATATGGGCCTGCAGTTTTCTCAACCCTATTAATATATTTTACTCTGGCTTTCTGGCCCATGCATTTAAAGAAGTATGAAGTGGTACCGAAATGTGAGATAGCATCATAAAGAGAAACCCCTAAAGTATTACCTGCAATGGATTTGTGTGTGGTATGAAATAACTTTCTCTACCGTTGGAAGAGATGACTTTACTGTACCTCCAGTTTTGGGGCAAAACCACAGCTGTTATTTGAAGGTATTTTATTTTTAGCTGAGTGTCATACTTCTAGAAATGTATTAGAAAAAGGTCAATGAAGCCACTGTGCAATTTCAAAGAGAGATTCTTTTTCCAGTGCATTTCTGAGGAGACACTGAAATAAATATTTGCAATTCAGTTTGGTCATTCTAAGCACCACTGTATCCCTCACCAAAATGTTGAGTTGTGTAAGGCCTCTATAACAGTGTGTGTTATTGCAAGGCAGTTTATAGAGCAAACAATAGCTAGTGTCAATGTACAGTACTGTGCACTAAATCAATGAGAGGTGCTTTTGACTTCAGGTTTGCACAGGTTCACAAAAGAATTTGTTCACTTCAGTCTCAGCAGTTGGCTGTGAGATGTGTTAGCCTCCCGGTGAATGCATTCTCATTTCTTTGTTCTAGGACCTGTAGGTGCCTTGCTGACAGGGAATGCTATTGATTAAAATAACTGCATGGTTTTTTTCTTTTTCTTTTTTTTTTTTTAAATTTCCTTTCTTCTTTTAAGGATTATAGGGGTACGTTACTGACCTGGTGTCCCCACTGAAAACCTTCAAATAATTCCAATGATGTGCTTTATGACGAAATAGAGTTGGTTCAACATATTACACCCTGTTCCTTTAACATTTTGTTGTAATAAGTGAGGATGCTATTACTAATGAAAATCATTATTTGGTACTGAAAAATTGTAGAACTTTTAGCAGGATAAAATTAAACTCAACTTTCTTTGAGTAATAGCAAATTTGGTACTGATCGCACATAAATTCCCCACTTCCTACTAAAAACAGTGCAAAATGTGGGGGGAAAAAACCCTTGCAAGATATAAGATAAAGATATGAAGTAATTTGGATAGCAAAACTCCAAACTTTTTTGCCTTGGAAGTGGATGAAGAAAATATTCCTAATCCCAGCTCAAAGACATTTTAAAAAATATTCTTCTGAGTCTCTCTCTTTCCTGTGTGCTCATATGCAAAGATTACCACAAAAGGTGGTTAAATGGGTTAAATAAAGATTTCATCTTGATGTACCATTTAAAACTCCTCTCTTCTCTACCTGCTGAGTTCCTGCCCATTCCTTCAGCCCCCTTTCCCAAGAAGTTTGTGGCTTTGCACCATGCTAGCTGTACCTACTGCAGACAGATGGGATGCAAACACACAAACTCCCTCCCCGCGGATGGGCGTGAGATGGGTGTTGCTCTGAAGCCATCCCAAACACCGTCTTGCTGCAGGGAGCGAATGGCTGGTGCTTAGAGAGGTGGTGAACGAGCAGATTGATGCGAGAGGGTGTTACACCCTGAGCGGCACAAGGAAGAAACCAAGGAAGGAATCAGAGGAACTGTGAATTAGTGAGATTTGCCCAGGAGAGGGGTTGCCACCAAATTACCTTACGGCAGGGCATGCTAACTGACTTGTGGTGAAAAAGGGAGCCTGATGCCACCATGTCACCCACATTTATATTTGTGTGAAAAAGAATAAAAATTGTTCACTTTTTTTTTTTTTAACCCGTTATTTTCCTTCCCTGTCAGTCAGTCCCAGGCATTGAAGTGTAAAAACAAATTCATCCAAGGTGAGGTGGACGAAGTGGCAGTGATGGTCCAGGAGCCGCCAAGCACTCACAGAAGACCTGAGGGAAACAAGGTCCTGCCCTGACGCCTGCCAGGGCCTTCCCTGTTCAGGGCGGCACCGGGGCCAGTATCCACCTCGCCCACCGGCCGAGGTTCTTCAGGCACCGTTGGCTTGGTGTCAGGTGAGACACTGAGCTGTGCTACCATCCAAAACCCGCATGGCCGGCAGCCGCCAGCCCCATGCCACCCTCCCCTTCCTCCCGCCTCTGCCCGGCCTGCGCCTGGCCTTCCCGCCAGGGATAACAGCCGGTCGCCCCACCGAAGGGGCAGTCTGCTTGTGTTTGGATGGATTTTCCCCTCCCGCATAAAAAGCATCTTTTTGGAGGCTTTGCCGGTGTGCTGTAGATTACGCCGTGCCGTTGCTAGGTGGCAATGTGTCTTCAGGAAAGGCTGGCGGCGGTGGTGCGGGGAAGGGGCCTGGCAGGGCCTCAGCTGCTGCCGGCCGCGGGGACCTCCGAGGTAACAGCCTCCCCACCGACCGTGGGGTGGTGGGGCATCTGGATCAAACCCCATATATATACATATATAGAAGTTTTTTTTTTTTTCTTTTTAACTGCTCAAACGGTTTTTTATTATATAATTGATTGACTGGGGGTGGGGACGGGCGGCAGAAACCAAATCTCTGCTCTACCTTAAGTTAATTTAAGACAACGGCCATAATGCGGGTGAAGGTGTCGGGTACTTCAGCAGCCGGGGTGCCGCAGAGCCGCCCCACTGCTGCCCCAACCCCACCTTCTCCAAGCGGGAGGTGCCGCACGTGGGGGTGGTGGTTGGGAGCTAACAGGAAGGGGCTTACTGACAAGCTTCAATATAAAACCTTCTACAGCTTGAAGCGACTATTGGCAGGGATAACGAATACTTCAGAGGCTGCTGACTACTGGGTTTTGTGTGTTTTTTACTTTCTTTTTTAGTCATAATAGGAACATGCTGCAAGATGTGAACCAAAGATGTGTCAAAATCTGCCTGCAACCTTTGCATGCTCAAGAGTGCGTTACCTTCAGAGTGCCTTTCTTTCTGGCTCTCCTCTTTGCAAGAAGACCTCGTGTTACTTGGCTGAACATAAATTAAATTACCCTGTGCTAATTGATGTGCTGGAGGTAGTTTTTACTCAAGAGCAAGACACAGTCCTGGGTTCACAAAGCTTTGCTCTGTATAAACAAATGCCATTTGTTATAGATGGTGTAATGTGTTCCAACTTTTACTTGTTCTTAGCAAGATGTGCCAAGGATACATCCAGTATTTTTTTATACTGGTAATTGGGGGTGGAAGGGAAAATTCTTTTCATCCATCTGATCCTGGTTGTTATTTACTCAGAAATGACAATTATTTTAAAGAGAATTAATTATGAGCCAGTCATAGAACTCTAGTTCAGTGCAGCTGGCTGGCAATGGCTGATTCAAAAGTGGTAATTATTACAGGTTTGGAAAGAGCTGAAATGACCCAGATGGTTAGCCCGATTAAACTGATCCAAAAGTCACCAGAAGTAATACTAATCCTCTATTTCTACTGGATAGAGCAGTGCATAAAGACCTGCGATAGCAGGGGACAGGTGCTGGTGGATCAGGTTGAGGGAACTGAGAGTTGTACCATAAAGGCATCCTTCTGTAAGCCAGCTGGATAGACTTTTGAAGCACAGGGGCCCTGGTGGTGAAAAGCTGAGAGGTTAAAACACAGGAACTGAATGAAATAGACCTCTTCTGCCAGTCGCTGGCTGAGTGGTTTTTGGTCCATACACCAGTAAAGGGATAAAAGAAACTAAGAAAATAATTTGAGAAGGGGAATGAGGGCAAGACGAGCCCTATTCAGAGTTGAAGCTCTCTGGAAAATAATCAGGACAGACATTAGGGAGTGTTTTGTTTTCTATCGTATCTGCAAGCATTATATTCCAACAAAAAACAAGATTGTCTGGCAGCAGTCTTATACGTGACTAGTTTTGGAGCACTTAATGTGCTCTGGCAGTAATAGCTGTACAAATGTGTTAGCGGAAGCTGCTTCTCTATGATAAAAAGAAACATGTGACAGAAATGTTTAAAAGAAGTGAGGAAAAAAGCAAACAAGTGCCTTGATGTGAAAATGTATTCATGACTGCTAAATGTGGTAATGTTGAGGGGTTAGGATAATAGGTGAAAAAGAATGCAGAAAGGACCCTTAAGATTGAAAAAATATGAGAGAAGGATCATAGGTGCTGTATGTTTTCTTCAAGGTAAAGAATGACATTAAGGAAGCTTTTAAAGTTGGGCAAGTTGTTTCCAAAAAATTGTGCCCCTCATGCAAAAGAGCTGTAGTAGTATCAGGGAATGCACCAGTCTGGTGGCTATGAGATTGCAGTGAAGAATTGGTGTAGCATGTGTAGTCCATGAATTCATACTTAATGATTTGGTGGCAAAGGATTGTCAAAATATGTGAGTGCCTGCTGGAGGGGTATGTAGGTTCAGCCTGTGATCTCTTCTTAGCTCTGCTAAATTACATAATGGAGACAGTGAAGTGTAGTTCATAATCTTTGACGTTTTGTTCAAACGAGAATTGAAAACAAAAAATGACTCCATAATTAAAAAAAAACCAGTATCTGGGTCAGCAGGGAATTGCAGATGTATATGGAGGCAAATAAGGCAAATCAAACCAAATTTTGGTATGCTTTGGGATCCTGGGAGCTACCCTTAATCCATAAAGATGAGACTAGGAAGTACTTGAAATATAAAATAAAGGCTATGAACAGCAGGAGTGTCTCAGGACATGGCCACTGGACTAAATGAGGTTGTCATTCCAGACAGTCCCATATTCTAAAGTTACACTTTCTGCAGGTTCCAGAAGGAAATAAGAGAGGCGATCTGAATTGTCTGACCTGACTGAGGGATAGGCAACAGACAGAACAGTTTTAATTTGTGGAATTAAGTATCTTAGTACCACCTGATAACTATGATGCCCGTGTGATGGAGAGATCGTGAGAAAATGGAAGGATCCACAAAGACATCTTAAACATTGCTACTAAGCTTACATATATATGTATATTTCTGGCATTCTGAATTACATAGAAGCTGGTCATTAATTGTTGTTATATTTGCATGGGAAGGTAAGGCACAGTGAACTGTCCCCTTAGGAATCTCTGGAACAAGCTGCTGATTGTTGTGTGACTTCTTATGTTGAAAAACATTGTGCAAGAAGCCTGACACCAAATGAAGCTGATGTCTCCTTGCCTTGAATTTCTAAATCCTACAGCGTGCACAAGACAGATGTGTATGCAACTGATAAAAGTATCATACCAGTCAGTCCTCTTTCAGGAAGACTAAATTCAACATAAGAATGGCTCTTTAGAAAAGCTTCATGTGATTCAGATGAGGGTCTCCAATGATTTGCAATATACTTTATATTTTGAACAATGAAATTGGACAGTCTTTCTTAAAATAAACTAATCTCATCATTGTCCTCTATACTTATTGCTGTAGAGCTTAGAAAATCAGCAATTGCACAGTGCTGTTAATTCCATTTACTTCTCTATATATTTTACATTATAAATATTAAAAAAGGGTAATTACCTGAAAAGTCAAAGTTAACTGATCTTTGTTGACAAGCTGTAATGACTTAAATTAGAATCTTGTCCGCAGCACTCCCCTTGGAATGAAAGCAGTTATAAAAGCATGTTCGTAAGTTTGCCTAGGCACTGTACAAATATTTTAGAAAATAAGGTCTTTGCTCCAAGAAATATCAGTTAAACAGATACTGAGCCAGCAAAGACAACAAATCAAATGGAAGAGATAGGGAAGGCCGTTAAGAGAAAGGATTAAGTTATTCATCTCTGAATGGCGTTTCCATTACTGCGAAACTACTTGGAATGAAATGGGCAAATAACTTTGAAGGAAAAATAGCTGCAGTGTGGTGGTATCATTTGCTTAGGTTATTATGAGATGACTTTGATTTGGAGGAAGGGTGAAGAAGAGTTGGAAAGGAATTTTAATCAGTGTTAGTAGCAAAAAGGAAAGGACAGAATGTGATGCATGCAGAGGAGCATACTCTGGGCAACACAGAGGGGCAGACTGAGTTAATTTCATTGAGCGTTGCTTTCTTCCTCTTTCCAGCCAGGCTGTGGATATGTCGGGCAGTATTTGCACAGTGCCACATATAGCCTTCCAAAACCTCCCTCTCCACTGGTTGGTGAGATTGGCAGCGCACTGCTCTGTTCTAACTGAGCGTGGGGGAAAGAGGAAAGAGTTCATAGAAATGCAAAGGAGGGCAGTCTGAGGCAGGCAATGCCATCACAAGACTCCTGCTTTTGATCAGATTGCTTTATCACTGGTAACCTAAGCATGAGCCTGGATTTGCACAGGATGGTTTGAAGATTATAATGAGTGTTATGGGTAGTGGGAGAACCAAACACCAGTGAAGGGAACTTGATTGGTATTCTGCTGAGGATAATAAGTGGTTGGTGCTTTGTTCTTTTCTCTTCCCTGGGCCATTGTAAAAGAAACTAGTTTGGCTTCAGTTACCACAATGAGTTTTTCATAAAAATGAAGAAGGCAGTGATTTTGAAAAGCCCTGGAAGCATTCCAGCCTGAAAAAGTTGCACCCTGGTATCTTCTGTTGTTGCAAGGAAGAAAGGTATCCTGTAGGGACAAAGGGATTACTTGGGAATGCCAGATTGCTTTTCAGAAACCTCAGTGTTCTTGATATTGGGAAAGATGATCTTATTGCTATTTTCATTGTTTGGGGAAACTGGGATGGCTTGTTTTTGGATTACTTTGTTTTTTAAAGTGGTAGGGATTCTGTTACACAGAGGATGGAAAGATGTTTGATTTCCTTAGTTCTTCTTGCCATTTCCTGGCTTTTGAATCGCTCCTGTACCTTTACTCTATTCAAGTGTGCGTACCTGTCAAACAGCTTTAGATAGAAATATATCAATTTCTCACTGGGAAGCAGGTATCCTGGTACCAAATAGGTATGGTAGTTTCAGGATGCGACGGAATGAGCTTTNCCCCGACATTAACAGTGTCAGAGGAAACTTAGAAAATTGCTCAGTCTAGTTTATTGCTCCTCTGTAGTATTTCCAGTTTGGTTTATTGCTCCTCTGTACTATTTCAGAACCCTCCAATGCTGTGAGGTTCAGTTACATTCAGAGACACTGCTGTCTTGAGCCAAAGATATTTAATTTTTTGAAAGACTTAATGGCATAAATTGAGTCTGTCAAGTAAAGCAGTCAGCAGATCTTGCTGGCTGTGTAAGCTGTGTGGGAGAGCGAGGCCACAACAGATATGACCGAGATGGAGGAGAATGATGATACATAGTTGGTTGTTTGCTGCATGAACTAGACAAGACAGAGAGAGACGGGGAATTTCAGAGAGTGTATTTGTCAGCCTAGAAAAAAAAAAGGATCTAGTTCATAGTCCAGATATGCACATTTGCCATCACAGAGCATCTACGTGACCCCTTTCTGCAATTTATGGAGAGCCTGTGGCAAGAACTGTTTGCTTCCTTAGGACTTGAACCCAGAGTGCTCTGGTGGCTCACTATTATGCTCTCTATTACACTATAACTTGTTGAACTTTGATTTTATTTTTTTTACCTTTTTTATTTAGCTGCTGCCTTTCCTTTGTATTTTTCTTTGTCCACTGAACAGCCTGTTCTTCTAAGTTCAAAATAGTTTTATAACATCTTGTGATTTTTTAAGCCCTAGTAAACAGAAACAGTATTGAAAGAAGCACACAATAAAATGGTAAAATGAATGCAGTAATGTACATCTTTATCTGTAAATTCTATGTGCTACCATGAAGCAGCGATGTCAAACGGTATAATATTATATCTATAAATATAGACATACAGTTGTTGAAGTCATCCAAAACTAGCCATGCAGGAATAAAAACTGACTTTCATTCCCATGGCTGTGCTATACTGATAGTCCCTTGGAGTTTGTTTCCAGTCTACAAGTCAGTGTAATTTCTTGCATATTCCAATTTGAAGTACTCTTTTTGCACAGCAAATGTCCTGCTCTGTAATACTATTTTCACTAATGCTAATCTAAAACTGTAATCCAAACATTGCAGCAGGACACACTCTTATACCCCAGATGTACAGAATTGTGTTTGAGTACTGTGTTCAGCATTTGCTTAGGGTATCACTAAGGTACTTCAAGTGGGTAACCTTCTAATATATATGGTGGACAGAAATACCACATTAATATTCCAGATCTTTGTTGCTCTCTAGTGGTTCTTCCAAAACGTGCACATACCTGATCAAGTTCGATACCAGTGTTTAGTTTCCAAGCATCAAAGCACTGTGACTTTAATTTCAGTTATTACTAAAAGAATGAATCACTCCAAATTTTCCATTAAAAATACTTACCTTTAGTTTCATCTCTCCATCTGCAAGTCCAGTTTAACTAGCTGCTACTAGAGATACATTAACATTAAAACTGAAAATCTCTCCTTTTCCTTTCTATTGGTATGCTTGCCTGCTTTGGACTGAGACATCTATGTAATGTTTGCTCCCATTTTCAAGCAAATTCAGGAGTCCAATATTGTCAGTTTCCAATATATATTACTTATGTATATATGCTGTAAAGCCTTTTCAGCTCCTGTGTTCCTGCTGATCTGTAATCAGGTTGCTTTGATTTTTTTAAAGTGTTGTGACACCATAACAGAATATTGGATTATAGTAGTGTAATGTCATACATAATAACATGAAAACATGTAAAGCCTGGAGCTTGACTTAGCCAATATACTCTCATCTTTAAACCCAAACTTGATTTCTTTTCAGAAGGCTGCTTCAATGATTAAAACATTTTGAATGCTTCCATAAGAAAATGCAAATATGTTTTTTAAAAGCAGGCTTTTCAAAGATTCACACCTTTGTGAATCAGACGTTTTGCACTCTGGAGCCGTAGATGAATAGATTAGGTTCTTGCTAAAAAATATTTAATAAGTTGGACTGGCAAGCGCTGAATCAGACAGTATTTTATAAGTCTTAAATAAGTCAGTATATTGTTTCCTATGTATGTCAGACTTTGGGTTTGTTTTCTTCTTCTATCTTTTCTCTCTTCCAAGTTAAAATCTCCAGAACCACTAAAGCTCAGACATATAGAATAGTTTTAGTGAGATAGCAGATCTCAAGTCTGGGACTAGAGCAGAGCCTGAATGAACTCGTGTTTTGATAACAGTTTCTTGCCTTTCTCACAGGCTGTGCTCTGCTAATTAATCAATCTTTGAACCATAGGCATAAAAATACATGTATATGTGAAAAAGAAGACAGTGACAATTTTATAGTTAGAGATTTGTTTGAAAGCTGTCACTTTCAGGTTTAGATACAAGAAAAAGCCCCTATTGCCTACCATATGTTCAAAATAGGTATTCTTAATCTTTGCTAGTTCTCTCAGGCTGGATTTACATTGTATGGAGTCCTCTTGCACACCCTGAAAAGATAATCACTATATCTTCTTTCCCGTGTAGGTTTTACCTATTTACAGCCATTCTGTGACAGCTGTTATAGGTTTCTAGAGATTCATTCTCAGATTTCTTTTTATTTTTGCTTTGCTATCACTAACAATTTATACTGCCTGCCTTTGACGTTTTTCTGAGCAGTGAAAAACATTGATAGCTTCATACAGTCAGAAAAACGTGGCAGATCACTGTAAAGAGTATCCAAAGTGACACTCCCTCAAATACATGTGTATATATATACATGTATAATATACATAAGCGTATGCCAAAATTTTAAAGCTAGGCAATGCTAACCCCAATGATACATATTTATGATGAGCAAACCTGACAAAAAAAAAAGGGAAAGAAAGTACTGGGGAAAAAACCCAACACAACAACAAAAAGTCCCCACAGCAAAAACTGACCTTATTTAACATTGTTGGCTAAGAGAAGAATCGCATGAGCCTATGGGAAGCCCTCTGAAAAGACACAAGGGTTTCAGAAGCTACAGGGGATGGCAAAACATTCCAAGTGGCAGGCAAGAGTAAAGCAGGGCACAGCTGGATGTTAGGTGAAAGCAGGCCTCTCACCATTGGAGGCCATTCAGACTTTGGCACGTTCCTTGTGTAGGAATGACATCACTTCCTACATAAGTCCTGGGAAGGAGCCCCTGTAATGGTTAAATGATCCAGAGAATAAAGCTAGCCATTTGGGATTGAGATAGCGGATTTTTTTGGTTGAGTGGCTGAAATGAGGAAAAAAAGTAAGGCAGGTACTGTCGGACAACAGCTTAACACCAAGTTTTTTCCCCTTGGTGAAAAACGGCAAAAACCCAGAATGATTCACTTTCTCTTAGAAAATGATTCTGACTGTTCTGATTAAATGTAATCATCTTTGAAAGGGGAAACTGACTTTTTTATTTTTTGCAATCTTAAAACAGATTTTTTTTTTTAATGGTATTAAGTACTTCTTAACTATAAAGATATATTAAACTTGGCTTAAATTCACAAGGGCACACAGTTGAAACTCCTCTCAGTTTTGTTACAGAAATGCAGAATAGTCAAGTTTCAGCTGCTGCTTTTCAAGGCAATAACAACATACTAGACATCAGTCAAAGAAGCTGGAAGAAATTACAGCATCTGAAAAAGACCATTTAAAAACTACCTGTTTGGCCTGCCTGTTGCTGTCATGGCAAATCCTCTGTTGCTTCAGTGAACTCCACTAGGATGGCTGTGTGCACTCATGTGAAATACCCATTAAAATCAAGGGGGAGTCTGCAGACGCTCAGGAGTTTGCAAGTGTAGAATTTACTGCTGCATTATTGACTAAACAACCCCTCTAAGGCAGGTACGTCTGAAAAATAGATTGGTCTCTGAAAGCACCAGATGCAAAAGGTCTCAATTCATGCTTTCACCTTATTAAATAAAGAATGTAATCCAGAATGAGAGACAGCATGAAAAAATAGTCATGATGGAAAGTTAAAATGTTGTGTCATGCTTCCTATTAGTGTGAGTTAGGTCTTTTTAGAACTTCAGGTTTACTCTTAATTTCTGATGCAGCCTTTTTCTGCATTAAACACAAAGAGATGCCAAATCTTTCGTTGACATTGGGATGAAAATGATTGATGCTTCTTGTTATGAGCAGGGTGATTGAAAGGATGAATTTTAATGCTGTAAAAAGAACATCAAAGTGTTTGCTCTTCTGACGAAGCTGATATTTTTGTTCAGGAGCAAAAAGAGGGTGAGCAAATGGTTAACGTTAATGGGATGGGAAAGCTATGCACCTAAGTAGAGGTCTGTACAAAATGGCTGCCTTCAGCCTTAGCCGTTAATTAGCTCCAATACTGGTTCAGCAACCACAGCCGTGTTTCATGTGACCTCACTGGTGTGGCATCTGGGCAATTATCTTTGGGATAATGAGCCCCTTCATCCATAGCAGAACAACAACATCTCACTTGGCTTGCAAAAGATCAGAGCCAATCTGCTGCTCATCAGGGTGCCTGCCATCCCCTTTGTATCACACCTTATTTCAAACCTAACCTTTCACATCCTACATTAATTGTTTTTAGATTAAAAATTAATGAATCAATTTTAACAGCATCGGGGAGGGGTAATAAGCACAAAGTATCATCCAAGTGGTAATTTGGATCTTAAATATTCCTGTCTGAGTTTTGAAAAGAAAGAGAAACAACCTTCCAGATCACTGGTTACAAATGATCGTAATCTTTTTCATCTGTGAAGAACTGGAATTAACAGAAAGTATGCTTCTTCTTCCTCAACAGCACAGTTTTAATGAAAATAATTCTTACTAACTATTCACGTAATGTACAAAAATTAGAGAAACAGCCACCAAAAAACTGTACCTTTTTTCTTTCTGTATTCCACACCATGATGTAGAGCAAAGCTTTTAAAACATTTGACCCTTCACAGAGGTTTTTCTCTTATTTCAGTTCATTCTTAAAGGGTAACGTGAAGACTTGCTTGATTCTGCTGAAATAATTGAACATGTCGTGACTAAATTTCTGTAAGACTACTCTTTCATGTTTATTGATGAGCTATGAAGCTTTTCCCCTTGCTTTGAAGAGTACTTACGAAGATATGTTGCAGTTTCATAAGGTGTGTAAATCAGTGCAGGAACATGACACGAATTGCTAATGTTTTGAATTGCTTTGTTTCAAAAAAGTATTAATAGGGAATACTTACAGAAGGTCAAATTCTTTCTCCATTCCCTAGATTTTGCAGAGTTTATGTGATTTCACCTTTTCTCCCCCATGTGTACAGTACAGTTAGGCTTCTTCTGCAGACTTTGATTAAACTGAAAGATAGAGAATTATGGTTTAATTTTCCTCATGGTCTGAGGCAAGGGCACTTCTTCAAGCTAAGAGTAGCTACTGAGTTTCCTTGAAATGGCAGCTAGAAAGGTACCCATTGCCTAATATAAAGCAGCAACATCAAAATTTGTTCTGTTGTCCTTTTTTTTTTTTTTTAAATATAAGCTAACACTAATAAATCATGTTGGGAGACCTACAGAACATATCTTTGATGGCTCTGAAAATATCTTCCTTGGATATTCACATTCCTATCTCAAATTTGCTTTTATATACATTCAACTGTAACTCTCTACTTACGGTTTTCCGTGTCTTTGAACTGTTAGTTTCGTAAGTCTTGTTTTTCTTTGCTTTGGATCGAACTAATAAAATACAAGTAATTAATTTACATTGTAACCAGCCGACTTTTCATTATCACACTGGGAAGGTGAGAAACTAGGAGATTAACATGTATGGGATGTTTGCTTAAGAAAGTAAGGATGAGATTTTTATGTTCTTATAAATAAAATATATATAAAATTCTAAGTTGCCATCCTTAGATCATCCTTTTGCATGGCTTAAAAATTACTTTGAATTTCAGCTGTTCAACCTTCATGAATGCAGTAAGTTGAAAAAACTGTTATGGAGTTTAAATTACAAACAAGGTAATTTAAAGGTAAGGTATTTACCGTCAAAAGTTACCTCTGTCGCAGTCATTCCACAACTCAACTTTCTGACTGGTTTGCATGGTGTGTTTTGAGGGATGACAGCAATGTTCTGGGAAAGGCGTATGTCACCCTGGACTCCCCGTGCCTCATCAGGTAGCGCTGATGCCGTCTGATGGCTCTTTCTCATCAGTACCTGTCTCCTTTTATTTTGGATACCTAGTGAATGCAGCTTGTGTTGCTGTGCTTAAATAGCCATCTCCCTACATTAATTATCATCTGTGCAGTTCCTCTATTGATCCATTCTTGTGTTCTGTTTGCCCTTTCAAGCGCTGCCACAGCTTTGATGAGGGAAAAGTAAAGAAAGTCTATTGTTACCTGCAAACGCTCTTCCTTTTCAGTGGATAGATAATTTAGTATATAGGCTCTGTTGCCATTAAAATCCTCCTTACACATCTTTATGAGACATCACAAATGTGCAGAGTGCAAATACCACGAAGCGCAGTTCAATCAACAAAGGTTAATGAAGACAGCCTATTAGTATCCTGCTGGGTTTGTTGCTGAATGCATTGTAGCAGTGCCTAGAGGCTTTGCTCCCAAGGGAGCCCCAGTACAGTACAGCAAGGCATGCACCATATGCGGACAGAGAAACAGAGAATGCTTGCAAGTTCACAGAGACAAGGCTGACAAAAGAAGTGTAATTAGGATGAGTGACGGAAAAATATAATTTAAACAGCATGCAAGGACCATTTACAAGGGTCCCTGTCTCCTATTTTGCTAAGGTGACTATGGAAACGGGTAAGTTATTAAACACATGGCTTGAAAAGGGAGGCAGCGGAAATTCTGCATTTCAGTGAATATCTGGTCCAAAAGAATGTCTCAGACTCTTTTTAACAATGGTGAGGTACTTTGCACTGTGTCTGTCCCAGTCAAACCAGTGTATTTCTAACTTTACAGAGGGAGGCTAAAGACAGATGAAATTTCTTCTTGTAAATGTGAATGGGAGTGACTGGCTAAGGCTTATGCTCAAGGTAAGGAGTGGCAAAAGATATATGTCTGAGTTGCAAAATGAATTCCCGTCTGCTGCATCACACTTCTACATCAAAAGTATTATCTTGCATTTGCAAGATGGTTTGCATACTTGCAAACCTTGCATTCCATGTTATTATAAATCCAAATGCAATGTCTAATATGAAACAAAAATCTTCAGCACAGTTGTTTACCAGTTTTATACTTTTTCTGAATTTTCAAGGCACTATCCATCTGTAATCAAACCCTTTCTTTTGTAAATTCAAGCTAGCTCTTTTACATCCAGGGTTTGAGTAAAATCCTTCAAGACAATGACTTGCTGGGGACTGCCCTGCCCCTCCCAGTTTTCCTTTCAATTTTTCCTGGAAAATATTTTGTTGCATCATTTCTGGTGTTCTTTGCTCCTTTTATAACCAGTATATTAGTGTGTATTTTTTTTCACATTGAATAGAAATGCACTTAGCAATTGCAGTCTTTTTTTTCTTCCCTTTATTTGCTAGTTCTTCACCTGTAAAACATCATTTGCTCTTTTTTTTTAAATGTAGTTAGATTACATTACATGCACGGGTATATATTGTAAAAGACATCTATCAGCCTAGAGCTTCCTATATGTCTTTTCGCTTTAAACAATCCTGTGCTCTTACGGTATTGCGGAAGAAGAAATGATGGCTACTGCTAACAGGGAGACTTACAGAATGCCGATGCCAGAAATGTGTTCCCAGCTCTGCTGCTTGCTAGTTCTGAGACCTCTGTGATGCGCTGTCATACTTCACTGAAGTTTTCCAACCTTGGCTTTAAAAATGACTCTCTCTAGTTGCCTGTGGATAACATGTCAGTACTGATTTTGAGTTGCTGAATATATACAGTTTCCTCACATTTTAAATAATTGCAGGCCTCCAGAAAATCAGGTTGCTTCCTCTAATGCCAAGCTATGGATATAGACTCCTCATGTTGTACATACATTTGACTTTGTAGGTCATCCACCATAGTTATTTAAACTGTCTCACTCTCATACATTTTTTGCCTGCATTTTTTTTTCCCCCCAGAGCTCATGATGTTGCCTCAGGTCACTTAGGTTATTATTAATGGTACATCTTACATTGATAGGAGAAAAAAAAGACATTGCCAGAGGAAAGTGCTGCTCTTTGCTGCCAGGCCAAAGTCAAGAGTCTGGGGGTAGGTCAAGTCATCTGAAGGTCATTAAGGCCCAGGGTCTAGTTGCTTTATGTACCAGTCTGGTAAGTGATGCTAGAGACCACAGCACGGAAGCTAAAGTTACTCGAAGGATTCCACTCATTGCAGATGAGCACATTTGAGGACAAAACCCATCTTTTGATTCCAGGGGTTGTTTGTGATCTGTAAGAGGAAGGCTGTTTTGGTACTGAAGTTTTTTCTCAGGGGTGATCTAAAGAGTAAGCTGCTTGCCGGTAGCAAAGGACATCCGTATCGTCTGTTGGAGGCTTTCGGGGTTCTCCATCCTGGTTTTGAATGCCAGGGGAAAGTCTGTCCTCTCTCTATTTGGAGCTGACTGGCAACTGGTGCTATTTTAAACAAGTCCTTTGCTTCTCTGAGTGCTGACATATGCAGGGTGAAGTATTAGCATTTTATAACACTATGAAGTGTTGCCAACTCAGGAGCTCCAACCTTACAAGTCAAACACCCAAATTATGAAGTGCAACTATTAAGTTTGTTAAATTTACATTTTTATTGAAACTTGAAGAGTTCTGGTTTCCAGGCCTCTCTGTTTATGACAAGAAGGGCTATGACACTGCTGAAAACCCCAACGGAAAATCCGAGGTTCTTCAGTAGCTGATCCCCTTCAGCTGGAGTGAGAGCAATAAAAATACCAAATATAACATGGCCTGGTGACTCTGAAGATACCATATCTTGCTGCAGGAGAGAAATGTTTGAAGAAATCCTTTTTTGTTATGGTTCCAATATTCTGGAGTCTGAAGATACCCTCTTCAGTATTATAGCTGCTTCCTGCCAAGCTCTGTAAAATGGACAGCTTGTGCCACATGGCTTAAATGTGGGGCATTACCAAATGCTGTTGGGGAACGATTGGTAGGAAAAACTGCCTCCTCCCTCTTGAGACATTCCTTGAAGCAATAGCAGAGTTAAGAGGAACAGTTTGAGAAATGTGTTTAATCTAGCAAAAAGTCCTGTAATTTGCAATCTCTCCCTCTATGACATAGCATGACAACAATGACTTTAAATACTTGTGGCTGTGCATGCTTTAATGTGAGATTAGTGTTACTCTCTTGTTATATGTTCTAGTTATATCAGGATGTGCTTGAAAAGCGTGTTAAAAACAATATAAGCCATTCATGTAAATATTTCTCTTTCCTGTGAGTGACTTTAGGCATAGAAAGTTCTGATATTTGAGAGGTAACAAATACATTTATAAAGAAACTACTCAAATCAATGGTCTGTGAAGGATGTTAACGTAAATTAATACCATCTGGAAACCAACGATTAGATGGAGAAAATAAAAATTGGTGTGGCATAACTTTATTAGATGCTATTTGTCTGTGACTAGAAGTTTAAGCTGTATCCTGAGTTTACTGAAAAGTTACCTTTATTTAAATTTCAAGTAAGTATAAACATTTACTGAATATTGTAAAATTCATAAACCATTCTCTGCTTAAGAAGTCACATGCAACTTCATGAGCTTAGCAGGCTTGAAAGTTGCTCTCTTTTGAGTCAGCTTGCCTATGTGGAACAATAAATGTAATCATGATGACAGTTTTTCAAGTTAGTTCCTTCTGTATCCTTTTATTTGATCCTTGGTGTCGAAGAAGGTTGAATAGCTTTTCACTATTCCCTTTCCCAGCAGTGGAGATCTGCGGTTCTGTAGTTTTTGTGACATATCAACCAGTAAAAGTTTAAGAACTCATCTTTCCCTACCTTGACTACTGAATAACTCCTGTCCAGCTGATGCACTTCAAACCACAGTTTGGATTTTTTTGTCTATGTGGAGTGCTGATCCTTGCTGAACTTTGTGCTTGTTAGGTCTGATAGCAATTACAGTATAGTCAAGCTCCAGCAAAAGACCACCAGGTGTTACATATAATTTCTGTTTGTTTGCAGAGACCAGACAGACTCAGACTTGTGGCTGTGTAATGCACTGCTGGATGTTTCTTGTATGGCCTCATGTTCTCTAGTCAAGAATTTCAAATTAAAACTTCAAGAAACAACTATAACACATCCACATCGTTCCTATAAATTTAGCAGGGTGTAATACAAAATAATGCATGTGTGCAAGAGCACGAGTTACGATGCCTGTGGGAACCGTAACTTTGCGTTTCGTGACTTTGAGTGTTAAAGTGGGTTTTAAATTCCTAGTTCTACTAGCAGTAATATAGTTTAGTGCAGCAAATACCTTTCCTGGCCCTCACCCATTTTTCTTCCTGGTCCCACCACCAGCTTCAACTGTTTTTTTGCGGGAAAATAAACAAAAGTCTTAGTATGTGCTTAGGATCAGCTGATTCTTGCTCTCCCCAAGTTAACAAATCCAAGTCATACTTTAGATAAAAGAGCCCTCAGCATTTTGCTTAGTTTGCACAGCAGGACTAAAGGAGAAGGTGAGAGAGCTATTTAGCTGTGTGTGCTTGTTAAACGGTGGGGAATGCAGAAACTTCTAAATAAAACAAATCATGGTTGCAGGCAGAAAACTTGAAAAAATGAGTTTGACTAGATCTCTACTGCTTCTGTTTAGCACAGAGGGGATTTCACAGTGCTGTAATAGCAATTTAAAGGTTAATGCAGACCTGAAAATGTGAAGTTGTTTCAAACTTAACATGGTTTCCTCTCTCTGAATATATTAGTGGCAATTCTGAACAGTAATTGTGTCAGCAGTGAGGAAGCTGTGGTATTCTCAAAGGCTCTGTCTGAAATATATTTAAAATTAAAACATCTGATGAGAAGATGGTGGGCCTGGAGTAGAATGCTTCTTCTGGAAGAACCTGGAGCTTTGATTTTGATACTGATGAACATGTTTCCTTGTTTACTTCCTTGAGTTAAAATGGAAAAAAATGGTGTTTGAAACCATGGTGATTTGGAGCAATATCTTCTGCCTTCATGAAGCCCTTAACTGTCTCTAAACCATTACTGTAGGGATATAGAAGGGAGACTTAAAGAATGAGCTGTTGCTGCCTGACCCATTTCCTTTCTGAAATACTGGCAGATGCAGCTGTAGACTTCCCCATTGAACTGGCACTGCATCGAAAGAGTGTAAAAATATTCAACATTCTGAATAATTCTGAGGGCATTCAAATTTCTGGTTTAGTTTGGATTTTGTTTCTTTTTTCCATTTTGTACATCATGCTACTCATTTCAAGGTAGAAAGATTACATTTTGTTTTGTCCTGTAAATATTTATATTTGGCCGCTTTAATCACAGGTGGTCATAGTGGTTAGAGGCAGAAATTCTAGAAGCCAGATATTATGTCCCTAGTTCAGAATATTTTTTAATATGGATAGAGCATTGTAGCTACAGAAAGATAACGCAATGCAGAGTACTCTGTATTTTGTATGTTGAATAATAGGTTCGGTAATTCTGGTAACCATTTATTCTGTTAAGTCCATTTCGTTTTATTGCATCTTCCTAATTTTGCTGCGCCTAGCACTTGTGCTTACTGGACTGGTGCAGAATTGATGAAATGCCTATCATTCAGACTGCTGATAATCACATTTGTTAGGATCCATGATCATACAGCGCAGACACACGATTACACAAGAGATAATACCTTAATTCTATGTACTTTCATTTTATTTTGGATTTACTGTTGCTACTCCACTAGTTAACATTAAGCTCCATTTTTCACTTTAATTCTACCTATTAGTATTGTGCAGCTAAACCAGCATATCATACTTATGTTCACAGCACTTCTCGTTGTGTATAGATTCAATGGTTTTGATAATTTAAGTTCAACACTTAGCTTTACTTAAACTTTAGAAATTCAGGAACCTCTGTAACTAGTCCCGTTTTCTTTGTTGTATTACGCTTCAAAGTTTTGTGTTGTTTCCTGCAGTTTCGCTGATGAAAAACTGAATGCACAGGTGTCAGCCTTGTTTATTAAGAAATAAGGCTTACATGCTGTGCAGCTGTCAGGTTTATCGCTAATATTTTTTGAACTCATTGCCTGGCTTCAGCCATACTGACAGAAGGTAGAGATCTCAAAGGCATGAAAGGTCTACAGGCTTGTGTAAATTGGTGGCTGGATAGAAGAGAGAGGTCCAAATCAGTGTCAATTACATGGTGTCAGCAATGCCAGCCAGCTGAGAGATGCAGCAGCCAGCCGGCAAGGCCACACCACGCTCCGAACCGGCCCTGGCACGGGGTGCCTGTGAAAGAGGCAGGAGACTGAGGGAGCGAAGGGATGCGGTGAAGGAGGAGGAGAAGGGGTTAGAGGGTGGCACTGCATGCAGATCCATACAGAACTGAGTGTCTTCTGTTTAACATAGAGTTCTGCTGCCTGTTTGAACAGCCTGTTATGGAGATGATGTTGTACTCTAGGTAAAATACGAAGGATTGCTATACATATATATGTAATTGCTTTGCTTATATTAGGTCAGTAACTGCAGTTATTTTCAAATAAAGCCACGGTAACAGCAAAGGTACTTTAATCAGCCAAGACCTTGAGTGATTCTATTACTAGAAATAGTTGAGGGGGAAACTGAGCACGGGTTGGTCATATTGATAGAAGACTTGGGCCCACGCCTTCCTCTGCAAAGGCCCCCATATGGCTGCGTGGTTGTTTCCTATATTAGTGGAACTATTGCTTTAGCAAAATCAAATTTGTAATCAGATTCATGTCAACAGGTATCATCACTGAAGGGTCTGAGCAAGTGTGTCACTTGCCTTTCCTTTTATCCAAATTTCATTATATTCTCCACTTTGTATATCTTCGTAAGTTTTCTTTTTCTCTAGGAAAATTAATGAGTTGTTAAAGCCCAAGTTGTTGTGATATTACTAATGTTATGTCTTGTAACTGTTTACAATAAAAAAATAGCATAAATAATGTGGATTGTTGTGGATTCCAAAAATGCTTTAGAGGAAAAATCGTCAGCCACTTTAATTTTAAGTTAATGGAGCCATAAAATGGTGTAGCTGCTAAGATCATCCATGATTGTTGCTGACAAATTTTACTATACTCTATTTTTGATGGTACAATATGCTATTACATTTTCCCTTGATGCATACGTCTCTTCCTGTATAATATGCCAACTAATGCATCGTAGAATATTCTACAACCTGAGAAACTTTGGCGATGAAGCTTGGTAGTAGCAATTTTGAATTACACTGCATTGAGTTTTCTACATAATTCTTAAGTGTGCTAAAATATTGTCACATGCTGAATTTGAAGTCTGTTTGATTTTGTGTAGGGATTAAAGGACTAGAGAAGTGGGTAGTTTTGTGCTCCAGCAGAAGCATTAGGGGTATGGTACGTTGTAATGTGTAAACTGTTCTGAGGGCTAAACAGTGACTGTTCCTTCTGTTGGGATGGACTTGATTAAATCCTGAGATAGCTGCAGTTATGAAGGGGTTGATACACGGTGCAGTATCAGCCTAGCTTGGTTGGCAGCTGCCTTATGTCCTCTTCTACTTTGACAAGAGTTGCAATGTGCAGTCTTGCAGCATAGGCAGGTTGCCCAATAGCCAGATTGCTCTGTATCCTACTAATGGGATTTTCACTTTGCTAGACTGGGGAAATAGTTATGGCAAATAGTATCTGGCCTTAAGTTTCTGAAATTAAAAATACCCTTGGGCAAAAAAGAAAAGAAATCCCAAGCTGTTGCTAGTATACTTTTTGCAGTTTGGGAGCACTCACCAATACATTTTCAACTTCTTGTAGGGTGCAGATGGTGCTATGCAGCCATATGGTCCATCCCTGACGATGGTTTTTTAAAGCTGTTTGCTTGCCAGCCAAAACAGGAGACTGAAATGTATGCAGAGTCATTGTTTGAAGAAATGGTGCAGTCAAAGGTGATTTCAGTATTTTCTCTACAGACTTCCTTGCCCTAGATCCAAATTCTGTTACTCTGTAAGGAAATATGCTTCTCTACAGATAGCAATGTTAAGGAGGGAGTCACTAGGAAACAGATAGTACTTCCCTGAGGCTTCTAACACCTGCTAATAGTTTCATTATACAGAATGAAGCTGAGCTTGATTATAGTCTTAGAGAAGTGTAATCTAGTTGTTCAGAAATGTTTACTTCTTGTAAGATTTTTAGCTTAATTGACTTTTAAAACTGTTTTTAAAAGCCTCTCTCAGGTCTAATACTTTTTGGGAGTCACAGAAATTTAAAGAAAAAAACAAAAGACATTGAAAAGCTGTTTTCAGTTATACTTTAATGTCCTTTTTCATGGAGACTTTAAATTATTCTATGTAATATTATTCTATCTTAACTTAGGCTCATTTAAAGGGCATTATTCCAATACATGTGGTAATGTAGTCTCATGATAACTGATATTTGGAATCAGCCAAAATCTTCCCCTCCCCACCTCCAACAGTTACTTTTTACATACAGACATTTATGTAAAAGTTGTGGCGGGCTATATGTGTGTATTTTAAGCTGTGTGAGTGACTACAGCACAAAACGATTTGAAACATAAAGCTGCATTTAAATACACCTATTGTCGAAATAGATGAGAAGTAATAAACCAGAATTTCCACTATGAAAATATGTGTAGTAAGGTAATACAGATATGAGAAACTGATAATGTCATAGTATTATTGTTCATTTTCCAGTAACAAGGTTTTTCCAGTATTTCTGATGTTACTTATCATTTTAGACTCAGTGTTCTGAGAACAGCTGCAGCACAAGTATTCAATTAAAATTAATTTTGACATACAGAATACTTAAACTTAATTCCCTTAAAAAAGAGTTACCTGGCTTTTCATGTAGTGTGCTTTTTAGTAATTTCTAAATTCTCCATTTTTAGAGAAAGTTTGTGTTTTAATGCAGGCGAATGCTAGCAGTGAGGTGAGTGTTCTAAAAGAACATGTATTTCACACAACCATGGGTTCTGGACTAATAGACAAGGAACTGAAGATTATATTTGTTCTAAATTTAGTGGTCAGAATCACAGTTAAGTGCTCTCTGACAATTGTGGAGGTGGCATGTACCTCAAATCTAATTTCTTGCAGGCATTTTTTATTTACTAAAAATGGCATTTGCAAAGTAATACAAGATGACTTGCAAATTTGGAGGGGATTTGGCTAGTAGGTCTTTCAAGGGAATAAAAAGGAATAAATTTGGAGCAATCTGAATCTTTCATTTTAAGCATTTTTCAAAGTAAGGGTTCTTCCTTTTTCAACAATATGCAGCTATTCAGAAAAAATGTGGAAAATTATAACACAAATAGTTGTGGAAAAAATAATCTATTCTCTCAATCCTTCCCCTTTTAATAAGCTACCAGAATGTAGCAATCTTCTGAAGGTGAAGAAAATTTAAAAATTTGTTTGTTGTTCAATTCACACAGCTAAGAAAAAAAAAAAAACCCTAAATCCTTTACCCACCTGGTTCCAATGCAATTACTGTTATTGCATGTTCTGCTTAATTCATGTATATTCTCACCCTCATGACCAATTTCAGTCATGACATTAGTAGGTGGTAACATTCTGTGGAAAGAGAGAGTGAGAGGGAGACGAAAGACGAATATAACTTGGGGTTTTAAAATAATGGATGTTTCGGAGCATGTTTTCTTCTTATTCCCGTTCTTGGTTTGTTCGAACACGGATCTCTCTCCTTGTTGCTGGTGATAATATTACTTAGTGGTGAAGTGAGCATTTTTTTAAAATGTGAAAGAATGTGCTTGAAAAATTCAACGCACTAGGGAAAGGTCTAGACTGTAACCCCATTACAGGTTTATTTGTGTACTCTGGTTTTACCTCCTCCTGAATCTCTCTGTAATAGCCGTCTGTTGTGAAGATCCTCGAAAAAATCAGAATGAAAGGGGAAGGAGATAGGATAATTTAGCTGACTTCTCTGACAAAGAATTTTACTACCAAGTATGGTATGTTCAGTCCGATTTAGAAAACAATAGGTGTATTCCTGAATGAATCATCTACTTGCCAAAGTATAAATAAAAACATAAATCAAATGTATTTGTTTAGTAGTTACTATTCCCATCAGAATATGATCTTACTAAGACCAAATTTTTTTTTACAGTTCTTGGTATTCTGAATTATATTTTTTTGCTAGCAGAAACTGCTTATTCATGAATTGAAATTAGTTTATGAAAATTTTGGTTACAGCATTTAAATTCAGTCTGATAAAATAATGAACTGATAGAAGAATAATGAATAAATACTCTGTTAAATTGATCTAATAGTCTTGACTTATTTTAACCTTATGGATGAAGGAGTTTAAAACAACCTTGGTGTTATACAGGTTTTTTGCCAAAATAGATAGCATGGTGGAGAGCTGATTTCCGTGGACTCTTACTGAAAGACTCACCCTTAAGCCTCATATAGGTGAATATCAAATCCTTAGTCACTGCATGTGATGATTTTCAAACTAAGTCAATCAATACTTCAAAATAATTGAATTTACTTGTGTGTCTTCCCAAAAGATGTATCAAGGGTGGTCTGAAGTAAGCAGCACTGTGAATCTGCTATGTTTGTACCGACCCTGTCAAGCATGTTATTGATATTTACTGAAATTAAATTTCAGGTTAGCAGCCTTAAAACATTTAAAATTTGCTCTTCACTTTAGCTTACTGCTTTTACTGTCTCTTACCTAGCTGTATGCGTGGGATCCAGAGAGCAGAAGGCTGAGGAAAAAGTACATTGATCTTGCAGTTTACAGTTTATCAGAAGAAGTGGTACAGCAATAGCAGAAAGCTTAGCTGTAAGGCAAAGTGTTTAGACCACAGGAAATAGTCTGAAGAAGAAGGGGAAGATGGAGAAAATGAAAGAACAGTTGACCTTTATGGGTCATGTCATATGTAAGAACAGTGGAAGCTACTTTTCAAAAGAAAAAAACAAAACAAAACCAAACAATTGAGCCCTAGTGAACAAAATAAAACTTCCCTGGAGTTTGTAGTAACACTAGAGCTCAGAAGTAATTTCAGAGTATTTAATTCAGACATCAGATTTTAGAGTTATTCACTGAAAAATCCCTGAACAATTGTGAAGTAAAAATCTTTCTTGTTTACCATTAAAGCATTCTAAACTCTGCTGAAATGAACATTTGCTATTTGGTTATTAAGAAATGTTAACTTCACAAGATAAAAGGTGGCAGATTAAGAAGGTTTAATGGGACATAAATGGAGATCAATTACAAAATTTTTAGCTCAACACTCTCAAACTTTTGAGATGTTTTATAACTAGATTTAGCTCTGAATTTGGAAATGAAATTAATTTGTGTATGTCCTATTGGGACAGTACATCTTTGCTGAGGTGGATGAGGCCAGACCTTCTCTCTGAACTTGGAAAGTTTTCCTGAATGTCTATGGGACTGGACATCTACCCCACAGGGAAATGAATTGGAACATTTGAAAATGACCACTATAATTTTAGGTATGTGAATTAAAATCCTCTGAAGTTTCTTAAATTTAGACATGCTGATAATCAGAGTTTTTTCAACTAGATTCTTTTCCTGGTTGTCATCTGTTATGATCACTTGGTAAAAATATGTTACGCAGGCAAAATTTAAGAAAAAAAAAGGGGGGGAAAAAAAGGAAAAAAGTTGAATAATCTCTTTACCCTAAATATGCCTGTTTGCTTTGCAGTTTCTTATTGCTAATATTAAATGCACAAAGGAAATAGCAGAAAAGGCACTGTTCCAGTCTTTATCTGTAGTGACATGAAATGCTACTGTAGATTCAAGGAAAGTAGCTTTTAAGGAAAGATCAGTCCTGTGTTTGTGAGGTGCCTGTTCTATGCTGTCTAATTAAATAAAATTTGGAGTTCTGTATGTCCAAGAGTTAGACAAATTTGCAATTCTGATCAAAGCTCTTTCCTCAAAGCTCTCAATTAGAGAAATTGCACCTGTCATCATGTGTAACATTGTCTTGTAATGATGCAAGAAAAATGGAAATTTTCCAAGTGCATTTGGAAATTCATTTAGCAGAAATAGATGGAGATGAAAGTAAGGTGAAGTAGGAGTGTCTCTCCCTGATACATGCTCTAGAAGAGGATTTACTGAATATTTACAGAAACTGCATGAAGATCAAAAAAAACCAATGTAAACGACTGAATATAATGAACAATTCTCAGAAACATTGCCTTTTCTGGAAATGTCGTATGAAAGTTGCAGGTTCTTTATAAAAAGGAATAAAAAAATAATAATAAAAAAGATTCAATATATACTGGAGCGGAAAGGAACAGAGGATCCTGGGGCTTTGGGAATCTGTTGGACTTGCTTTTTTTTTTTTTGCTTTTGTTTTAAAACTGGATTTGCTTAAAATCCGCTGATTTTAAGATCAGTGGACCATTAAAGCCAGAGCCTAGTTTGATTCGACATTGGGTTTTGCATTAATATCAGTGGGATGCAAGGAGATGAAGATAAGGAAGGCAAGTTTTGCATGATGACTGAATAGTGGTGTTGTTTGATTGTCATATTCAATGACATGAGAATGGAAAATATATTGTTGAGGCAGTTTCTGCGTTATTTTTTTTCTTCTCTTTTCTTTACCTTTCTCTCAGCTTTATGTTACTCTCCCATTGTTTTGGTCTGCATTCCTGTACTTCAAAGCAGGTATTTCTTCTCATCCCATGGAATCATGAATGAACATAGATAATGTCATTGTTAGGTTTGGTGTTAACTCAAATAATGGAGGTACAGAAAGGGGGGCATAACATTTACCTGGATATTTTTAGGTTCCAGGACATTATTTGTAGGTGTAAATAATAGCAAGTAAAGCCACAACTCTCTCTGATACGTGCTCTACTGGCTTATATCTAGCTTATGTTTGTAGTACAGCATTTGAGCAGGAATGAGTCACATTCTTTAAAAAAAAAAAAGAAGATACAGCACACCATCAAATTAATCCCCACAGGTCTGATAAAGTAATTAGATTAAGTAACTGTTCAGTAATGCTTTTTGTATGTTTACCCTCTTTCAGGAACATTTGCAAAAGTGGAAGTAAAAATTGTTATCTATGTAAGAGTACTGTGGGTCAAGGATCAGTGAAGAGCTATAGAAAGTGAATTTGAAGAACTGAAGAAATAATATAATACAAAGGGAAAATTCACCAAAAATCTCTCTCTGAATGTGAATGAGGTATCTTATCATTTAAACGTGACTTCAGGCCACTGTCATTTCGAAGCAAGGTCTGGCACTATAAAGAGCACAAAACCAGAGGCATCGGAGATGAGAGTAATGGGCTACACAAGAACTAATATACTGGGGACACAAAAACATATATTGCTCCAAAGACAATATTAGTCAGTGTTAGAAAGAAGCCTATACCTCTTGAATGTCCCCAGAATGTAGAAAGGTTGTAACATGGAGCTGAAATCAATGGTTTAAGCTCAATGTCACTCATTACCCTATGGAAATGAATGAACAAAAAATCGGAACTATGGCATGCATTTGACTCTGGCTTCAAACTTTCCTGTAAATGATATCAGGATTTGTTTTATTGGTGTGGCTGCTTACTTGGTGATCAAAGAAGCAGAGTACGTCCCTACAGGAATATTTTGGTGCAAATCTAATGTGGCTTATGCATACGTTAATCATTAGTTGCTCTACTACCAGTGAAATAACACACGTGTAGCATTAGGACTCAGAAAGGACAGTCTGGATAACTACTTGTTCTTTGGGACATACTAGAAGTTGGCTGTCTTTTCAAGTTCTCCTCAACATTGAGCAACTAAGTGGGTATATTTTATTTACTGGGAGCCAAAAGAATGCTGAGCTGCACATACATTTAGGCTCCAGAGACTTTTAACAGGGCTATAAAAAGAGAAATTTTCAAATCTGCAGTCAGAAGGCACGGACTCCTCAAATATATCAGGTTGTTTAAGAATTAGGTGTCTCCTCAGTGTTTTCATAATTTGAACTAACAGAAACATAGTCTATTGTTCAGCAGTCATAGGTGAAAACTAGGCCTTGTGGGATTCAATATGAATTTTGCCATAAGCATCAAGGGAGCCAGGATTTGCATATTAATTTCTGGATGTGTGTGCACTATATTCATGAATAGCTGGGGTGAAACATTTCATTTGCTTCAATCTGCATTTCATGCTTCTACATACAAAATAGGTATAAAATTGTGTATACTATACTCTGGGGCTTACAGCCTTGCATATGAAAAAATTGGGTCCTAAATATGTCTATTGACAAATACACAGATTTCCTGAGAAAATCCTTAGATGCAGAAATTTACAGCTGGCTATATACTGTATGCGTGCATATCAATTGCAGAGACACAATAAAGAATGTTAGAGATTTTTGGAGGACTAGTGTGATAGCAAGTTCAAAAGGTGCTTGAGGAATATACACTGCCAACGAAAACCGTAGGGAAAAAAAAGTAAACTTTGTCTCTATGTATTAGAATAATAGCGTTAAGAGCATTAAAGGTGATGGAGGTTTAAACTATAGCTGCATTAAGGTGTACATTTTACAATGTATAATACAGCACCATTGTTAGGAACAATGAATAGCCCACTGAAAAGTTCTCAAGTTTTCCTGTAAGGGAATGAATTTGGAGAGAACATGGATCACGAAATTTTTTTTTTGGTAAGCAGCAG
The DNA here is from genome assembly GCA_013396915.1 of Stercorarius parasiticus. NCBI lineage: Eukaryota > Metazoa > Chordata > Aves > Charadriiformes > Stercorariidae > Stercorarius > Stercorarius parasiticus. The sequence goes on along the minus strand of VWZL01005970.1, from coordinate 8,683 downwards.
AGGTGGATGACCATTCATGTTTTTAAATTATATATTTTTTCTATGTTTTCCCTTTTTGTTCATTTTCCATGTACATTTATGTGATTGGGTTTTGTTGGCATGGCAGTTGCAAAGAGTGTGTTTCAATCATGTGCATGATGATGAGTGGAAAATGGATTTTAAATTTATGTGCATAAAGTAATCTCACCAGCAGTGTTTGCGCGTTCATCTTCTCTGGAAACAGGTCTAATGGTGATGTTCATTTGTGTCTACTCACAATGAATGAAGTGCCCAATAACTTGCAAGCTCTTTAAAATTACACTGCGAACTAAGGTATTTCTCAGAATAATTTAACAGTTGTGTTCATATGTTAGGTTGAGTGATTGCAAAGATCTCGTCATTTGGTACAAAATCATTAGAAGGCTCAGTAACCAGATAAGCTGAGAACTTTTTGCAGTAACTTTAATGTAGATTTTATTTTCACTGACCTTTAAAAATAGTTTTATTATTCTGTGTCACTTTTTCTCAGCTGCCTTCTCCCAGCTTCCCCCTGCAACCCATCCCAAACTCACTTGGTACTGTCTAAAAGAATATATTTTCTGCCTAAGGGGATAAAAATTAAAAACCATTCAAAGTTTCACAGAACAGGCTATATTTTATGCAAGTTATTTTCAAAGAGTAAAATTGTACTGCGGTTCTACAAAGCCTTTGGAACCTGTGCATAGTGATGTTGATTTGCAGTATTCATATACCTTCCATGTGAATATGATGAACAGAATTTAATTCCAATATCTATTTAAAGGTCTTGATCAGTTCGGGTTGAGTTGTTTTATTGGATCAGGACCAGACAGAGGGAAATTCTCATTTTTGGGTAATTTTGTCTGTTCCTTTTTGAATGGAACTTCATTTCCTCTTATGTGGTGCTCTCTGGAGCTTTGTTGACGAGTCTTCCAGTGGGAACCTACAAGATCTTTTATAGAAAGCCTCTACCGCTACTGATGTAAGGGGGAATGGGATATGAGTTAATGTATGTATTTAATCAGAAGTTTTGGGATACAGTCTAAGTTCTAGTGGATGGATCATTTTATTTCTCGATGAAAGCCAATACAATGCTGCTATTTAGGTATCGAGCTATTAAAAACTGGAAGCTGACTGGGTACAGAAGGTGTTGCTTCCATTAATTGAGCTACAGTTCCCTCTGTGACACTGAAATCCAAAGTTAAACTTGTAAGTAATCTGATCTAAATATTAAAATATGGTCTCTTCCACATGCCAGACGGTAATGAGCAGCCTGCAGTCACACAAGTTATATTTCCCTTATTTAATTGCCCCCAAAATTAAATAAAAAAAGTTTCTTTTTCCTTGTTTTATCTGTTATTCAGTGAAAACCATAAAAAATATATCACTTACACTGGGCCAATACACAAAGAGATTTCATTTTCAGTCTTTAATACTACATTTATATTCTCTTTCTAGATTGCTCTATTACTTCTTCCATTTTATCTTTATAGAAATGAAATGCTGTAACACAAATTTATGTTGCAGAGAAAAGTCTTTACTATTTAACGTGGATTGTTTCATTGCTGTTTGCAAGAGTTTTGTTTTATTTCCCTAATGAAAAAGTTGGTCGTTGAATCACGGAGTTAAACTAGGGCATGTAATTTCAAACTTTGTCCTTTATAGTCCATTAACCTAGCTTCTGTGTCTTCACATTTTTCATTTTCACGTATGGATCCATTACATTGTGCCTAACTGAAAATACAGTCTTAGAGTCAAAACATTTCATGTTTCTTTGGCTTGCAAATTAGCTTTGTTCATATATATATATATATATATATTTAAGTCTCTGTCAAATTAGGTGTCAAAATTGTGGAAGTATTGTAGCCTAAAGGATACTAGTAACATGTACCTGTGTTCAGCTTGAGTTGACAGCACAACTAGGCAGTGCCTATGTCATTTTAGAAGGTAGGTAGTGATTCCCAGGAGGAATCCCTTTGTCCTTTGATGGGGTGAGCCTGCTGATCAAAGGTTTACACACGCCTAAAATGTAATTGAACTTTACATGTACTCTGGAAGAAAAGACCCCACTTGCTATTCATTCTGCTATCATGCTGTATTTTGTCTTTTGCTATTACAAGTACTTCTGAGTTTGTATTTCAAGACAAGTTATGGAAATGGTAAAAGTCTCAGACTCCTTCAGGGTGTTTTCCCCTGATTAAAGACATTTTAGAACATATAGCTCTAATATTTCATCCAGTTTTTGGTCTAGCAATAAGAACCCTGTCTTATATTGTAGGGAGAAAGATGTATAGTAAATATACCCCAGGCTACAGGGTCAGGAGAAACTGTATAGAGCCCTCCTTGGACAAAGGCATACTAAATACATATTGACATTTTTGCATCACTTTGTAATTAAAAGCAGTAAAACAGTGTTTTCTGTATTGATTGTATTTTCTTTGTGTATGTCTTCAGAAAGCTATAACTGATGTGGTGTTACTTTTCCTCTGTCTGATGGTGGAAGAGGTAGAAGTTGGGGACAGGGAGATTCTTATTTACGTAGAATTTGGGTTCCCACAGTGACTTGCAAACTAGCTTGCAAGATGCATGCAATGCCAAAATTATGCATTCAGATCCATAGCCTGGGTCCTCATAATGTTACTTTGGGATTGATAAAACTCCTTTTTTATAGTACAGTATAGCCAAACATCAGTACTAAGCACTTCTATTTAGTCTGATGAATAGAACTAATTTAACTTTAATTAAGTCCACAGTGACTTAACTAAAAACATTACTGGCAGATGAAAAGCGTGTAAGCAAGCTGCTATCTTTTCTTCTTTCATTCAGACAGTATTTGTTCTCCTTCAGTCGTTTTTTCTGTGAAGTACTGAAAAGAGACATTTCTGGTACCCAAATAACAGAGTATTTCAATAGACTCACATTCCTTGCATAGAAGGAAGTGAGAATCACAAGAAAACTAAGATGCAGCACATTGTTTAAAGGGGCATGCAAGCAAAATGCCTTTTCTTAGTGGGTATTGTATATTTTTTTTTGCCCAAGTGTATGGTTCTTCTGCCCTCGTATGTATAATTCAGTTTATCGTAAGCTCCAATTTACTCTTTAGTAGGTCTTTTAAAAAACAGTCAATTCAAGCTATTTTTGTGTACAGGTGAAATTTCACTGTATTCTGTTTTAGGGCTATCAATATTTACCAACACTATTTGCATAGGATTTTTTTCTTTACTGGAGAATTACAGGTAGGGTAGGACATAAAAAAATTCCATAAGTTACAAGACTTCTCAATTATGTATTAGCTGTCTCCAAATACATGATATTGCTTTTTGCAAGACTCCCTACCCAGCTTTTTATGAAGTTCAACCTTTCAGTAAAGCTTATGCTTTCTTCAGAAAGTCAGAATTTTTCCAGAGCAAAGGATTGTCTCAGGACTGAAATAAATATATGCGATCAGATATTTGGGACTTAGTGTATACCACTGCATGAATTCCCTTTTGATTTTTCTCTTTGTTACCATGCTGTTTTTTAAGACAACAGTTACATTTATGGACAAAAAAGTAGTTAGCGGTGCTTTGTTATGGTTGCCCTGGATGTGAAACATTATATTATAAACATCATTGTATCTAAGAGTAATAATTCTAATTTCAAGAATGTTGGATGAAAAAATGTTAAACTACTGTGAAGGAGGTAAGATAGTATTTAGTCATTGAAAACATGAAGTTCTCAGTTCTTTTCCTTGCATGTGTTTTTGTAACCTTGGTTACAAATGCAAGGCCTGAGATAATATCTCATCTAATGTGAATCAAGGTCTTAATCATGCAAATAAAATAAATGCAAAAGAAAGATAATTTATAAATACTTGGTAGCTTCGGTAAAAAAAAAAACAACCAACACAAGCAACCAAAAAACCCCTGCCTTTAGCTGTACATTCTAATTTGTTGGTTTCTAAACTGGGAACCAGACTTCATCACAAGTTAGTGTTGTTCTGTGAGTATTTTATTGATTGGCTGATTCAGTCTTCCTCATTAGACAAGAGGAGGAACTGAGAGACATCCTTCAACACAAGTGGAGGGTGACCACCGTCAGTGGCTCTCACCACCAGCAGCATACATTCCTTTCAAAATTAATTAAGGAAGGCAAAACCAGTTCAGGTAAATTGCTTACTTCAGACAAATATATAGCAGAGCTGATACAAATGTAAGATTTTTTTTTTTCCACATTTTAGTAATTATATAGTAGGCTGATATAAAACCATGTGTATAATAAGCATCATGGGTGTCTGCTTGCTGTTCTTCAATGATGTCTTCAAGTCACATAATGTATTTGTTCAACCTGGAGAAGAGTAGGCAAAGGATATGATCTAATTTCTGTCTTCAGGTGCCTAAGACAGGGGGGGTATGATGAAGAAAAAACCAGACTCTTCTCTGATGTGAGCAGTGAAAGGTTGAGCACCAAAAGACAAAAGTTTCAGCATGGGAAGTTCTTATTAGATGTAAGGAAATGAAGGTGATCAAGCACTGAAACATGTTGTCCTGAGAGGAGGTGGAATCTCCATCCGTGGAGGTATTCCGAATGCAGCTGGACAAGATCCTGAGCGACTTGATCTGAATTTGGAGTTGGCCCTACTTTGATAGTGTGTGTGTGTTTGTAGGTTGGATTACATGACCTCCAAAGATCCCTTGCAGTTTAAATTATTGTATAATTATATGATACAGCTGAAGTGGGAAATTCATAGCAAAGTGGTAATGACAGATGATTTTCAATTTAGATTGCAATAATGAGTATCCATGCAGAGTCACCTGAATGCCAGATGTCCTACAGGGTTCCAGTGGGATAGTTTGCAAAGCAACCTTCACCACTGCATGACATCCATGCAGAAAGAATGGATATTTACTTTGGAATCTTTCCAGTGGAAGCAGAAAAAGTAAACCCTAATTCCAGAAACTGGGAGACTAGTATAAAGCTTCATTTCTGTGTAACCATGTGCGTGTAACCTGACTGAGCTTGGCCAAATAAAAATAGAGTTTTCAAACTGATACATATTTACGAAGTCTGCAAGTAAATAAATCCATTCCAAAAGGATATGATTTCTGTTTTTGTACTCTTTCAATAGGCAATCCAATTTTATAAACACCAGTTATCTCTGCTGTGGATGATCCATGCAAGAAGAAAAACCTCAGATGTAAAAGTGAGTCTGAAAGCTCCTTAAAAAACTTCGATTTTTCTCAGAACTCAAACTGAGGATATACCTCTGCTAGCTCAATGGAATCTGTAGGGGATTAAAAGAGATCTTTAAATGATTGTAAGATATATTTTGCCAGACAGAAGAATAGCAATACCTTTTTCTGTCCGCTGTACATGTTTCCCTCATTCTGTTTCCTCCTTTCAACCACAAAATGCTTCCTCTTCCTTACCGCCCCTCCCTCCCCCCCATCAGGCTTTTTCTGTCAACCAGATAGAAATTTCAGCCCTCATTGTGAACTTGCAATCCCTTTTTTTTGGTGACAGCAACCATGGCTTTCACTAGAAATGGGAATTATTTGCCCCTTTTGGTGTCTCGTTTCATCTCACTCAGTGTTAGGGCTCTGTGACAGTTTTATATAACCAAAACCTTTTAGAAAGCTTTTGTTTGGGTGTTCAGCAAGTTTCCTTCAAGGATTTTGCAAAAGTTACAGCCAGATTCTATTTTGTAGAAGTATTTGAGAATTTTATATTATTTTTAATGGGAGCAACAAGCCTAACACCTAAGGAAACTCAAATGTTCTCCTACATTAGGTTTATAAACATAGGAACTCATTGTGTGTGGTTACATATCAAATCAAGAAGGCAGAAAAAGTTTGTATGCATGTATGTTCAGCAGTGTTGGAAATAGTGCAGCTAAGCAAAAGCCGGATCCTTTAGCTGATCAATGCTTATTTGCAGCCTGATGGTGAAAGCAGAGGGAATGGCATAATAAGCAATTTTGGCATAAGAATGATAATAGTGTTTAGTTTAGCTGAAGGACAGGGGGGCAAGTGGATTAGTCCTCCAAGCACTATATCAGGGAATCTGTGAAGAAACCTCAATTTTCAGACAATCGCAGTGTCTTGGAATTGTTCTTAGTTGTAGCCTTAATATATTTCGTACAGGTAAGAATTAAACTTTTCTTTTTTTATTTTTAAAAGGATCAGATTAAATATTAATGACAGAAATCCCATTGACCTCTGGGATGATCTCTGGGCTGGGATTTTACATACCTTGCCTTCTACAAAGTTGTCCCGGGAAAAGCATGAATGAAAAAGCATTCTAAAAATTTGAGTGAATTTGCTATTGATGTGAATGATTGTGCTATTAGAATGAGGTGGACTATATATTAAAAAAAAAAAAGTGCAATCAATTCATGTTCATTTATTTGCTTACTTACAACTTAGATATTAAATGCAATCTGAGAACAAATTAATATTTCATTTTTGCTTAATAAAACTGAATTGAAATAACTGATACTCCAGCTGAGTTCTGCATGGTATGTTGATTTTTCTAATTCCAGAAGAAATTAGTGATCCAGATTTGCTTTGAAAAAACTGCTGTCTAAACCACGAAGCCATCTTAGTCTTTTGTTCAACTCAACACTAAAATAAGAAGTCATTCTTTAAAACAGCCCATTAGAGAGCTGAAGTGTAAATAACTATTTATTCCAGTTCTCTGGAGGAAAATGCGTCTAGTTTTGGCATTGATTCAGCCCAGAAAATTATTTGATTGTACTTATAAAAGACATTCTGTCAAAAAAAGAAAAGGGAAAGAAGGAAGGAATTAATCTGACAGGGACTTACCAGTATCAGTATAGTGGTGAGAAACAAGTTACAGGAGTTAACAAACTATAACTTGTCCTGAGGGAAATGAGGTTTGACATGAAACGTCTTTTGCTAATGTTAGCATCCTAAAGAACACAGTCTGGAAGAAACACGCAGAGTGGAGAAGAATTTCAACAAATACGCAAACATCACCAAGCTACCCATCATCTAACTGTGATACACAGAAATTGTGCTGGTGATAACATCTTCTAATGGCCTTAGGTGGGGGGAGGAAAAGACGGTTTTACCAGTATTTAGGGTTTTGATTTGTTCTGTGGGAATGGATCTTGCCTGGAATTTCAGGTATTAAAAATATGTTTTCTGGAAAAAGCAGCGGACAGAGAACTGGTATCTCCTACTGAACCATGATGGAATGCTTGGGTAGTGAAAACAGGGGAGGACTGATGACCAGCTAAGTTCAGCACACGAATGTTTAAACTTTTTGATCAGTGCAGGTATGCATGGAAGCAGCAAATTCTTTTGCCTGAAGCCACAGCAGCAGTAAACACTATTCCACAACCCTTAAGAGAGATTTCCATACAGTTGGTCCCTGATAACCTATGCCAAGGCCTCTAGGAGGCTGGTGGTCATGTCAGGCTGTTGTTGTGGTTTCACATACAACTGACACAATCGCGGTTGCAAAAGGGAGCTGCCCTGGGCTTAGCTGCTGTGTGGTCCAGTCCTGCGCAGTCCCTTCTCAGCCAGCTAAAGGACTTCACCTCAGCCACACAATCCTGACACCTTTTCTCCTTCCTTTCTGCACAGGAAATGATGAAAAGATGACTGGAGCCTCAAGGTGCCTTTATGAATTGGAAGTTTACCTCCCCATCTGAAACCAATCATTGCGTAGTTATTGGAAAGTGAAGACCTACGTTTTCTCTCTTCTGCTGAAATACCAGGTCACTTTTTCAGGATCATCAGACTCACAAGGAACAGGTTCAAGGTTTGTTTATCTCAAATCTATCTCAAATCCATCTTTTAGTTCACCTGCTCTTCTCCCTCCTCCTTTCCATATGTAAGCAATCATTACATCTGTCTGGATAGTATTTACACACATTATTCAATAGATGAGAATTCAGTTACAATTATTTTGTGTGTGTTTGGCTTTCCAGCTGATCTGACACTGTTTGAATACAGTATTCTGTAAAACTCACTGGAAGGCTGGGTTTTACCTCTCACTGAGCATTTATAGCCTCCCTCTCTGTAAATATATCCTTAAAAAAATGCAAGAATACTGACAGTCAGTAAGAATAGCAGAATGGAGACTAAATAGCTGGATTCCTTTCTCAGTGCTGCTCCAGAAGTGCTGAATTACTGACCTTGGGATGTGACTGGTCAGAATGCAAGAAGTCATATTACTGAAGAGGAAATAGATAATAATCCCACTTTTATTTAGAAGTATTTGTATCTCTCTCTATCAATCAGCTCAGTTCTGTACTGTGATCTACTGGAGGAGTTAATTTGTTTTCTAGGACAAAGGAGCAGACATATCAGCTGTGCCAGGAGAGGGAATTACTTTGAACGTGCCTGTCACAGGTTGTGCCTGGCTCAGATTGTGACTGTGACCTTAGAGGTGGTGATGGTCACAGGAACAAATTTGATTCAAAATGCCAAGGGCTGTCAGTATCATCTGATTGCAGGTACACTAGAACTACAGCAGCAGGACATATCTTTTAATGTTGGCAACTAAAGACTGATGCAGAAGGGAGATCAGCACATGGGCAAAAAGGCACAGAGAGAACTTGAAGCAAAGAGAGCCACCATAATGTGGGGAAAACCCAGCCCTCCTAAATACAATAGAAGAGAAGAAATAGAAGAGAAGAATAGAATAGAAGAAAGAAGCAGCGAGTGGGCGTTGCCTG
>VWZL01005969.1:89870-113483 GCA_013396915.1 Stercorarius parasiticus | reverse complement strand
TGTCCCTGTTCACTGCAGGGGGTGGGATTGGATTGAATGACGTTTAAAGGTCCCTTCCATCCTAAACATTCTATGATTCCATGATATTCCTTCCAGTTCAGGAGCTTCATGAGTCTGATTCACCAAGTTCAGCATCCCCAGCTGATCATGCCAGATGGTATCTGCAGCACTTGCTTTGCTACTTAGACTACAGATTAGAAAATCCAAGCAATATCTACTTTCTTTATCTAGTATAACAAATGTCTTCTTTAGTTGTGTACATCAAGTGCCAGGTTATGTGTTTATTAATTATTAAAAGTTCTACTTCATCAAATCTAGTTGTTTATTATTACCTTTTTTTGTGGAATGAACTCTAAGAGTACTTTGGGTTTGTTGCTTTGTGGGATTTTTTTATCTTTTTTTAAATTTAAATTATTATTTTATTCCTCTTTCCTTTTGTGGCTTTGAGTATTACCTCTTGGATAGTTATATTACTGACACAGCATATTGTAAGTTTTCAGTCTGATTCACCAAGTTCAGCATCCCCAGCTGATCATGCCAGATGGATTTTGTTTGAGCTATTACCTAAATATTATATGCCACAGAAAATCAATACAGATTTACGAATTTGAAATAAAATGGTGATGCATAGTAACATCAGCTGATTTCCTTGAGGAATAATTCCATCAAATGGTTTGAATTTAAAAATAATGGGTTATATGTTACTTTATGTGAAATGTTATTGAAAATCTAAAAGCAATAGATCTTGATTCTACATGATAGAAAGCTTAAGATATCCATCACATCAAAGAGGTATTAAGGGCTAGGCTTCAGGCATTCCTGGGTTTTGTGAATGGAAGGTCTCCCGCAGAGAATGTTAGTGTCACTCTGTTGGCTCCAAAAGAAGGCGAGTCATCTGATTTACATTAAGCAGGGAAAATACAATAAGTGATGTCTTTTCTTTTGTTGTTGTTGTAAATATTTTATTTAGAATTCAACAGATCTGAATGTTTCTTTGTTTTGTTTGCAAACTTCCTTTGAGACATTATAAGCAAATGCAGTCCTCATTTCTATGTATCAGGCTCGTATTTCAGTGTCCGTAAGTTATAATATTGCTTTTGCTCCTCGTTTCACATTCTTAGCCTTCAGAGACCTTTATTTTGGATTTCTCTCCATTGTGAGTGACATTGCTTCTGCTGTACTTTAAACTACTTGGCTTGAATTCTGCCTGATCCTAGAGATTTGCTACTTTTGAATCTCTCCAATTAATTTAATCCTTTTGCCACACAGACCCTGCAGTTATCTAGGATAAAGTATTCTTACTGTCAGTGCCAAATAGTAAGCTGTTAGTGTCCTCTCTTGTAAATGTAATCAGAAGCATTGATTAAATACGCCAATTATAACTTTCTGTTCTTTTTGACATCATCTTTCTCTTTGATCTTACTCGAAACTTTCTTTACTTAGGTATTTTTTGGTGACAGAGACAACTGTAGCACAGATCATATTAATGTGTTTAGGACTCATATACAATGTCTTATAGAGAGCATCTATCATCTGCCTTGTTCTCTTTTCTGTCTTTCAGCTTCCTCCTTGAGGCTTTGCTCTCCATGTCAAGCTTTTCTTCACCTTCTTTTCTTCTTTCCTGCATGATCTAACTACATGAGCAAATAGACAGCGCAATATGTCTCTCTATATATACTACTTCCACACTTCCAAGCTATAGGAAAAAAACTATGTAGAAGGGAGACCTTAGCTAATAGTCTGTAGGGGGTGAACAGTCAAACTGGAATCTGCAATTTGCTTGTTCAGAATGTGCTGTGAGGTTGATTAAAAGTGATCAAGTGAAAACATATGGTAGGAGAAGTGAGGGAAGAGAAAGTCATATAAAGTTCCATAAAATCAATTTTGTTGCAGTCTGTGAGCCAATGAAGGTCTGATAGAATGGAATGAAATGTGATTTTGTTGTTGTTGTTGTTTAGGAACCCTGCGATGGTATGTTGAACAAGATGCAGCTGATAAATAGATTTCTGCTGACAATCCATGGGAGCTGAATTAAAATAGTGTGGGAGTAGTAGAACAAATGAACAAATTAAGACTACTTCACTGTCAAGTACAAGTAGTGAATGTTTTAGAAATAATAAAAAAAGTAGGTTGTTATTGAATATTAATCTAAAAAACTTAAAAAGCAACATTTCGCTGAGTAGTTACTAAGATCAAATGTCTGGAGAAAGCATAGAGAATAATTCACCGCTAAATAAAATATACACATATAAATACAATAAGTCATGAAATGAGAGAGCCTTCTGGAGAAGAAATTGCCTATTAGATAAGAGTATTGCTTGCTTTTGGAAGCATATGGCCTGAGTCTCTTTTACAACTGGCACCAAAAAAACCCAATCAAACAAAAAAATATGTCAGGTCAAATACCTAGAGTTATCAAAAATTAATACTCAACTATAATAGCATTTTCTATATTTTATATAGTGTCTGTATGGGACTACAATATGGATTTGGCCCATAGGTTTTGTTTTGAATAGTGGAAAAGCAGATGACAAACAGTATAACAACTCATCTGCAAAACACATGGGTGACAGGAACAAACAGGTAAGTCGCAATGGTTTGGTTTTTAGGTTCAGTGCTAACAAGAAAATGCACTGTGCATGCAAGCAGAATTCTTAGCCTTTAGCTGTCAAACCAGTATTTGCTGCTGGTCTCATCAGCCTGGGAAGTTCATCACAGCAGTCTTCAAGGCACATTATCACACTTAGTTGTTTAGAATACAAATTGATAATAAATTATGAAAGTGCGTAAGTAATACAAGGCAGCTACAATTAAACTGCGTCAAGTTTCAGTCTTTGTGTTGGAGGGCATTATGTATAGATCATTAACTGTGAAGTACTGAACAATAAATATGGTTGTTATTATTATAACAAAAGACTAAAAGCTTTTTGACACACTATAGATTGTTACCCAGAAGAATGACAAATTGCTGGGATTTATAGCTTTTAGGTATTTAATAAAAACATAGTCAGGAGAATATGTCATTCTGCTATCAGGAAATAATTGAATTGCCCCGATCGCCAGGAATTTGACACTGGTCGTAATTTTGATTTAAAAGCTAGTGGAAGGTACTTTTCACATTGAGAATCTAAACTGTGGATGGCATGTAGGCAGCATGTAACATTTTCTGGGAATACAGTCTCAAAAGCTCATAAAATAGGAACCAAAATGATGGTAAACTAGACTGGGAATGTTTATCATTTGAAGAGCTTGCAGACTTCTGGAACAGGTAGCTTTATAAATTGGAATATGGAAAGAAACTGGTCTGACAAAATTAAAATTGGAAAGTGGTCTGACAAAAACAAGATAATTAGAAGTATTAACTGCAGTTTTAAGTGCTGTCATTGGTTTTACATTGAGGCCAATACAGTGACAGAAAAAGAAAAAAATGTTATTAAAAAACATGTCTGATAGACAAGTTCTTTGTTTATGTAAAAAACATGAAAAATGCAACATAATCTAATATATAAAGGGAATTCCACAGTGATGATTTGCTCTAAAGCAAAGACTATAATTTTAAATCTTGGAACATAAATTTTAATCTGTTACCATAGGTGCATAACTGATGTTTTCTTGTTTTAAATTACACCAGTTGACCTGGAATGAAAGACATAAAGAAAGGCAAACCTTTTAAATATAAATGTCAGAATCCCGGATACAGTTTAGAAGGGTGAATTTTGAAAAACTGAATAATAGTTTTCTATTGATTAAAGTCAGTTTTGATTCTATGGCAACGAGCTGGAAATCTACTACTATATAGTTCTAAAAAAAGATGAATGTTACTTTCTGATGTCCCTCTTTTTAACTGGTCTCTTCTACCAAAGGATGTGGATTGATTTCTATTTCATACCCCCTTCTCCCAGGATGTTAGGACAGACAGAGAACAAAGTCAGTGACTAACTTCTTTCACAAAAACCTGTGATCTGTGAGTTACTCATTCTGGAATGGAATCATTCCTATGTTCTCTACCTGTGAGCTTCATCACTTACCTTTTTCGTTAGAAGCCCTCACCCTATCACACATATGTAAATGGCGTACTCTACACATCTCCTCCACCAGGAAAAATAAACAAAGCCAGATACTTACTTCCTCTATGCATGCAGAAAATGTAATTTTTACCAAAAATATCTCTTTATCTTCCATGTCGCATTGCAGTCAGTCTTAAAATTCAGATGGTAATGTCCTTTCCTGAAGTATCAGGGCACGCCCCTCCCTCCCAAAAAAAACCCCACATCTCAACCCCCCAAAAAACCCAAACATGTTTTGGTATCAGTTTTCATTGAAGATCACAATCTTGCACTGTTATAGAACCACAAAATCACAGAATGGTTGAGGTTGAAAGAGACCTTTGGAGGTCATCTGGTCCAAGTTCCCTCCTCAAGTAGGGCGACGTAGAGCCAGTTGCCCAGAACTGTGTCCAGATGGGTTTTGAAGATCTACAATGAGGGAAACTCCACAACCCCGCTGGGCAACCTCTGCCAGTGCTCATCCACACTCACAGCAAAAAAATGTTTCCTATTCAGATGGACTGTTCACTGGGCACCCTAGTTCCACCTTCTTTGCATCTTCCCTTCAGGAATTTATACTCATTAATAAGATCCTCACTGAGCCTTCTCTTCTCTAGGCTGAACAGTCCAAGTATTCTCAGCCTTTCCTTATAGGAGAGATGCTTCAATCCCCTATTCATCTCTCGTGCTTTTTTCCTGCACTGTCCCCAGTTCATTGATTTCTCTCTTGTACTGAGGAACCCAGAACTGGACACAGCAGTCCATACATGTGTGACCTCTCCAGGGACGAGTAGAGGGGAAGGATCACCTCCCTCGACCTGCTGGCAATACTCTTCTTAATGCAGCCCAGGAGATCATTAACAATCTTTGCTGCAAGGACATTTTGCTGGCTCATGTTCAAGTTGGTATCCACCAGGACCCCTTGGTGCTTTTCTGACAAGCTGCTTTCCAGTTGGGTGGCCCCCAGTATATAGTAGTGAAATAAATATCTGAATAAATGCCTAAATTTGATCTAAGTGGATAAATTGTGGATTATTAAAAATGGAAGCAACTTAGTTAGCAAAGATCAAACCTGTTTCCTCAGAAATTCATCCTGTTTCTCAAGCAGCAGTGATGTCATGTATAAAACCATATCTACAATTCAGAAACATGTTAATTTTGAAGTTCTGAAACACATCTCCATTGGAAGCCAGACAAGCAGCCTGATATAGATTGGAATAGGGCTAAGAATAGATTCCAAGATTCTTTCCTGATATCCTTACAATCAAAAACTTAGAGCTTGAAACTCTTTTTTCTTCTGTTCATTAATACCTTTTATGTCTCAGTTTTTGCCAGTAGAACTTCTTAAGTTTTTCAAACTCTGCCTCTGAAACAAGAATTGCCCCTCTTGTCAATGCTATTCAGTATAGTTCCAATATATCTCTTATGGAATTAGGGAATTAGGAATATCCCTGATTGCCTTTTTTTCGTTGCTCACTGTATTGGGTTTGCGTGGAAAGGTTTTGGTAGCAGGGGACTACAAAGGTCTGTGAGAAGCTGCTAGAAGCTTCCCCCCTGTCTGAAAGAGCCAATGCCAGCTGGCTCCAAGATGGACCCACTGCTGGCCAAGACCGAGCCAGTCAACGATGGTGGTAGTGCCTCTGGACTAACATTTTTAAGAAGAGGTAAAAAACACTGCGCAGCAGCAGCCATGAGAGAGGAGTGAGAATACATGAGAGAAAAAGTCTTGCCAGACACCATCAGAAAAGAAGAACGGGGAAGAGGTGCTCCAGGCACCAGAGCAGAGATTCCCCTGCAGCCTGTTGTGAAGACCACAGAGAAGCAGATTGTCCCCCTGCAGTCCATGGAGGTTAATGGTGGAGGAGATATCCTCCCTGCAGGCTATGGAGGACCCCACACCAGCTCAGGTGGATGTGTCCAAAGGAGGCTGTGACCCTGTGGAGGGAAGCCCACGCTGGAGCAGGCTCCTGGCAGAACCTGTGGACCTGTGCACCCCATGGGTCTGTTCCCCGTGCAAAGGCCCCGTGCTGGAGCAGTTCATGAAGATCTGCAGCCCCTGAGAAGGACCCATGTTGAAGAAGTTTGTACATGGTTGTCTCCTGTGGGAGGGACCCAACACTGGAGCAGGGGAAGACTGGAGGAAGGAGTGACAGAGATGACGTGTGATGAACTGACCGCAACCTCCATTCCCCATCCCCTGGCAACACTTGGTGATAGGAGGTAGAGAAATCAGGAGTAAAGTTCAGACTGGGAAGAAGGGAGGTGCGGGGCGCGGTGTTTTAGGGGTTGGTTTTATTTCTCAGTATATACTCTGATTTTGTTGGTCATAAATTAGACTAATTTCCCCAGATTGAGTCTATTTTGCCAGTGACGGTAATTATGGAGTGATCTTTCCCTGTCCTTATCTCAACCCATGAGCCTTTTGTTATATTTTCTCTCCCCTGTCCAGTTGAGGAGGCGGAGTGATAGAGCGGCTTGGTGGGCACCTGGTGCCCACCCAAGATCCACCCACCACACTCACTTAGGAGGCATTTTCAAAGTATGTCTTCTAGATCAGGCCCTGCATGAAATGCAATGAGAAGAGATGAAGATGGTCTTAATCCTGCAGTCAGTAAAGTACATGCTCACTCAGGCTTAGTCCTCAAAACAGAGACATTTACTTTCTGTGGCATAGACTTTTTATATTGCCAGTAAGAATTTAGATAAATTGATACTAAAATCACAATGAGGATCCACAGGAAGTCCACCCAGAGTAGACCTAATGCTTAGATCACTAGTTTTATGGTTCAGAACCTTTTGAGATTGTTACAAACCACAATTAGGTCAGGTTAAAGTATTTATTCTCTTAGGAATGCAAGGTAAATATTTTACAGTGTTCAAGCAGCCTCAGACCTCATACCCAGTTTACATTTTAAGTGGACTATTGGCAGTCATTCTTTCTATATTGCATAAAAGCTTATTAAAGTGCAATTTTGCCTCATAGGTTGCATATAAAAGGTCAGAACACAATGGGACTGTGCATACATGTTATTAACGGGCATTTCATGTACAAAATTTCTCCACCACTGACTGCTAGATTTATATTTCTTCAGATGTTTTTTTTACTGGCCCCAGGAATCTGAAATGTTTTATTAAAGAACACCAGCTCAGTGCTTATTGGTTAATAGGCTTCATAGAAAAGAAAATAGGCAACATCGTTTGTATGAAATAATTTTTAAAAGTAACTCTATTAACATTTGCATGAGATTTCTTAGGTTTTCTCTGAATATTTGATAAGCTATCTCATACAGAACATCAGGCACTGTGAGTCCCATGACTAGGTTTCAGAAGGGAGATAGCTGTTCTGTCTGTCTGCAAGGCAGTCAGCTCAGAAAGGATACTGCACTTCTACGCATAAATATATCTCTCTACTGAATGCAAAAGTTAATTTCACATGCTATAAACCATAAGGTATTTTTGTACTTTTTATCATAATTTTTAAGCTGTGTGCCTCAATTATTTGTAAATCTTACTCAGGTTCTACTCTGCAAGTATTTTTTTTAGTTTTCTTATCCACATCTTTTCCACAGCAAGCATGAAGAAAGGTATTCATGTAAATAGTTTCTAAACAGGATGTCTTTTGTGTGTTCAATAACATTTGTAATAAATATAAAGAGCTCAAGGATCATCTTTTTCTAGTTCATGATGGCTCCCAGTGTAACCTAAAAGAAGTTTCTTAGAAGGAAGTTTATTATTTTAGAGCTTGAAGGACACAAGTGAAAAGAAAGAAATGATCTAAAAAATTTCCTGTATTCTGTATGGTTTCTTACCATTCCCTACATAAAAAGTCTTAAGACATTAAAATTTTTGTGATAGTCATTAAAGCTGTTCTCAAAAGAAACATGTGATAAGGATTAAAATCTTTTGTGTTATATCTTAAATCAATGTGATTTCAAAGAGTTGCTATGTTAAACCTTGAAAATTGCATTTTTAGTTGAAACACCAATTGAATTTCAAATCTAGTGCAGGCTGTGCACGGAGTGCAGGGCAAAAAGCCAAAAATTTCTGAATTCTAATCTTGGGTCTTAAAATTACTTTCTGTATGGCTTTTGGCAAGTCACTTAGAGTCTCTGCCTCAGCAGATTTATATTTTACTACTACCTTACAGTTTCTTCTGACTATTAATTAGCCAACATCTATAGAAGTTTTAAGACTATAGAATATGCCGTATTTTTGTTTCCTGGTAAAGCCATCATTTCATTATATAGTATGATACACAGCTTTATAACTTACATTTCCAGATGTGAACCAGAGATACACCACATACACTAAACAGGGAAATTAGCAATTTAGATAACCAATTCATCTCTCCAAATGATATTAAAAAACTGAAAACTCACTACAGAAAATATCCTTTATCAAACTCAAAGCTTTTGTTTTGCTTTTGAACAAACAGATGTTTGCCACTTCCATATGTCACAGCTGCATGCAACATTGAGATCAGTACTGTTGTTTAATTACCCTAGACTCATCACAGAACCTTCTCCAGACTTTGGGTTCTAAATATGTGTGTCAGATGACTTCTCCGCTGTCTGTGACGCTATCATGATATTGGTTTTCTTATTGGCTCAATGCAAGTTTTTGCCTGCTTCAAATGAGAAAAGCATACATACTTTCCTTACATTCCTCCCTGATTTAAAATATGCAAATTCCTCTTCTTGAAAATAGCACTGGCATCTGGGATTATGTTTAGGAAATCCAATATCATCTATTGCTAAAAAGAAACAGAAGCTGAGAAATATAAAGGGCAAAATGTTGTACTAGGAAGTTATTCTTAGTACATTCTTCCTCTGTTATTATTGCTTTTTAATGAATCCTTCTAAGAGCTTGATCCTAAACCATTGAAGTTAATGGGAATTTTACCATTAGTGGCTATTGTAGAAATGGATAAGTCTGAGGGAGTAAAGTGCTGTTTTTTAAAATACATTGGTGAGTAAAGTGAGTTTTCTTTTGACCAGCAGTATTTATTATGATCTCGAATTATGACAGTTTCCTGTACGACTATGTGGAAAGCTGAAGTTATCATCAGGAATAGGTAGGTTAGGTTCACAGTTAATTTGGGGTCCACATTGGCACCAATGTTTTGTTGAAAATTTTTTAAAGTCAAACCCTGTGCATCAAACAAGCACAAACAGATTCACGTCCATTGCTCCCCAAGACAGACCATCACTTTGGCAATGTAGTGATTTTAGGGCAATACTTTAGGGCAGGAGGAGGACAGACGTAAGTCAGGACAGGAGTGTGCTGCCAACACACTGAAAATCCTTCCTAACAAAAAGCTCAGGAAGCATCAGATTGTTTCTGTCAGCATTCTGATTTCTAGGTTTCTCAGAACCACAAAATTCTGAATTTCTTAAAATCATAAAAATGTTAGTTGGAAAATGACATGCTGAGATCCTCTTCTACTTGAAAGAGACCTATTACCAAAGATAGATGAGGTGGGCTGCAGCTTTGTCTAGATGCGTCTTGAAAAACTCCAAGGACTGATTCCCCAGTCTGCCTGGACAACAATTACCAGTTCATGACCCTCCTGGTGATGAGCTTTTTCCTTAAGTCTACTTGGAACCTCCCATGCACTTTGTGGTTACTGAGAAAAGTTTTGCTCCATTATCACTGTAAGAACTCTTCAGGTCACTGTAAGCAACTATTAAATCACGCTGTAGCCTCTCTCCTCTCTGTCAGACTAAACAAGACCATCCGTTCCATCCTGTCTCTATCAGATATGTACTTTAGGTTCTTGAACATCTTGGTATATCTCCATGGGATTCTTTCCAGTTTCCATTTCTCTTCAACTGGGGGCCTATAAATGAATACATTATTCCTGGTGTAGCCTCACTAACACTGACTAAGGGGGGACAATAACTTCTCTAGATCCGCTGGACACAACTATCCTAAAGTACTGCAGTCTGTGGTTTGTGTTATTTGCAATGAGACCACATTGTTGGTTCATATTCAGCCTTGCATGCACCAAAACCACTCCTGAGTACTACTACCAGTAGTAGTACTCAGCTAATTGGTTGATTGCTCATTCTGGAGCATGGTGCAAAACCTCCCCCATTTTCCCTTTTCAAACTGTATGAGGTTTCTGTTGTCCCAGTCCTTAAGTTTATAAAGGTCACTCTGAAATTTTTCTGAGGAATAACTATATTGTCCCTTTCAAATTACGTACAGTTTAAGGACCACAGACTAAGCAGAGGAAGGTAAGGAAGTTTGCAGTTTAACATTGCCTGCCTGAAACATCTTTAGAGATTGTACCAAAGGCTCATTTTCAAAAGACAAATATTGCTTATATTCTGCTGTTAAAATTTCCCCAGGTTTTCAGCTTTCTTTACTAACTACTTAAAGCCTTTGAAGAGTGCTCAGCACGAGACCTTCAGAAAGTCCTATTAGCACCTTCTGGAATTTTGAACTCCATTTTTTCCTTTTAAGACTGACTGCAAAAGTGCTTACTTTCAGAGTCCAGTTGGGAGGTGTGAATCTGAGTAACTCAAACTGTTGCAGAGGGCACATGAGATAAAGTGGTTGTAAAATCAGTGAAAGTAAAGGACAGTACGTTTGTAAAGCATGTAACTGGAGCAACTGACAATACAAGAAAGTATGGGAGAGTATTCTATTTCAAAATAAAAAATGAAAGCCATTGGATCTAGGCTTTGTAATTTAGACTATTAAATGTTCAAAGGAAACAGAGTGTTTAAATGGAAATGAGGTGACTTAGATTTAAACTTGGACTACTAAAGCAAGAGAGAAAAATAAGACCACATTTCAGTGAAAGGGAATATGCCAATTTGAAACGAAGAACATTTAATAAAACTTCCTGAAAGAAAAATCTATCAGACTGCAGAAAAAAGCCTCTCAAAGGTAACAAATGCCAGAATCCCCAGTGCATGGAACATTTTAACTGATCCTAAACTGATCAAAACATTTGTGAATGAACAATAAGGATCAATCCTGAATGGACAGGGAGGCAGACTACATAACCTAATAGGTCTTCTCTTTCTTTAACTTCTGTGAATTTACGGCAAATTAAATAAGCACTGGGACATGGTGCCAGCACTCAGAAAATAGCATGCGAGGGAATCAAGCTACTAACCTTGAAAAGAGAGAACAGTAGAGAAAAGAATGTCCTAGCAAGTTTGTAAATATAAAGTTTTGACAACTAGTGTTTACCGAGCTCATTATAGGAGAAAATAACATTGAATATTCATATCAGGGATGAGCAGAGACGGGATAAATCTTTTCAGAAACAATATACACTTTCAGCAGAGAACAGGGGTCTCACTAGCGAATGTATATGGAATGGAGTGATTTAGACTAGATAACAGACTACTTTATGGGAAGTAGAGCTTAAAAGTTTTGCAAACAGCATTTTTTTCATGTGGAAATGAAATCTGTGATGTACTTATATTTAAATTCATGAACCATTCCTTTGAGGTATCCTGACATAACTATGGAAAAGGTTTTATGAGATCATTGCCATCAGGTAAAAAGAATACTGTGTACTGTTTTATTAAAGACAGATTTAAGTCCAAAGCTCTGGAAAACATTTAACAAACAGCAGGAGGCAAAGGAAGTAAAAAGGAAAGATTAAGCTTTACAAAATCATTTTCTCTCCTCCAGGCAGCTGGGGGAGGGGAATTGCAATTTCCAAATATGTAATTTCAGAATGTTCTGAATACAGAAATCTCTCTATCAATTCAGACCAGTAGATTTTCAGTCTTGAAATCTTGTGCCAGTAGGTTATATCTGATATTTCATTAAAAAAATAATAATAAATAAATCATCCAGTTGAGTGGTTTAGAATATGCTCAAAATTCTCCACACTGATCAGAGGACGCATCCAATCAATTCTTTCGGGATAATTAATTATTTATTTGGGTCATAAAGTTAGGTAAATTCTTTCTTAATTGCTCATTATTTTTTGTTTCTTTTGCTTTGTTTTAGTCTTCCTGTCTATATTTTCCTGAGAATAGCTAATACTGTAAAACAGTCTTTGACATAGGGCTGTCACTGTTTCCCATGTGCGTTGGCCAGCAGATTATTTTAGCTTTAAAATTCATAATCTGTTTCAACAATTCCATATAATTCAGGATAATAAAAAGAAATCTTAACAAATATTGACACTGGTGTTGTGTGCTGCCTTGAGAAGCAAGACATACCAATTCTACAGAACACATGTAATTTTTTAAATAATACAAACAAGTATTCATAAAAGTACTGCAGTGACTACAAAGCAGTATTGCTCTCAACTCTGTTCAGGATTCAACACCTGTGCCCAACTCATAACCAACAAAGAACACATTTAAAATTTCAGCTACATGTTTTGGTGTTATGTCATGGTTTGCTGCACATTTGATAGGGTGAACCACGGTCAGGTTATTAAATGTCATATGTCACAAATGTGAAGGCATCAGAAAAACAAGTTCTGTACCTGCTTTCTCCAAAATATATAATCCATTCAAGAAAGTATTTTGAATCCACCATAAACAGTCTATATTCCTGAAAAATAGCAGATTTTTTGAGACTGTGTGGACAGGCACTGCAGAAAGCCTGAGACACTTGAAAAGATTTATGCAGAAATGTAAATTGTGAATAATGGGCCATTCAAAATTACACTGCTGAAGCTTTCTTACATATAGTTCTGAAACTGGATTGCTATTTCCTCATTGCTAGTCCTGCTCTGTTTCTTATTTGCAAGACAATCTATCACTCACAGTCTTTTAGGACAATATAAGGTCCTGTTAACACTAAAGAGATACAGCAGTAAGTGGAACAGGAGGAATTTGCTATTTGGACTTGTCTCTTAAATGAGACTTACAGTGGACATCAATGCATCTTGGCAGTACAGGGTGACACACTCGCTGAGCTACACAATCATTAGACTAAACCCAGATGGTTAATTGAAATGCGATCTGTATGTTTATATTATTTGATTACAAAAATGGCAGATTATGAATCTAAATGTACACTGAAGAAACATTAAGAAAATCTGCTCATTTATGGGCCTTCAGTCTAGAGTAACATTCTAGTAACACATGCTCTGTTCCAGCGTCAGCCTCTGTACTATGCATTATTTTGCTTGCTTTCCTTGATAATGACATCATATGTTCTTAAATTACAGTATCTGCTTCTCAAATGAGAGCTCTACTTCTTCCCCACACAGCTGAGCAATACAGTACTTAGCATTTTTCACGTCCAAAGTCACAGCAGATGTGCTGTTGTTTTAACTGAAGTGACAAAAATAAAACGATCTGAACTGCTCTAATTTCTTCACTCTCCCCCTTTTGTCACTACACTTCAGAAGTGAATTTACACAGTACTGCACTGCATTTTTAATATGCACTTCAAATTCTATAAAGTTGTTCCGCTAAAGACTTTCCAGATTCTTTCAAGAGTGATGGTGTTGTCTCAAGGTATATGTGTAAGTTTAACGTTTTCTCTCAATACCATCTTCTAGAAATTGTACAATGGGGATTACCAGTCCAGTATTCTTCAATTTAACATTCTTCATTTAAAACATGTGCTCTAAGTTTTCACCTATGAGCTGACAAGGATGTTGATTTAAATGGCTAAAGTCTCTCAAAATGTACCTGAAACATGATTCACTTCATTAGCCTAATTTTAGTGCTATAGCCATGTATGAAACAGAGAATAAAGACCACGTAAAGACAAATTGTATATAACCACCTTTTCACTAGTGACAGCCTGCATAGACCAACAAGTGGGTATCATCACCTGGGAGCTAGCAGAGCCTGGATAATTTGGTGAGTTTCTTCATTATATTTTTACAGTTATTTCTATCAATAAGGTTCTATGAGACCTCCCCAAAAGACAAAACCTATGTACCAGTGACATTCCAGCATAGCAGCTCTGAGTCCCTTCTCACAAAGAATTATTGCTGAGGAGGGAGGAAATCAGTTGAAAATACTGAGAGCTGCAAGTACCTCTACAGTTCTATGAAAATTCAGGGTACCTGTATGCAGTCTGTCTGTATACTCAGGAATAGACCTAATGCAGGGAGTTTCAACAGTACTAGTTTACATCTTCAGAACCTATATATCTATTAAAATGACTGGATCATCAGAAAAGTTATCTTTAACTGATAAGTTAATTCATGCCAATTTTCTTCTCTGTAAGCTTGCCATTTTCTCATTTTTACCTAGAGAGTAAAACCTAGCAAGTTCTGTAGTACAAGCCAACAGCTGCCAGAATAATGGGGTTTTCAAAGAATTTCGATGGCTGATACCTCTAAAAAGTTTACTCTTCAAATTGCTCTTCTGCAAAATTATCTCCTGAAATTCAATTATCAATTCAAAATTGACTATTTCTAAATTATATTCATGTAGTGTACTGTCCAATGAAATTCTATTTATTCTTGGGTTTAGTCTTATATCTGATTAGTGGTATTGTTCAAAGATCTCCACTGTGCAGGATGAAACTCTTTCTCAATATATGTGGCTATAATACAAATTT
Source organism: Stercorarius parasiticus (assembly GCA_013396915.1). Taxonomy (NCBI): domain Eukaryota; kingdom Metazoa; phylum Chordata; class Aves; order Charadriiformes; family Stercorariidae; genus Stercorarius; species Stercorarius parasiticus. Next base: position 98,928 of record VWZL01005969.1, on the reverse strand, counting down.
TTGAAACAATGACCACAAAAACCTTTTTTAGTCATGAAATTGTCTCTTTCTTCTAGAAATCAACAGGAGTTGTTCCAGGATAAAAAATTGAAAATGAAGAAACCCTGACTTATAAGATACCGGCACTTATCAGAGTAGATCCACATCATGAACTTATTCCTTCTTTCAAACAGCAAAATAAATAATTTCCCTTTCAACAGTTGCTACAAGAAAAACACTTAATATTTAAATTTGTGAGTATTATAAAAAAAGCACAATTTACTAACTTTGAAGACTTGAGTAAAATCTGGAACAGGTGCTTTCAGCGTGAGAGATGCTTTATAGCACATCTTTTCTCCTGATATGCAACTATACAGAATACCAGTTGCAGTTCTGATTTGTTAGCAGTTTATAACTACCCTGTATAGTGTAAAATAGTGAACCAAACTGTAAAATACTGAACAGCTGGATCCTGTCAGGATTTTTAAGGTTAAGTGAAACACATTACTGCTAAAAGTGGAATATAGCATTTTAAACTTTTTCATGCAATCCAACATCTCTCTCAGAATAGACCTGTAAGAGTAGAATAATCAAGGCTAGACCTAGCCAAACTACCAGTGGGCTAGAGGAAACTGTACATTTGCTGCTGTATTCACTAAGCAGGTATACAGTGCCATAAAAGCCCTATATGCCTTTAAATTTGAGCCTCATGCATTTACCTGATTTATCCATTCATCACTTTGCTATGTCACCACGTCCTTCATTAACTTGTGTCATCAATAGATTAAATACAATTATTTGACTATGAATAAATTGGGTGTTAACCTCCTCCCACAGTGAAATACTCTGGAAAAGTTGTCACAGAAAGTAATCCCTAATATGACCTTAAGATCTTCCTTCTTGTTAATTTTAATTAACTAACATGCCAATCAGAGATTCAGTGTATGGGGTTTTTTTCCTAGCCATTATCACTGTTTTTGTAGATCTTTATTTTAATCTATGCATTAGTACCTTTGCCTAGCTGCCTCTGTGTGTGTGTGTGTGTTCGTTTTCGTATCAGGTCACTCAGGCAATCTGCAAAACTGTGAAAGATCAACAATGCCATCTGCAGGTATAAGATAATTCCTGGTCTGGACACATGCTTGCTTTAGCTTTTTCCTTTCCCTGTCTTTGAATAGGATATTTCTTCTAGAGTGAAGTCAAATGATGCTCATACCTCAACAAGTTTTGGTTGGACCAAATTTGTGTAGGTCTGTCTTACTGGACAGGACCTAGATATAAAGATTTTGGCTTATATCCATTTTTTATTAACCTATACAAAAGACTGGATGTTTCTTTGAGGCTTATTCAAGCTATTCAGAAATATCCAGCCTGAGAAATGGAACTGGGAAGCCTGTTAAAGAATATTTTTCCAGCTTCCTAGTATTTTTGGTTTTCCAGCAAGTTTGTGGACAGAGCCAGGACTGGTTTTCTCGTGATCTGTCACTTTCTTTTATTTCCAGGTGAAGTTGATAGCAAAGCCTACAAGGATGTATATGCTATAGTTGCTCCCTTTCCATCCCTATTGAAGATGAAGAAGGCACAATAAAGTGAAATTTAAAACTGTGAGGAAATGTGTACGCTAGTCATATAAGTGATGAACTTCCTATGAATATCCTATGAAATGAAAGTAACTCCTACCATCAGTAAAGTTGTTACTAGAATGAAGAAAATTTATGGTCAGAAACCAGAAAATTCTGAATATTCTTCTGATTCTTTGACTGAATCAGTGGTCCTGGGCAGAAACAAAGGTTTTTGTACTCGCTCTCTGCATCTGTAAAATTAGAATACTAATGCTTACCTCTCACAAGGGAATTGTGAGCTTTTAATTAGATAATGCTAGTAATCTGTTCTGAGTCTGCAAGTAGCAAAGAATTATTCTTAAAACAGTACTGAGTTATAAATATACTTCTTACAGAATGTAAAATGAATAGTCCTTTAGAAAGGTTCCAAGATCAAGTACTTCTGTGAGTGAACTAAGTTAATCTCCTTCATTAAGCCAAATCAACTGAAAGGTTGGCTCAGAAAGGAGACATTTACATCAGTTCAATCCATTTAGGAATCTGTTCAAAATCTAACAAAGGCCATTTGATCCTTTCAAAAGAACTCTATGGGTTTTTTTCCCCCAGTTTATTAATATTAAATAGAAATTATATTGTGAGTGGATTTATTTCAAGTTCCCTAAAAAAAAATTATCTTTGCATAACTTCCTAAAATTAATAACTTTGGAACTCTTACGAGTGGACATTTTGGATGACAAAGATTTTAAACAGAAGAGAGTCTGAAGATATGTTTCACAACTTTACTTATATGTGTTCTGTGATACAAGAAAGCATTTCAGGAGTTGTCAGATAAGCATGGATATGCATACAGAATTTCATAAGCTGCTTTTTCTGACTTCAAGAAACTGCATCAGATTTTAAAATATTTGCAACATATTTCTTAACTAGTAACAGATACCTATAACTGTACCCTTATTCTTAATTTGGCCTCTACATTTCAGAGGCTGTCACCCACAGCTGATGGCCAGATGCACTTGTAAGCAGCTTTGTCCCACAGCATGGCAGAGTATTATTTTTTATAACACTATCTTTCCCGTCTCGTTATGTGCCACCCCGCCGCCCTGTCTTTTGTATTTAGCGAAATTAACTTGAATTATATTCTGAAGTAGATTTTGCAAGTGTTTAATGAGCTGGTTGCACGAGAACAATTCCGTTGACCTTGTAAGCATAAATGTTAGATTCAGTGCTGCACATCTAACAGGCATGAATGAACCAGCAGATGCAGCACAAGAGTTAAGGGGCTGATTAGCTCAAAGGTACCTTTGAGACCACCAAAAACAAACTGCTGTGAAGGACAATTAGGATTACAATGCCTTTCCTGAATTATTCTATGGGTCATAAGGCTGTACTGAATCTCAACAGTGCTTCACATCCTGACATACTATGCCTCTGAGGAAGCGCTTTGTATATGTTTCCTACAGCCCACCTACTGAGAGAATCCTTCATCCCTGAGCTAAGTCTTGAAGTCTCTTTCCACCTTCTCCAGATCACTGTGTCACAAAATGTACTGTCTATGTTCAGACAAAAGGGGAAATCATAGCTTATCTTTCCTTTCCCTGGTTCTTGATTAAAAGTAAATTGGAGAGAAAATTGTGGTACAGGTTTTTCCTGTACCCCTGTGAATTAAGATAGCACAGAAGTAAATGGAGAGAAGTTTCTTGATATTTCTGTACTTTGCTAATACTTGCACTTAAGATAGTTTAAAATTTTATTTTTGACCTTCACATAAATGCTGTTGTTCAGAAAAACTAAAAAGGTTCTAGCATTTCCAAATGATTCGTTTGAAGTGCTACCATTTAGATAAAATACAAGTGAGACAAGTGGACTTTTAGGTGCTTATCAAAATTTCTTTGGGCTGATTTTCATTTTGCCAGTGTTAATATCAGGTGTCCTGCCTCAGGACCAACTGTCTGAAGAGAACTTAAACCACTTTTTCCCTTTACTTCCTATATATTAATTCCCTCCCTCTCCAACCAATACCTTTTCTTGGATATAGCATGGAATGTTACCTTCCTCTGATGCATCAGTATTATTGAATGCCTCAAACAGCTTAGTGTCAGATCAGTGCCACAGTAGGGTGCCTTCCATGCTCCTAAGGATGAAAATATAAATAAAAAATGAAATCCAGTATTTGGAAAAAGTGGTTTTGGCTGTGCCATTAGATATAACATACTCTGAAATCTACCTTTGAAGGAATATCTCATGTAAAGGAAGGGTAGCAGCATTTAGATATTCTACCTCTTTTGTATTTCCTTGAACTCAGTATATTCCAGTTGGAAAATAACTCAGCTTTGACCCACTTCAGTGAAATATTGACTCAGTTTCCTACCATTCAGTAATATTTTTCATATTAACAAGGAATTCTCATGGCAACTATTGTCATAGGAAAGACTACTATTCCACAGTTAGATTTGAGAAATAAAGGTTTTATTCATCTGTAATCTGACTTCAAAATTGTCTTTAAATCTTAACCCTAGTTCCTATATAGTTCTCCTGGATGTATAATTCTCTGTTTGGATGGAAATCATGAAAGATCAAACAAGGCCTGGCTCAATACCTGTCTTAACCTACTTAGCTGACAATTACAAAGAAAAGCTTTGTGCCACTTATAGCTTTTTTTCACTTTAAGAGACGTATGGGTTATTATTAGTGTCATTATTATTAACCATAGCAGTTAGATATTATCATTATTTTACTATCTTGTCATCTTTTTGGATTTATACCTATTAAGCTTCACTGACTCCTCCTCCCTCCCTCCCTCAACTGCAACGCTCTAAAGGCAAGAGCGAGCCCACCTACAATTCTGGGTTAATAAGCCAGAACTTTATCACTTAAAATAGCATTGCAGAAAGCCTCATTATCTTCTACATACTAATCCGACATACTGCCAATCTTCCCTCATCAACCTAAAAAAACCCATAAATTCTAGTTAAGTTTTTTTCAAAGCAGATTTCAGGTGGTTAAAAAAAAAAAAAGGTGTAGTTTCTCACATAGATCATACTTCTTTATTCCTTGTATATTCAACTTACCTTTTTCTATGATGAACCCAGATCTGCTAAACCAAGATGGATGGAGTGGATTGGTGCTAATAGAGTATTACTTGTTATAGAAAACATTTTGCCTGTGGGCGAGGAGTAGAAAACAGAAAGTCAGAACACTTCTAACCTTGTTTTATATTTTTTAATAATGTCATGATGATTAAGAAATGGTCTTAATGTTTTCTTATTCTCAAATACTTTGTTCAGACTTAGTGAATTTGTACTAATTGCAAGCTCTGCTTTTATGCAGATCCTGAAAAAAACCCAAACCTCTACATAAACAAACATACTTGTCTCATTTGATATCATATTAATCTTTAAACTAACTGAATATGTGGAAAAAACACATTATCTGCATTTCCGCTCTCAATTTAACTCATATGTCAAACAAAAGACTTTGTTTCCTATTAACTCCCTTAAGCACATTTTAAGATAGCACAGCAGTGCAATTTACAGGGAATCATCCATGGAGCAGAGCTAGGGCTACATAGAATTATTGCTATCTAAAGGAAAGATAGGAAGTTTATAAGTGTTTCTTTTACTCTTTTCTTTTATTTTGTTTTGTTTCTCTGGTACCATGAAATAGCTGGGAAAGGGAGGGACACTTTTCAGCAATGCTTCCCCACTTGTTTTTCAGCTAGTGAAAAACAGTCATTTTCTTTTTCAGTGAAACTGCTTTGCACTTAGCAGAAACGAAATGCGTGAGTCACAGCAGATGAAGGAGATGCTGATTAAAGCATAAATTCTGCTTGCTGCAACAATTTTTTTTTTTTTTTTGCTTGCAGACTGGTTCTTATCTTTGTCATCGTCAAATTCTGACTCATACCGGGAAAAGCTTGGAACAAAAGTGTATACGTGTGGGTGTATTAACATCTGGAGTAAAGCACATAATAAAACATAATTTCAAAAGACAAAGAAAAGACATTGACTTTTGTCCATGAAGGACCAAGTCCCACAGAACTGTTTCATGAAATCCAAACTGGCGATATTATATCTTTGCAAAAGCTGTAGAAGCCTGATACTTCAGAAAAACCTGCTGTGCATGGACAATGCATCTGTGCAAAGACAATAGTTTTATCATGATCCAGATGCATTGATTTCACTGTGAACACATGGAATGATTGCCATGTCAGTATTTGGCTAGGATTCATCAGAGTTTGTAAATATAATATAGAATTACTCTTTGTTTGTAAATATCATAAAGGAATGCACATGCAATACCTAATTGTCTAGGATTTCTGGGCACTGGTCTTTCAGATATCTGGAAACCTCATAGCACTATCCAAAGTGGTAACATTGTCCAGTGTGTAATAAACTTTAACAATATTCATTTTATCAGCTTCTTCCTTGGGTAAAAAGAGAGAGAGGGAAGAAAGGGAAACAAAGATTTCATTAAATAAGTTTGCTTACCTAAAATAAGTGTTGTTAGGAATTCATAATCATACATAGATTTTGACATCTGAGCTAATACCTCAGGCTACTTTTACAGCTATTGGGGGAAAATAGGCACCTCTAGAGTATAAAATGTATCGTTTTAAAGCAGACATCTAAAATGCATTTGTTCAATTGAACTTAAAAACAATAATTCAAAATTACAACTACAAAAATAAAAATAGAGTATCTATCAGAGATGCCCACATTGCAATGTCTACAGATAGATAAGAAGAATCCCTCATAAATTAAGTATGTACTGATTGTTCTTAGTCTTCAAAGCCTCAGCGCCTTACAGGTTTTGTATGCTCATGCACTATCTGTTATCTAAAATGATAAATGTTAGTGTTTATACTATTTATAATTAGCAAACATGCTGGGCAATTTTCCAAAGTCAAAAGTTGTTACAGATTCAATCATCAAACTAAGGCAACGTGGAAACAAGGTACTAAATATCTGGAGCATATTTACCTCAATTTTTTTTGAAGAATAACAATAAACAGGAAAGCAAGCTTCAAAATAGTTTTTAATGCTTCAGTATTTTTGATTTTGTCATGTCCTATATTGCTTCAAGTATCTTCATTACTTTCATCATGTAATGGTGAATTTTCAGTCCTGGTGAGGTATTTTGTATGTTAATGAACACTTTGCTTTGGTTTGCTTTAGTATAAATCACATTTCTCAGATGGGTATCTATGAACTAATTTTATCCTTTGCTTCTAAAATATCTGCTTATACAATTTCTTACGCTTGTACATCAGACAAAAAGGTACTTTTGATTTTTCTGAAGCAGTCCATTTGCCTGTTTTAAAGCTAACAAGATAATCAATCCAGCAGTCTCATAGGAGCATTTTGGAACTGAGCATCAGGCTTGTCACTCTAAAACTAAGAGGTCAAGTTTTACCCTGAACCACAGGCAACCACATTTTCATCAGTGAGCTTACACTCATGCACTCAGCAGCAGGGACTGTAAGAACACTTGATTTTCTAAAGGTCATGGTCTAAATCCAGCAACGAATTTCAGATTTTGTGACACTTGATACTGCAGTGCCAAAAGTTAAGCACCAGGATTCATTACCCTGGCTTTCTAATTCCTTCTGCTGAAAGTAGATACAGAGGTTCAAGGTGGGTGTGATGCAGCTCATTTAGTATTTTAGGCAAGTGGTCCCTGCTTCTGACACACCCACTCATCTTTCTCCTGACTCAAAGAGCAAAGCTAGCGAATGAGAGAAAGAGTATGAGCAAACTTTATGTTGCCCTGAAAAATACACAAAGTACATACTGAGCAGATACCTTGTTTACTGGAACTAATGTTCAAGAAGTAATACACAAGAGACAAGCAGTGGGGACTGCACAAGGAATAGCTTGGAATGAATGGTATGTAATATATAGGATTACCATTCCCTGTAGATATGAGCTCTTTCAGCAATAACAAAAGATACATTTTGATCCAAATAATTTTATCCTAATATACAGAAATATGAGTTTTGAGCTTTTTCAATAACATGTAATAAGAAGAACTGTGAAAAAGGGCAGCTGGGAAATAATTAAGCTCTCCATGATGCACCATTTTGCAATCTGGATCTAACATAGAAAAGCAGTAAGACCCTTCTTGAGACTTGCATATTTTAAAGGAGATATCAGTTTTATAAAGAAGCTTCTGTGAAAGCAGATGCATTACACCGGTTTTCTCTTCTCTTCTCTTCTCTTCTCTTCTCTTCTCTTCTCTTCTCTTCTCTTCTCTCTTCTTTTTTTTTTCTGTTTAGCAATAATACTGTATTTTGAAAGGTGCAGCAAAGAGAGGGGATTTAGAAAATTATAAAAGAATTTGGCAAAATTAATCATTTCAATCAGTCTCCTGAATTCAGGGGGATACATTCCCTTTCACAGGCCTGATTCCAATGGGAGCTGAAAACTCGTGAGTGTGACCTGTAAATGTTATCGCAAACAGTAACAGTGTTTGACAAATGGTCTAATCACTACAGTGTAGATCAACACATTTTTCTTTGCTGTAATAAAGTGTCTCTTCTTAGAAAGCATATGGATTTATACTTCTCCAAATTTATATAAAATTTCAGATACATGCTAACCTTGTTTTAGTCTAAAAAAGCTGAAATGTTTCACAAGACAAATATCCATACTTTTGTGAACAATACGTCTGCACAGGTCACGCATTCTTTTCAAGGGTTAAGGCAGTTACATTTTCTTGTCTCTTTTGGGACAGCTGTCTTGTTTAAAAACAAGTTTAGCCTCCTTTCCATCAACAAAGACACACAAGACAATCAATATCAAATGTCAGTCTGTTACAAAAAGACTTCTATAAAACCTAATAACAGCCTTTCTCAGGTGGCAATTGGTATAGCAAGAGTACACATATCTCAGAGAGCACCCGTGCCAAATTATGAACATTCCCACTGCTGCATAATGTATGTAAAGTGGAAAAAGAAAACACACTTTCTGGAACAGGCAATTTCCATAATTAAAAAATGAGCTCCGCTAGGACTTTTCACATTCGTCATTTCAATCCTCAGGCCATTTAGCAACAGCTAGTGAAATTACTAATACACCATTATTGGAACTGAGCACTGATGCAGAATTCTGTGTGAAGTTGAGGGAAGAGAGTTTATTTGGTAGCTTTTTGGTCTGAAATATTTTTTGTTTCAGGTGAAGCTAAAATGAACTAAAAGAATCAAGTTCTGCTAATTATCCTTCCAACTATCTGAGTAGACCTTTCAGAAATTAAATTCTTTATTGTTCATTTATTTTCAAAAAGCTAAAAAATCAATATATTTTAAAGCAAATGTATTTTTTTTAAATTCCAGAGCAACAAAATTTAAAAAAAAAAAAATAATTCTGTGATCAAAGTTTTCTAATTAAGCTGACCACAAAATTCTTGATTTTTTTTCATAATTAAATATCAATTATTAGATAAAGTTGTATGGACTGAAATTCTTCATCTCTGTGCTTTACTACTGCCGTTTTTCTTTCTTTTTTTTTTTTTTTTTTTTT
>VWZL01005969.1:56135-82255 GCA_013396915.1 Stercorarius parasiticus | reverse complement strand
TCCCCTCATCCAGGTCATTGATGAATATATTGAAGAGGACTGGACCCAGTACTGACCCCTGGGGAACACCACTCATCACTGGCCTCCAACTAGACTCTGTGCCCCTAATCATGACCCTCTGAGCTCTGTCTTTTAATCAGTTTTCTATCCACCCCACTGTCCATTCATCTAATCTATTTCCCCTTCCTTTTATGTCCTATTAAACTGTTTTTATCTCAAACCACAAATTTAACTTTTTTTTTTTCCCCCCGATTCTCTCACCCATACCACTGAGGGAGTGGGGGAGGGGAATGAGTAAATGGCTGTGTGGTGTTTAGCTGCCTGCCAGGTTAAATCACAACAATGTGATAGAAAACAAACTTACGTCTCATATAATACATAAATCTATATCCTTGTCTCAGCCCTGAAGCAAACTTGCTTGATTGTCATGAGCCAAAAAAATGCTAGAGATTATAATGGAATTACAAACACTTTGTACTGTTTCTCACTGGGATAGAGATACATTTCTTCATAGTAGCTTGTATGGTGCTGTGTTTTGGATTTGTGATGAAAGCAGTGTTGATAACACACCCGTGTTACTGCTGAGCAGTGCTTACATAGCATCAAGGCCTTTTCTTTCTAACTCTGCCCCGACAGCGAGTAAGCTGGGGGAGCACAAGAAGCTGGGAAGGGACACAGCTGGGACAGCTGACCCCAACTGACCAAAGGGCTATTCCATCCCATATGACATCGTGTTCAGCAATAAAACTGGGGGGTGGGGAGAGAGGCAGATTGGCAGGGCTGCCTTGCTCGGGGCATTGGTTGTTTGGTGTTGAGCAATTAGAGGGGTTTTTTGCGTCCTCACCTTGCCCTGTCTTTTCATTGTGTGGAGAATAATTTATTTTAGAGAACTAAAACATACCAGTCATACAAAGATACATGGGACATTTTTTGTTCTTACAAGAAATAAAATTAAATGAACTAATTATTCTGAAAATTTTAAAAATCATCTTCAGTTTACAAGAATATGAAATCCAAGAATGTTTGATTGACGTTACTCACATAAAGTTTCCCTCATATAGTCCTTGGATGTTTGTAGTGACACTCTCGTGAGTGAGAAAAGAGAAAGATTACAAAAAAAATACCCTGACACATGGAATATTTTCCAGTGAAAGACTGGAAATGCTTTTCTGGTAACAGATAGACAAGACAAATAATGTTTTATACAGTTGGCTTGTGAGAAAGAAGGAAAAATGGCTTAAAGTGATGGAATAGGATGGGGAAAGACAGCAGTACTGATTGATTACAACAAAGTGCAGTGAAAAATGCAATAAAGAAAGAGGAAGCTATGAAGAGCAGATAATGACTGCATGATATCATGATGGAGCCAGTACACTTTTAAGAACACATTTTAATTGTAGAAATATTGAAGAAAAGGCAGTGAAAATTACATGGTCTAAGAGATAGTTCAGAAAGCAAAAGCGAAGCAACTTTACAAGGATTAGAATATGTCTAGAAAGGAAGATGTGATTATTGCAAGCATTCAGAAATCAGAACTGAGACCAAAAAATAACCACGGAATCACTTGAAGTAATGCAATGTAAGACCAAGAAAAAAGTCTGTATAGCATTTCATATTCTGTTTCTGAACATTTGTTTTCTTTTTTTCAGGCTTTCCTTTTTTCAGGAAATAACTTAATAAAACAAGCAGACTGCAAATGAAAGATCAGACAATAATACAGCTTCAGAGAAGAGCTAAATGTTGTGAGGCCTGGAAAAAGTGAAAGCCAGAAAGAACCACAGAGAAGCAGGATGCTATCGTGCTATCCTGAGGGAGGAATAGTTTAACAAAAGTGGACCTTCTTCTTTATAAACAGACTAAAGAAATTGAAACAGGATGTGTGGTCACACCTGCCGCTTGTCCATTTCTGTGAGCAATAGACTCTGAGTACTGCTCTCCCATTCTACCACAAGACTAGGCATTCAGTTTCTACACTATATATCTGACTTATCCACATATTAGCTTTTCCTGCTCCTTGCCTGAATTGGATTAAGTTCCTGAAGCAGAATAGCAAAAATCACAGAAGTTCATGAGAAAGAATGTGACCAGTACTGGGGTTTCCACATCCACTGTCAACCTGTGACCAAACATGTACCAGGTATAACGTTGAACACAGGACCCAAAAATATGAGCTGAGAGATGGGCAAAAAATACCACAAACAGAATGAAACAAATTATCCTGGGAGCTATGTACAGCACCCAGGCCATAGGTCAAACATTCTTTTGAAAGAGACGGAGAATAATTATGGAAAAAAGGCTTGAACAGAAATTTTATGCACTATTTAGCAAAGAAGTTATTTTAATTTCAAGAAAAGCAGCAGGTATCTTCACCCACAATGTAGAATAATTCATGGAAACTATAAAGAAAAGAAAGAAAGAAAACAAAACACAATAAACCAAACAGCTCAATGAAGTAAAGACTTCCAAAACTACTCACTGGAGAAACATAATTTTACGTGGTTAGCTGAAAGTCATTGTGTACACAGAGATGACAATGGATGTAAAATTCTACCAAAGGAGTTTCAGTAACAATATAAGGAAAGTTTCATGGACACAAAACAGACGTTCTTTTGTTGGTAAACTGCACTACTCAATATTTTTTTTTTTTTCTGAAGGCATAATGCTGAATTGCTACTGTGTTGATGTACAAATGTTTTTTTTCAACCAATGTGGGAGGTTGAAATAGGTTCACAGAATTAGGAAAGGGCATCTGTACCTCATTCAGCTGTTTATGGCATTTGTGCTGTGCTTGCTGCTTTGTTAATGAAGGCTGTATGAATAACTCAAATGAGATGCATTTCTCAATCCATTTCCATGAGAATCTCATTGCTTTTACTATGCAACACTTCTGATTGCTATGCATTGTTATTATTAGATTAAATTCGCTTCATTGCAATTTATTTACAGGCTTTCTACTTACATGAGAACCTGAAGCACAGAAGAGTTTATCTCAGGACATACTCCAAATACGTACTGATTCTCTTCTGTTCCCACTGAGTTTAGATAGAGTTAAAATCACTTGACACCTCACAAAATGCATCCCTTTAAGTTCCTTGTTACAGTGTTAAATGTTATAGCCCTTATAGTTAGGCAATTAACCTCACTGTCCCAAGAGCATTGGAAGTCTTTGGAGTCTCTTCTAGGGCTTTAAATGTAGGGAGCAGAATCATCCTCTGGGACTTTATCATGTATTTCTATCAGAAAGAAGACCACCGAACATTTGTTTGCTTGTTCCCACAGATTGAAACTCAGACCAAGAAACAGGAAAGAGTTAATGTGCACTAGAAATCAGAATCCCTTAGATTTCTGTGAAAGACTATAGGTTTGAGAAGCAATAGGAGGAATTATATTTTTACTATTTCTTCTTGTTTCACTACCCGTGGTCTGGGCCTGTATATTAGGAATGTAGCTGTTAACAGGTTTTCTGTATAACAGCTATGTATGCGTACTTGACAGTTCTCATAAAACAATAATAAAAATTCCTCCATTAAAAGAAAACAATGAACAAATTATTCCTGTCTTTATTATATTTCTAAGAGAATCTGCAAAAAGAATAGTAAATAAACTCCTCAGGCATATACCTTCTTGCCTTCACTGTAGATTCTGATAAATATTGCATTAAAATATTACATAAAGCTTAAAATTAGTATCTTAGCAATGGAACCTTAATGGTCTTAGCTCATGCTACGTTAAACCTACCTAGTGTGCTGAACAAGTCTCAGGCTAAAATAATAATCAGTTCCATTAAAAGAACTTGAATAGTGCTAAATAACTCCCAGTTACAATTATGTTGATGTAGATTCAGAGGGAACTTGTGGTATCTAGAAGTCTCAAAAAGAAAGAAACTCTTCATGAATATACTTTGTGTGAATCTCTTGACTTCACTTTATTGATTTATAACGTAGTATTAAATCAACCCCTTTAACCTGATTAGTCCCTTTCCTCTCAGAGGAATCCACCCCTTATTGGAATGTATACTAAAATCTCTTCAATGCCAAGGTGTATGTCTACCATTTAACAGGAAAACAAATAAATAAAAAAATTCCATCATAGCTATCATACTTGTTATCACTTGCACATTTATTGGCCTGCCACTGAAACTCCAGTAAAATGTGGAACAGGTTATAACACTGTACATAAAATGTACTTCATTGCAAAAGTTGACCTTTTCAAACTGAAATGTTTCCCAGAGGCAAGAGGTATTTAGTGAAAATATTTGGCCTTTAATGTTGTTGACCCATTTTTCTGAACAAAGCTCTAGTGACTGTCTAGCAAAAGAATCTAAGCTGGTCAGCAGTTCTCTAGATATCCTTTCCTTTCTGCAGAAAGATATCTGGACATGCAAAAGTGTCCTTCCCTCCCTGCCTCTGAAACCTCTAAGTTCCTTTTCTTAGCAATTCACCTCTATTTACAGAGGTCATCTTGTCACATGGCAGTACGGTGTCTCTATTGCAGCAGTGCTATGTAAAACATGAGAAAGAGCCTTATTATTACTCGTCTCTAAGACAGTGCAACAAAATGTGACTGCTATGAAAAAAGAAAATTGTTATATGACTGCAAACTGCAATTAATCCCCTAATGATCTCTAACAAGTCTTTCCAAAAAGACTGTGATTGTGAGTGCCTCCTCAGGTGCAAAGGCCCTCTCAGACTGGAACTCTACCCGCATGAGTGTTACTCTGTGACAGGTTTCAGGTCTCTGGGCTAATACAGTCCTTTCAGATGGAGAGCTGGAAATATTATTATATTTGTAATATGTATATCTTTTTTCCTAGTATTGAATCAGGATTAAAACCTGAATAGCTTGGGATTTCAAAGAAACTTAACTGCAGTTTCAAAGTACCATATTTTCCCCATCACTTTAATGTGACTCAGATTCCATAACAGATTTCAAGATCTCAAAGCTATGGCTTCTAAAACGCTATACAAAATTTGCTGCTCTATACTGAAGGGAGGGTAGCTGATTTTGAAAGATAAAAGACCCTAAACTGATCAGAAGTACTAAGCCCTCCCAATTTCAAATGAGAACAGTAGTTTGTGGCTGCTCTGCACTCCAGACTCTGCTTTCTTAGAGTAAGCCTCCAGAAAACTAATCACCTCATCCTTGCAAAACTTTTTACATCTAGGAGTGCACCTGGCAATGTAAAGAGCTTTACACAAAACAAGAACAGTCTTGGAGTTCTCTGGTTTTAACTCCGTATGGAGGTCTTCCTTGAGTGACAAGGACAACGTGGTAATGAGGAGGAAATGAAAATGAACAAACCAAGGAAGTGAAATGCTTATTTTCCTTCCCTAATAGGATTGGCTATTAATAAGAGACAATTAGTAAATGAATGCTTACTATCTCCTTCCACAATCAGCAGCAAACATAAAAAAGGGAGAGACGCTGAAGCTAATAATAGCAATTGGATGCATAATTAACTGTATCATTCTATATTAAATCACAGAAGCAAGCATTTGCCTTATACTTAAGAAAAGCAAAACTTGTTCCAAGGCAGATCTGTGGAATGAGATTATTAAGTGCAAAGACAGACGAGAAGTTTTCTTTCATAGTTTCCTGTAGTGGATTTTGTATCAAGTGTACCTATATATACTGCAGACCTCTATAGCTGAGCTAGTCACCCTAAACTTCAAGTTAATCGAGAAAAAAATATGCACTTCCTGAACATAATTCATTTTGTATGAAAATAGGCATCTAAAGCAGATAAAATGTGTCTGAAAGTGTCTTCCTGTGTCTATTGAGGAACAACTATAAAAGGAGCATATAGTGACTAGCTGAGATAGAAATGTTTACAGTGTGAACATTTAAAAGTAGGTGATAAGAATTCCTTCTCCAGGGTTTAGGTAAGTGATAGACAGATTTAAAAAGAATAAGAAATCTACCAATTTCTTATTGTAGATATCATAAAAATCTTTGTAGGTATCAAGTGCATGTTAAAAATATACGCAGACTTCCCCAGAAACCATGCTATCACAGTACAGATGGCACAAAAACAGTTGTTGAGATGATAAGAAATGACAGACTTGAAGTTGCTTGTGCAACTTTGTTTTCCAAGTCTTTTGTGTACATACGCATTAATTACTGGTTTATAACTTATTTTTTCTATAGACACCCTGCTGGATATAGAGTACAGAATGGAGATTGCACTGAGTATGAGGGTTTTACTGCAGAGGAAAATACAGAAACAGCCTCAATGCAAAAGTTATCCACCTTTTTACCAAATTTCATATCACATAACATGGGAACAAACAGTGATTTCCAGGAATGCTTATAATCTGGTTTTGAATGGAAATTAAACAATGTGTTTTTCTGTAAGTAAAAAAATATTCAACATGAGGCAGAGAAATCACTTGCAAAATTTTCTTCCATATGCTTTAAAATTTCACAAAATTATAACCCATGAAAAATTGGTCACAAAATAGGCATGATAGGCTACTTTTAACTAAGCTGATCTCTTCCTCTGGCAAGGCAAATTGAATGGCATGCACTGAGTGGAGAACAAATAGCAAGAGGGAAGGGTAGGTATGGGACAAGCAGCAGCAGCAGGAGCAGCTAGACACTGTGCCCAAAATCACAACTCTCACTACAGCTGCAATATCTCTCCGAATAGTTTTCTTAATAAACTCCCTCCTCTGAGGAGCACCAGAATTTTCCTGTTATTTATTATCCAGTACAGCAGATCTTATGAAGCATTACTTTAATATCATGCAATAGGGTTTCTTACAGAGAGTTGCCCAGTGAAAACCAACCAAATATACTCTCTATAGGAACAAGTAGGCTCACTTGTAAGATCAGTCTAATTAGCTTCTACTGATGAAAAATGGATCCTAAATGATCTGTCAGGTTCTGCCTCATACATCTAAATGACACCCATTTGACCAGAAAAAAATCAGCTCTGCTGGTAGTGTATTTTTCCTCTAGTCTTCAAGGAAGGTCTAGGTTTCAAATAGGTGGCATGATAGTCATTGTTATGACTGTGAGCAGCAAATGAAGACTGCATCTCCAAATAGCAGAGGTATTCTGCAAATCAATACACTGATGTAGGTATAATACATATCACTAAGGGAAATTGCCAAAGAGACTTAGAAGACCCAAACAGGATAGAATTACTTCTAAATTAAAGCCACAAAGAACCACAAAACATAAAATATAAATGACCCCCGGTGTTGAAACTGTTCTGCCCACATGTGTGCAGTTTTTCAAAGAAAATAACTAACCATCCAGCAGTCTGTGGACTCTTGGTGAGTCAGCAAATAACAGAATGCTTGAGGGGAACAGGAAAAACCCACCATTCCTACAAACTGAAATTAGGGAGTAAAAAAATACCAACCGTTTTCCCTAAAATCATCGGAAACATGTCTCCTATGAGAAAGAGCTTATTATATTTTTCAAAAAAAAAAAAAGAATAAATTTTTTAAAAACTCAACAGGGCTCAGAAAGGAAAACAGCTCTGAAAACAAACAAGGCAGTCAGAGGGTCGTGGCCCCAGGCATGATTTCTCTGTTTTGTTTCCACACAGTTGTAAATTAATATTAATTCTTCATGACATTACAGTCTTCTTTTTCTCTGAAACGATATTGATTGACTTGTTTTTAGTTCAGACTGCATTTTTCTCTGCACTGTTTTGTACACTTTTACAAATGTGCCTTCATGACAGCCTTAGGCTGGACTGACACATGAGGATCAAACTGGAGACCTCCTGTGTAAAAAGCATTGAACTAAAGATCCATGACTTTGCAGCTGAGGACTCTAACAACCCATTTTCTGTGGATCAGTAGAGACGAGTACCTATAGTACCTTCTCTACTGGGTTTTTTATAGCTCAAATTTTTTTTCCTGTAAGGTTTCTAGAAGATGCATTTTCTTGAACAGCTTATGAATGATGGTAGAAATTGATAAGGTCACGTCAGTCTAAAAAAACCTCCCACTGGGATATTACTTTCCCTGAAAGAAATCTTAGGGTCTCAAACTAAATCTAAATTGCTCATTTTAAAATGCATTAGAACAATGTTAAATTTACCATATGACATGAAATGTAGGATTAATTCCAGGATAAAGCTACTTTTCTAACCTGTGAAATTTAGTTTGTCTGCAGTAATTGCTTTTAAACTCATTAAATATATATTAAAGGTTAAATAGAATCTTTGCTGCACTGCACATTACTTGACATTTTATCACGATGTTTATCTGTCTATGCTGCTAAAAAAATAGAGCCAGGGACCATATTTGGCCCTGAAGCCAAGCAACAGAAACTGATAATGGCCACATCGAAGTATTTGGGCCTTGATTAAATGTTGATTTAAAATATAAGTCTTGCATTTCATACGTCTTGTTTTTCCATTCAAAGTGCCTGATTTAAAATGAGACCTGTGTTTGTATAACATGAAATCACAGATATGTATGCTTTGCTTCGGGACAGGAGAGGATGTCTGATGATGTAAAGCATGTTTTGTTGGAAGTTTGTTTAAGACCTGGAAGATCTTGTCCATATTACCTATAGGAAAAGATCTCTACTGAACAAGGTCTGGGCATCATCTCGGGGTGGTGATACACAGTGGCTAATGCCATGCCATCGAGAGTAGTGCCATCAGTTAAGGAATGGAAATGATCATCAATTCAATGCTGAACATGCCTGCTGCCTTTGTTTTCTGATATTTTTTGTTGGTTTTGTTGGTTTTGATTTTGTTTATTTTAAACACGTAACCACAGTCCAACACTGCTGGGACAGCAATATGCAGATACACTCATCTGATCCCTGAAGCTGCACAGTGGCATTCATATCTCACTGGGTGCATGGTCTGCCCTTCAACCTGGATCATTAGCCTAGGCATAAGGTAAAGACTTCACTGTGTCAGAGCTCCCTTTGAGTCCTGGCTTGGGGATATCTGCACAGTACTCACTAGTATTATGTAGCCATGATCTCAGATTTTCTACTCTGGAAATTAATCAGCTCTGTACATACTGGAGTGTACTTACCTGGAATGGTTTTCATTCCTATATTTATTTCGGTTTGCTTTCTCATTTGAAAAAAGTGTTTTCATAGAAGTTGTTCCTGCCTGTAATGGAAGAAAAAGAATGATTCCTCATTCCATCTTATTTTGATTCTACATAGGAGTATGACCTTATGTATGATTACCTTGTAACATAACAGGCATACATTATATTATTCTTCTTATGAGATATATAAAAAGAGATGCATTTTCAAAATGACTTGTATAAATTCTAAATTGTTTTTGTAACTAGTTGATCATTTATGCCTCTTGTGTCCTGCTGTGTCATTTTAGCAGTGTTTTCTGGAAAAACTCCACTATGCCGATATGCCATATCTCAACACGCATGGATATATAATATACAATTTGAATCCCTTCTAAACAGAAAGATTACAGTGCTGTTTCTATGGCTGGAGGAAATCAAAGGGAAAAATATACAATATGAAGAATCAAAGACAACTATTTTATACAAGGTATAAAGGAAAAGACTAACTTAAAACGCTTAGCAATTAATCACTAATAGCATTATAAAGCATATAGATATTGAAGGTTATTGTACACTATGCTGACAAATAGGAGATCAGGTAGATAGATAGATAGATAGATAAACAATGTGCAAACACAAGTTACTAGAATTAAACCTGTCTTTCTCAGACATTGCTCTTTTCTAGCTGACAGATTTTGACAATGCATACACATATGCATGCATATTCACACACATATTCAGAATCATTTCATCAGGTCTGACAAGAAGCAACAAAATCCAAACTAAATACCAGTTACAGTTGCTCTGAGAATAATGTAATTATGGTAATCAGTCAGACCGCTTGAGGGAAAAGAATAGCTAGCACCTGTGGAGTAGAGAGAGGTGACAGCAGGAGGAGGTGACCAGCAGTTAACCTGTGTGGAACAAAGAGAGAAGAGTGCCCTTAACAATTCCCATTACACTTACCACTAGTGTGATGGGAAAGGTCAGCCAAGTCTTTTCAGGGATGCTGAATAAAAAATCCTCTTTTTCTTTCCTGCTACAACAGTTGTCTCATAAAGAACTTTATTGTTGCTTACAATCCTTGCTGCTCTCATATCTTTAGGTTATAACAGCTGAAACATTACTACTTTTATCTATGTCTTTATCAATACATCATAAAATTAAAATTCTTGTTCGGTAAAGAAAATGATCAATATGTTTAAAAGGTGTATCCTCAACATCACAGGAAAGGTAGCAGAAAAAGACAGTGGCAGTGGAAGCCAAGCAAGTCAAAAAGGCAAAAAAGATCCTTGGCCTTGCCAGCTCTCATTGTTACTTCTCCTGTCAGAGGGAAGACTGAAAACACAGGTATATGCTCATGCATGAGGTACTGAAGCTGTTCCATATGCTCCCACTTCCACCACTATCCACTTTTCTCTCCCTCGACTAGCTCTCAGGCTCACTGCCCCAGCAGCCCTCTTCAGGACCCTAGCACAACCTGCCCTTCTGCAGTGCTTTGGGCACTTAAGCCCCATCCAGACCCATGTCTTGTCCAACTGCTAGAGAAGAGGTGGAGAAAGAGAAGAGCAATGTCAACTTAGTCTGAGTAACTGATGCCCTTTTGCAGCCAGATATAAAGTTAAGGAGAGGGAGTAAAAGACAAAGGGTAGCTGCAGTTGGGAAGGACAGTGTGTATAGGAAGGATATTAGTAAGGTTACTTCTAAAAAAAAAGAAAACTAATTATTTTTCAAAAACTTCTCTATTCTCTACTTCTATTATGCCACAGTAAGTTTGTTCCTGGTTTGTTCATTCATTATTTAGTTTCTTACAAGCTAGGCATTTAAAAAAAAAGTTCTTCCTTCAAAATTGGAATTGTTATATTATCCTGTAAGTAAATAATTTACCTGTTCCTCCCAAAATAAGTAATATCTGTTAAACCAACAAAGATTTTTAAGAGGTGGGAACTGAATTAATGTTTGTCCCATTAATGACTGCCACATATTGGCTGGGCTGAAAAAAACAGACTGAGGCTATATCACCTGTGGCTTATGCAGTTGAACACAACTTTGCAGTTAAACACTGCTTCAATAGTTAAACACAGTGGTACAAAAAAACTCTCCCTTCCTGGTTACTTTCACTAAAAAAAAATGTGTTTACTAGTAATTTAATCCCCAAGTGAAATTATTATGCCTAGCTTCATTTAAGATATCACTATGTATGCGAAAGGTGGAAAAATCAGTCCACGGTAATTCGACACTGAATTGTTTAGCCAGTGGATAAATATGTAACAGGACAAAAAATATCTCTGATGGCTAAAAGTGTTTTCAGTATAACGTGTGTCATACTTCAGCATCTTTAAAAAAAATTAGTCTGTCATTCATAATAAAATATGCATTTTTTTCTCAGAAAATATCTAACATATGCATTTAATGAGTATAGACTAAACACATGAAACAAAAAGACCCTTGTACATATGTAACTGACATTATGATTTAAGGTTTCTCCTAAACACATAGGCAAGAATTTTTAAGTGGATTCTTAACATTAGCCTTCTAGGCCTCTATTAAGGCACTTAATTAGGGCAGCTAATTGACTTTCTAGAGAGCCAGACATCTGCAACCCCACTGAAACAGAAATTCCAAGTTCTCAATCCTTTCAAAAATATGTGCACATCTATTTTGTTGTTTACCTTCAAAGTGAAGTTTAGGTTAGGAACATATATTCAACTGGAGGACTCAATATACCTTGCCATATTAATTTATAGCTTTATTTAAATGTGTACACTAATACGTATGTGGGGGAAAAAAACCCACACCTATAGGTGAAGAAAAATAAACCTTATGGTAGGAATCATAATTACTTAGGAGAAGCATTTTTAGAATGTAGCACAGAATTCCAAATGATAAACTGAAGTGAGTGGAAAATGCATGTATTACACAGTTTATTCTGAGTAAATATCAACAAAACCTCTGTACGATAGCATATCATTATCTGTTCTGTGCAGTACACATTTCCCATGAAAAAGATCATCATAAATACATCCTATAGCATTTTTAAGAAGAGTTTTGGGGAGATACTTCACCTGTGAACTAGATACATTTGTTGCCAGCTGTATGTTTTCTGAAGTGAACTACTGCATCTTACAGTAGCATTCTTGTTGCTGCTAGGACTTCAAGTCTGTTATCTTAGAAACTTTCAAAGTTAGAAATAACTGTATCTTTTACAATTATGAAAAAATTGTACTGCGTTAGACTGACACAACTTTTGTGATCATTATGTTACCATAATTTCATATTTCTTTTTGTGAGAGGTAGGAGAAAGAAGTGTTTAAACTGGAAAATACTAGTTTAGGGGCAAGGACTCAAAGTGCCTGGGCAGAACTTAGCATAGCTGTCACATCTGAATCAAAAGATTTTCCTTTAGAGTCAAAACAGAGGATACTTCAAGGTACACACCAACTCACTTATTTTAAACATGTTTTTCAGAATTATATGAATCTTAGAAGGCATGGTGAAAACAGAGAAATAGAAGCAAAGCTACAGGGAGAAAGAATAACTTGATGACAACTACACAACCAACTCAGAAAAAAAAGAACTTTAAATGTATCTGCTGATTCCCCTTCTAACACCGCAGACCCCACTGCTTCAACAGAAAGCCAAGAATTTCAGTCACGACTTTGTCCCCACAGTTTAAAATACAGAACATTAAACAAGTTGTTTAAGGAAATCTACTTGCATACTGAGTTATACTGCAGCATTTGAGAATCTCCATCATCAGTACATTTTTTTAAAAGGTTGCATCATATTTTTACAACTAAAAAAAACAAAACCCAAACAAATATTGGCCCAAGTGAAATAATTCCTTCTTTCTATTTGATGAGAGAATGTAACAACGTGCATATCGGAAGCTCAGGCTTACTATGCTGCGATTGTCCTGGTTTGAGGTAAAACAGAACCAACTTTCTGTTCAGTAATTTTACTTCTTAGTGAGGCTTCTTCTAACTCTCTGAAATTAACAGCACGTTGTGCAGAAAACGGTTCATTCTCAGAGCGATAAGACGAATATTTATAGTTAATGCCAAGGAATGGTATGCAGAGAGGCTTTTGCTTATACTTATTGCTATAAAAACCAACGTCAGGTAATTTTGAAGGGTAGGAAACAGAAAAGCATAGAGGGATCCCACATGCAGGGAGGAGTGGACAGGACAGGTTACCCAAAAATTGACCAACAGGGGTATTCCATCCCATCTGCCCCATGCTCTGTATAAAAGCTGAGGGATCAAAGGATCAACCCTCTTTCTTCCATGGCTGATGTCTGAGGAGGACCCTGTCTGTTTATCTGCCTTTGACCCCAATCCGTGGGTTCCTGACTCCAGATCTGGAATCCAGTTCCCACACATCACTGAGTCCAGTCTGAGACTTCCCCAGTGCCTGCTGGTGGCGTCATCCTGGGAACTTACTAGGGTTTTGCATACACTGTATCTATTCCATTATTTCCTTTTAATTTTATTATTAATATTTCATTAAAGTAGCTTAGTTCCTTCTAAACTCGTAAATCTCTTTAGCTGTCCTCCTTCTCTCCATGTGTGAGAGGTGGGGGGAGAGCATCTGTCTCCGTCATTGGCCAGTTCTGCCAAAACCATGACAGCGATTTAATTTCTTAAGAATTTGACAATAATTTTATGTTAATTTGTTGAATTTTTGGTGTTTCTTGGTATGCTCCATGAAAAAAAAAAAAAATCCATGAAATTCAAGTTTTTCAGTGTTTCCTTAGTTTGGAGGAAGGGCAGGTATTTTGGAAGAATCATACTTTTTCCTGTCACCACAGCTAATGAGGCACAGGAAACCATTGACTGTTGCTTGATCATGCATACAGAACAAGCAACTGTTAGGAGGCACATTCTTCTTCTGTGATGAAGCCATCTGCAGCCAATCCCAGCAGGTTTTCCTTCAGGGTGCACAGTAAGTGCACAGTAAGATTACAGATTGTTTCTACTTTCTACATCATTTTAGCAGAGCTTAAGCTAGTACTAGTGGGAAAATCTAAATAAACACATACAGATGTCTAATTTTCTAAGAAGCTTTCCATGTATTGTGCATACAACCTTTGGACCTTCCAAGATATTGTTAAAAAAAATCACCAGAAATTAAACTGGAAGACTTTATCAAATCTTGTACATCAGGAGAAAGCAATCATGAGAGGAAAGATCCACATCTGCCAACACTTGATTTTAATTATTTATTTGATAGGCATTTCTGGACAAACAGACTCAGTCACTGCCAGATGTAGCATGTCTGAGTTAATAATCTAAGATAATTGACTCTCCCTTTTGCCTTTTGCCAATTATCACGCATCCAAACTCAGTCTCTTTCCTTCTCTCTCTCTTTGTAAATTCACTAGAAGGATAGGGAATTATAAACCAAAAGATTAACAAGGATAAGGGATGTCATTAAAATGTGATTGCAATCAAGATTAGGTGCCAGTGATTACGTTCTGTGAGAAAGCAGAAATAAACAATCTGAGAACTTTTCTTGTCTTTACACAGTACCATTGAGTGCTCTAAAACCTCTTTCATTGTAATATGTCAAAACCACACCAATATTTGTAAAAACAAAACAAAACCAAAGCACAAAACTTGGTTGAATGTGGGAATTATATGATGTGATTGAATAGCATATAAGTATTTTCTCAAAAATTCAGACAAGGGGAAGAACAGAGCAATTTATTTATTCATTCTGTGCATATTTAACATTCAGTTTATTCAGGACAGTACTTTAGCTATTATTTTCTGATATTGGTAATTAGCATGTAATACTGATTTTATAAATCTGTCTGTAATGATACCATTCTAGCTAAAGAAATTGAATCTGCAAAGGCTAACTAGCACAAAGCCTCAATTATCAGTTGATTATAATCATTCGGCAGTGTGACAAGTGAGTTGTCATCAGCCCAGTAGTTCTGAGGAAAATAAATGCAGCAAAAAATAACAACCAGAAATTATTTCCGTCAGTGCAGGAAAAAAGAAATCTTCATTTGGGAAGTTCAATAACATAAATCCAATTGCTTTAAGATGGACAGAATTTATGAGTCAAAATATTTTTATAATAAAAAGGACACTTTTCAAGGTCTCTGGCTATTTCTCTCCCCTAATTTAACTGGAAAATAACCAGCTTTATTTGCTAAATTAATACTAAAACCTTTCACTTTCATCACAACCCAGGTACACTTGGAATATTTCTTACTATCAATTTTACTGCTGAGTAAATATTGCCACCTGAGCAGACATTTCTTATTTTAGATAGGTGTTGTGATTACATAGGTGATCTGGGATAGTGATACTTTTGACTCCCAGCTCTACTCAGATTTTGGAATAGATTTCAACCATCTAATTTTAGGCATTTAAATGAAATGCCTTGGTTAGGAACATAGTCTCTTTAGGACCCTTCTAATCATCAGTTGAGGGCTATTTCAGACCTTTGCAAGGTGACTCAGGAGTTTATTGGGCCAAATTGCCAACTAGAGGTGCATATCTCTGTCTTCAATGATTAGGGAAATTCTATTTTAACTAAAATGGCTCAAGTAACTGCCTAACTCAAGCATTTCTGTGTGTATATGGCCAAGACACTTGAGTCGTCTTCTACAAAAAGAATCCAGGTGAAATGCTCTTTGCTGCATCACAGAGGTTGAGCAATCCTCTACAATCTGTGGAGGAGGTTAGTCAAGGGTCTGGGTGCTAGCATTAAGTGTGCAGGCAGTGAGATTGTACTGGGGGTACCTGGGGCTCACCAGCAAGCAAGGCCCTAGGCCTAAACTAAAATGATGGAGAGAGCAAGATCAAGCAATGATGGGGAAGCTCCACTTCTTACACCTGCGTCCATGCCTATCATGTTAAACTATTGATAGTAAATTATTGTTGACCATTGTTAAACCTGTAAACAACATCTCAGACCTGGGTAGTTATCTAAAGAACTTCTTCAAGCTGAAAGTCAGAACTGTAAAACCTGTTGGATAGAAGCTTTCAGGCCTTCTTTCAGCTTTCAGCTTACAACTGAGAAGGAGATGCCCTGTTCATGCTTCCCCACGTGTCCGGAGGCAACCTGGGTCTTCCTCTTCCTGAGGAAATGTTAACCATCCATCACAACTATATTCTCTAATATCTGAGCTATGAATCTATTTGTCCAAAATTTATAGAACTCATGTATTTTGGTAGGAGTCTATTGGGTTTGAGTGGCAAGGTTTGGGTATTGGGAGGGCTACAGGGGTGGCTTTTGGGAGAAGCTGCTAGAAGCTTCCCCTGTGTCCAATAGAGACAATTCCAGCTGGGTCCAAGACAGACCTGACGCTGGCGAAGGCCAAGCCCATCAGTGACAGTAGTAGTGCCTCTGGGATAATATGTTTAAGAAGGGGAAAAAAACCCCAAACAACTGTGTGACACCAGCAGCAGTCAGAAGAGAGGAGTGAGGTAAGGCAGGCTGTCCCCCTGCATCCTATGGTGGTTAATGGTGGAGCAGATATCCACCTGCAGCCTGTGGAGGACCCCGTGCCAGAGCAGGTGGATGCCCGAAGGAGGCTGTGACCCAATGGGAAGCCCGTGCTGGACCAGGCTTCTGGCAGCACCTGTGGTGCTGTGGAGAGAGGAGCCCACACTGGAGCAGGTTTGCTGGCAGGACTTGTAACCCCATGGGGGAACCATGATGGAGCAGGCCATTCCTGAAGGACTACACCCGATGGAAGGGACCCACACTGGAGCAGTTAATGTAGAACTGTATCCCATGGGAAGGACTCACATTGGAGAAGTTCATGAAGGACTGTCTGCTGTGGGAGGGACCCCATGCTGGAGCAGGGGAAGGGTATGAAGAGTCCACCCCCTGAGGAGGAAGGAGCGGCAGAGACAACACGTGATGAACTGACCACAACCTCCGTCACCCATCCTTCTGTAATGCTAAAGGGGAGGATGTAGAGAAAATTAAGTGAAGTTACGTCTGGGAAGAAGGGGGGGGGGAAGGGGTTTTAAGATTCAGGTTTTATTTTGCATTACCCTACTCTGATTTTATTGGTAATAAATTAAATTTATTTTCCCCAAGTTGAGTCTGTTTTGCCCATAACAGTAATTGGTGAGTGATCTCCCTGTCCTTACCTCAACACACAAATCTTTCATTATATTTTCTCTCCCCTGTCCAGCTGTGGAGGAGGAGTGCTAGAGTGGCTTTGGTGGGCGTCTGGCATCCAGCCAGGGTCAACCCACCACAAGTCAGAAATATAATTCCATTTTCTGCTGGGATTTTTTTTGTGTGTGCTGTTTTATATCAAATTTCATGTTCTTCCAATAGGAAATATTTGGTATTCATTAATACAAAACTACTGTTAGTATTCCACCTAGGGTATTTTTGGAGTTGTAGATTTTGAATTTGGACCTCCCATAGCTCATGTGAGTACTCCGTGCAGCTCTTCATGCATAATTTGATGTGGTCTGACTATATTTACTATGTTAGCCGAGTTACACTTACAATCATAACTTAGCTTTGGTGCTGAGTAGCTCAGCATTGTCAGGATTTATGTATATATGCCTAGAAGCAGAAAGAAGAAATAATATACCTTACTACCATGCAGTAGTAGCCAACTTATAACACCGTTTATACTAGTAGTTCTCAGGGTATCCATACTGCAGGTATCCATGTGTGAGAGACATTTCTTAAAGGTGCATGTTCTAGTGATCAACAAGCAGTCTTTCACAGATAAGCTGTTTGTCTCTATGTTTAAGCCAGGTCTTCACAAAATGCCTTATTGCCACAGTGCTAACCTGGAGGTAATAAGCCCCAATACACTGAACTTGCATCCATCTGTTACAACTTACACAGCTGGTATTTTTGATATAAAAGCTGCATGAAACCTCACTGTATTTCTCCTCACAATATTTTGATGAAGTACTACCAGGATTATTTATTCTATTTATAGAAAATTAAGGCAATAATGATGCTTCTTGTAAAAGAGGTGAGAACTTATGCCAGTGTTTCCCAAAATGATAGAATCATAGAATGGTTTGGGTTGGAAGGGACCTTAAAGATCATCTTGTTCCAACCCCCCTACCGTGGGCAGGGGCACCTTCCACTAGACTGGGTTGCTCAAAGCCCCATCCAGCCTGGTCTTGAACACTTCCAGGGACGGGACATCCACAGCTTCCCTGGGCAACCTGTGCCAGTGTCTCACCACCCTCACAGTAAAGAATTTCTTCCTAATGTCTGCCTTTTTTTCAGTTTAAAACCACTACCTCTCATCCTACTACTACACTCCCTCATAAAAAGTCCCTCCCCAGCTTTTCTGTAGGCCCCATTTAGGTAATGAAAGGACTCAATATGGTCTCTCCGGAGCCTTCTCTTCTCAAGGCTGAACAGCCCCTACTCTCTCAGCCTGTCTTCATAGGATAGGCGCTCCAGCCCTCTGATCTTCTTCATGGCCCTCCTCTGGATGTGCTCCAACAGGTCCATGTCCTTCCTGTGCTGAGGACTACAAAGCTGGACACAGTACTCCAAGTGGGGTCTCATGAGAGCCGAGTAGAGGGGTAGAATCACCTCCCTTGACCTACAGGCCACACTTCTTTTAATGCAACCCACGATATGGTTGGGCTGTGAGTACACATAGCCAGCTCATGTTGAGCTTCTCGTCCACCAACACCCCCAAGTCCTTTTCCTCAGGGCTGCCCTCAGTCCATTCTCCACCCAGACTGTATTTGTGCTTGGGATTGTCGTGACCCAGGTGCAGGACCTTGCACTTGGCCTGGTTGAACTTCATAAGGTTTGCATGGGCACATCTCTCAAGCCTGTCAAGGTCCCTCTGGATGGCATCCCTTCCCTCCAGTGTGTTGACCACACCACACAGCTTGGTGTCATCGGCAAACTTGCTGAGGATGTACTCAATCCCACTGTCCATGTCGCTGACATTGACAAAATGCTGTGCCTTGATTTTTCCAGATGCAGACTGGAACACTCCAACCCCAGGCTCTTTCAGCGTAGAAGTGTTTTCCTTCTCCAGAAAACAGGGACTTTGCAGGTGACAGAGTAGCCTACTTGGAGCTCAGATATGGCTGGACTCAGAAGCACTACTGATCTGACAACTGCCACTGAGACTAAAATTTGACCAGTTTTTATAGCATAAATAGGGAATTACAACAGTTTCTCTTAAATCCTGACTAATCCCATTGAGTGATCTTTCCTCTACCATATTTTATGAGGTGCAATTTTTGAAATAAATTAAAATTGTTCTGGTACAGAGTGTATGTTCCTAAATGAATGATGAGCAAGATATTTGTCAGAAGCTCTTATAATGCTCTCATCAAAATCAGTGGACAAATATCTCACAGATTCCAATGGTTTTTTGGTCAAGCTCATTTTTATGAATGCTGTCCACACTTGAGATTTCTTCATCTCTACCTTAGCTGCCTGACAAATAGATTGGACTATTCTGGAACAAGAACTTGTGATCTGCCATAGCTTTTTTGTGAATAATATGCCCTTAAAGCTGCCAAATATAATGTAGAATACCAAGACAAAACATGAGATGACTAATCATCGTTCCTATGGTTTATAGAGCCTTTATTCTTATAATTTATTCTCTGCCTTTATTCTTCCTCTTTTTCTTTCTTGCTCGTACCTAAGGATATGTTAATTCTGTAAAAGTTATGCCTTGGTTTTGAAAGAATGTCACATTTTTATAGCTAAATGAAATTTTAAGTAGTTAACTGCTGACTAGTACTGAGTTCCAACAACAGTTTACATTTTCAGTTGTAGGAAATCCTAGCTGGCAAATACTTCAGTACTAGATTTTCTGTTTGAAAAAATCAAGTGTTATTTCTGTTTGATTAAAAAACCCAAAACTGTTATTCTGTCAGCTGTAAATGTAGTAGTAATACTTCTGACTCAAATTTCACGAAGATATTTGAAAACCGAGCCTTAAAACTTAAAAAATGTTTTAATGGAATTAAAATACTTCAGAGATATTTGGGTCTTCCGCAAAAGTATAGGTATCGCTGATATTAAGGTAGATATTGTTCTAAGCTACAATGTTTACTAGAAGCAAACGTATATGTACATTTTTGCACAGTGTCATTCATTTTGAGGCCTGAGGGTTTGGGGAAGATAATGCCAATGACGTTTTCAACCTCACTGAAATATTTGTTCCATGATAATATGAACTCATCTCAGAAGGGCATGGATTTCACAAGTGACACTTCAAGGAGTGACATTTTACTCTTAGCAACATAGAAACTTATAGAAAGTAGTCAATTATTTTGTTCTTTCTATTAGATAATAACTTTACACCTATTTTTTTGTTTATGGAAAAGGAGTAACATTTCTACTTCATTGTAAGCCTTCTACCTTGAAGCATTTGTAAGAAAGGCCATTTACCTTCATGCTAATTAACAAGAATTTTTTTGGGCTTTAGAACACAGAAACAAGTGTAATAACAGCTATGAGACAGCGTGAAGAACAATCCCTTATTCCTGCTAGAATCCCACTGAACAGTAACATAACTTTTTGGAAAGGGTTGTACTCTCCAGAGGAGATTGTTCTGGAAGCTGCCTTTTGATCCTATGCGAATTCCAAGATTATTAATTTATTCCCAGTTTAGACATTAATTCTTATTTTTCAGCACCTTTTTATTGTGGGTGTTGTGTTGTGGGCTTGTTTTGTTTTGTTTTTTTTTACTTCTTTGTCCTCAAAATATTGCAACTCAGAATTCCTATGGACCGCACTTTCTTCTGAAAATCATCTTGGATATTCCAATCACAATCAGGATACAGAAGAGTAAAAGATCTTCTAAAGAAAGAATTAGAAAAAAGACCGATTCTGTAAAATTGAACAGAAACCAAGATAAGAATACGTAAGATTTCAAATTATTCTTCAAGATTTCCTCTTCCTTTCAAATGCTAGATATCCCTTCATCAAAATAAAGGGCATAATAAACCTTAATTTTGGCAAAATCCAATATTTTGTTTATCTTAATAATAGAAGTATTATGTGATAAATTTGTGGTTCATGATGAATCACAGTCTACTCAATGTAAAAGATTTCCTAGACTCAATGTAAAACATTTCCTGGATTTCCTAGTACTAGAAAGACTCCAATTTTGAAATGACCTTTCATGATCAACTCTGTTAGTTTTCAATGTTTCATGTAAAGGGTATGCTAGTCTTATCTTGTGTCTATACACTTATTAAAGTTGTGGACAATCATATACAATATTCCAAATATGACAATAGTTTTTACTTTACACATTTTGTCTAACTGAGAATAAATGGAAGCCCTGGAAAACCAAGAAACCCACACATTGAGGGTTCTGCAGAGACACAAATTGTATATGCTATGATAAACTTTATTGTGTATTGTGATCCAGCAAACCTTCAACAGGATTGCACAGCAAAAATATTACTGAATGATAATGATATTGTCTCTTCCTGGGCTATGTAATGCTCTGTGCCGTAAAACAACCAACAAACCAAACAACCGAAGACCAAGTTATAATAAATTTGTTGGTTTTTTTTTTAAGTGTAACCCTTGTCTACAAAGTGTATTTTGCTCATTTATTTGACTACAGTCTCACCTGGCACCAAAGCATATCCTCTCTACTCCATATTTAATTTACTCAAAATGACACTAGCAAACTGCATTAGTCTTAACACCAAGCTATCTTAATTTCCTTGGTCAGAAATTGCTTCCAGCTGCTAGATGTGGCAGAATAGCCTTCATGCACTCTTCTATAATAAAACATGAACCACTGAAATAATTGGTATAACATTGGTAGTAAAATTAATTTTGAGTGAATCAGATTGGCTATTTCACTACCAAACAAGCCAAAAAAAAGGATGAATTATTAGTTGCTATCAATCTTCAGAAATCATTGTACCTCTTGCTTAATCTGAATTTGTCTGTCCCAGCTTTTAACTACTGCATTGTCTCAAAACTTTTTCCTTCAAGCTTAGAACCAACTCTAATAATGGACTCCTATGTTTACTGTTTCACTTACTCTGATGAACACATCTTCTTCGACAAAGGAAATGGACTGAGCTCCAAGTTGTTCACATTACAAATCAGCAGATTTAGTAGGTCTTCTTGATTTCTGGCTACTCAGATATTGTTTTTTGTGGTTTAGCTCAGCACTATCCAATTTATAAGACAGTTTCTTCACAAGCTGATAGAGATTGTATTTGATTTAGTGCTTATCTTTAATTTTGAATAGCAGTGAGAAAATCTATGTCACTGATGAAAAGGAAAGCTTTCAGGTCAAATTCATCTCAGGTGAAACTCTCATGAATATAATAGCTACACCCAGAGTTCAAATTGTCCTCTGTTGCTTCAGATGGACTCATATGTAGCACACACTGCCAGCTGGAAATCTTGTGGCTACATGGAACCTGCTGTGGGTATGAGTAGAAGTTTAATGGAGTATATACACTTAAGAGATGAGAAACTTGACTTTTCTGGGCATGAAAATCAAGGTATTGCAGAAAACCTTAAACGTGGCCTGGCAGTTTACTACCAAACCCAATAAAAATACTTAAAAGGCTATAAAAAGCAGGAGCAAGGAAAACCCTTGGCCTATACGCATTGTGAATTGTATATTATTCTGGTGTATTGATTATTGCATCTATAAACATGCAAAATTAAAAATAATCATGAAGAGTGTGATTGTATCTACTAATATTAAGTGAAAATTAAGACCCCTATGATTGAAACTCCTGGCAGGGGGAAAAACCCAAACCACCACAACTGCAAAGACTTGAGCTTTCTTTTTAGATGCAGACAAGACTGCACTGATAACAGATTTTACCAAATATAGCAGCAAATATACCATATGAATTCCATAAGTGCACACACCTTTGATCGTTGACATTGCTGTAACAAGGAAGTCTTTCAAACACTTGATGGAGATTTTAGTATTTGTGGGACTGGTGGGAAGAAATATAGTCTTCCTTCTATGAGCAACTGAGACTGGTTAACTTCTCAACCACAGCATCTCTAATTCCATGTACTTTCTCATGGAAAGCTGTGGAGGAATGGCTGAGTAAGAAGGGACATGATTTGATTGCGATGAACAATCCAGCCTTCTGACATGCGCCTTGAGGAGAAGCCTTAGCTACAGTATGTGACTGTGAACTGTCCTTGAAGCTCTGCAAGGAGCAGAAGTAACAAGACGGTAAACAAGATAGGAGGAGCTACATCTGCGAGTAGAGGAAGAAAGTTACATTGCGTAGCGATGGGTGAACACAAGCCGTGTGCCAATGAAATAGTTGGACGTGTACCAATGAAATAGTTGGACATGTACCAATGAAATAATTGGACGTGTACCAATAAAATAATTGCTTTAAAGTAAACATAGGTTGTAAACCAATCACATAGCTGTTACTATCACGTACTTTTACTGTCTGTCTATAAATATGCCGTGAAAACTCGAATAAAGGGAGAACGACTATACTCATATTGAGATTTCATCGTTACTCCGGGTCCGGCTCCCACTCCGACAGAAAGGACATTGGAAAAGAATGAGGTCTGAGATCTCAGAATGAAATCTGAGACACGAAATATCACTTGATAGAAACTGCATGTTTTAGATTTAGCACAAGAGAGTCTTGGATCTTTCTTTCGTTCGGACAGCTTAAGATTTCGTTTTTTTCCTTTATATTTATATTGAACAAGCAAAATGTTGTACTGCTTAAGATCCAAGATTTTTTTTCTCTAGTGAAAAAGAATTTTTAAATTAAATCTATATTTATTTCATACTACTTTGGTTATTTTTGGTAAGTAATGTGGAAGAACTGTCGAGGGATCAGAGGTACAGAAAGGGAAATTTCAGTAGCAATCAGTGAATGAAGAGTAATAAATATATTTTGAGGTAGATGGCGAGGTTTAACCAAACCCCACAATTCAGTAACTAGTTACAATGATTAAGACTACAGGTTTGCCCCTCCTATCACTTCCTTCTTTTCCCTTAAGTAGCTCTTTCTGCTTTTTTGGGTTTTTTTTTTTCCAGACTTGCTCTAATCCAAGAAAATATTCTTTTTTGTTGTTCACTGTGCAAAACTTTTGTCCTTCAAATCTTTAAGATTCAGAATTTAGTTCATCTTTCATGCATAAGCACTACTAAATTAATAATATGACAGCCTTGATTCCCTATTTCCTATGCTTTACTATTTCCACTGGTCCAAGTTCAAAACATAATCAAGCCAAATTTTCATGATGAGAACAGAGTGGAGGTTCACAGCACTTCACATATTAGGGTATATTGATATTTTTTACCACATCCTAGGGCACTTAAGCAGGAAAGGGAAAGAGTTTATGTGTCTAGATTCCACACAGAAATTGAACTAAATTCTGCCAGGCAAACCTTGACACAGTGTAGCACCAGACAGCCTTTGAAACTGATCATCCTCATTTGCAAGCTCTTTTTGAGTACCTCATGTTGTAAGCATTGACTCCACAAATGACAATGAGCAACTAATAAGGATGAAACCTAACATGGGCATAATTTGACTAAAATTAACGTTTAAGATGAGGAAGGAAATCTATAGGGGATTCTGTAATGGAACCTAGTCCACAGCCAGTGATTTTATAATTAAGGCATGCTTTCTGCTTAGGCTAAGGAACAAGAACAAAAAGTTGAGGCTGGGTTAGCGATATAAGATGTTTATTTAATAAATCCTTTAACAAGTTATTTATATTGGCCAATATCTATTTCCATGGCAACTTCATGAACAAGTGAAAATAAGATTTGCCTTCTTCAAGTAGAAGGCTAAGGAACAGAGGCTGAATATCAGGAGCATTTATGTTTTGCTGAGGTAAATTAGTTTTTATTCTCTTGTTACCACCCTCTTTATATCTTGGCAGTGAAAAGTAATCCTTCAGATGTGATGCATCAGCAAAGAGCAGAATGCGGACATGTTGGTCAAACACAGAATACTTCATCAGAACATCATTCAGAAACAATTTTATGTAAAAAAAAGAAGGTATAAATTAGTTCTGCAAACCAGAAAGACTTGAAAGCACTACAACAAAGCCACATTGTGGAGGAGTATCTGTTTAGGATTCTTGCATTACAGCCCTCTATAGTACCTTTAAAAAGCTTTTCAAAGGCAGAAGGAAAAGCCCATTAATAAAAAAAGCACATGGCATACAGAGAAGTCACAAGACTGGTTAGAGGGTGTTGTGTTTGGGTTTTTTTCTTTCCCCAAATTGCCACAGACTGTGTTTATTCTATCATGCTGTTAAGATGCATGCAGCATATTACTAATGGCATGACTACTTATCAGAAGATATGTGAAGGTGTTTTGCAGTTGACTACTGTGTAAGCTAAGAAAATACTTTCCTGTAATTCTGCTTTCCTGATATTGCTGCCAGGTGCCTTTTGAGGTGGTTTTTTTTTTGGTTGGTTGATTTGTTGTGGTGGGTTTTGTGTGTGCGCATGTTCTTTTCTGGTACACAAATATCAAATTTGTCTCGGTTTCACAGATTAAAACTGAGTGCTCCACGGTAATTCAAATAAAATTTGCTTCATCTAAAAATCCTACGTGCAAAGTTTCTTGCCACCATAATTTTAGAAATACACATTAAGGAAAAAGTTCCCCATTACTCCTAAGTATGATGTCCAATTCTGAAATTGTCTACACTCATTCAGCCTAGTGAAGCATGACAGTATCCCATCACTTGCAGAGGCACTTATTTTCTACTAGAGATGCCAGCAATATTTTAGAGATGATTATTTGTGTTATTGTCATCGAGACAGAGAAATTAGTTTCCATAAATACACAAAATGCAGAGTCATAGGAAGACTGAAATCAGATTTACAGAAACTTTGTACTTCATACAATTACCATCTCATGATGTGGAAA
Organism: Stercorarius parasiticus; assembly: GCA_013396915.1. NCBI lineage: Eukaryota > Metazoa > Chordata > Aves > Charadriiformes > Stercorariidae > Stercorarius > Stercorarius parasiticus. Next base: position 56,379 of record VWZL01005969.1, on the reverse strand, counting down.
ATGAAAAACCCCACAATCTCCATCTCCTTCTCACCTTCCTAATATTTTAGATTTCTTTCTGTGTGTATATGTATTTATATATGTAAATATGTATGTGTATTTCATGAATAGTACAAGACTGCCATCTACAGGCTATAAAAGAAAAATATTTTAAAAGGGTAGAAATGGAATAATTTGTAATACAATTTTTAAAAGCAAATAAAATATTCTGACCTTTTTTTTTTCTCTCCCCCACACCCCTACA
>VWZL01005969.1:4002-56104 GCA_013396915.1 Stercorarius parasiticus | reverse complement strand
AATGCATTGAAATCCTATGCCTAAGCATTAGGAAAATTTCAGATATTAATTACTGATTACTATACTATATTAAATATAAAACTAAATATTTAAAATCATAGAGATAAACAATCTAATATTGTGACAGTTCTTTTAGATATATATGTCTAATCAAATAGTACAGGACTCCTGACATATATACAGTAAGTCTTTTACTTATAAAATAAGCATATATGTACATTATCTGTATTTAACAAATGTGTTTATACAATACATTTTTTCTCTTTTTGGCCATGTACATCCAAACAGTCAATTTTGGATTTTATTAAAAAAAATATAATCACCACCACAGAAAGACCTCAACTTGTATTTATTTTACTTTATATGCTTTGAATTTCATTCATTCCAAAAAAGAATAATCCAGGAAATGCATAATCTGAATAAATTTGACCATTTCAATTGACCTTTGATCATATTCACTTGCAGAACTCCTGCTGAAAGTAATGAGGGCTTTGCATGAAAAAATGATAGCAAGATTGTGTACAATAATCAGCTATAACCTTCTAATAGAAATCATTATGCTGCCCTAATAACGACTACATTTAAGCTGAATAATAATAAACTAATCAACAATGGATTGTTTTGTGTTGGTCTTGTTTTTAATTATTATTAGAAGAAAAAAGGTGTGAGATATATATATTTTAATCTTTATGGCTACAGTATTATATATGTTATGCAATATACAAGGAGGGTTAGGAGACCTGAATTCATTCATCCTGAAGAAAAGAAGGCAAAGGCAGACTCTAATTGCTCTCTTCAGTTACCTGTGGTGGAGTTTTAGAGAAAAAGGAGGCAAACTCTTGGCTGTATTATGCAACAAAAGAAGATATATTGTACACAATTTGCAGGAAGGGATGCTCCAATCAAATGAAAAGGGAGAAAAAAAAATCAATGAGGGTGATGAAGCACTGGAAGAGGTGCACCAAAGGGATTGCAGAGGTACTAAAATGTGACTGCACCCTTGGCAACCTGATCTAACCTCAAAGTTTTCCCTAATTTGAAGCTGTTGTCAGATCAGATTTCCAAAAGTCCTGTCTAGCCGAAATTTTTCTAAGGTTGTAGGATTTTTGTGAAGATTTTCCAATCAAATTTTCCCACTAAATTTATCTTGATTTCAATGGGGTTTGGATCAGGCAGTTACAGAGCAGATGCTAATGTAGTTTGAACCTCACACCTGTGAGTGTCAAGAATAAAGGAAAAGCGCAAACTCAGTGCTAAACAGAAATCCGTTTCTGCCTTGTGGAGTTAATTAGCAATTGATTTAAACTAGCTGTAAACACATATTTGCTGTTAATGATTCTGAACACTGTTCTTTAGGGATGAGGTATGAAAATATAAGTGTAAAAAAGCCCTCAAAACAAAGAAAAGAGCCAACTCCATTGTTTTAAACTCCTCTTAACTCATATTTTGAAACTTTTAATGATAATATATTATCCACACAAGAAGGCAAGTAAACAAAAATAGGACCTAATGTTATCTAAGTTCACTAAATGGCTTGTGACATCGATTTATAGTGCAATTTTCATAAGATACAGATAAGAAACAGCAGTGGATAAACTGACAAGTTTAACTGATTACACCAAGTAAAAATACAAGAAATGTATTTGCTGGTATGGCATGCTGGAGTAGGAATGTGCATGTCTTCAAAATGGAATTACAACAAGAAAGCAGTTACAGCAGGGCTAGCACTACCAAAATTTAGTGAGTTTTAGTATACGTAAGGTATGAGGTGAAAAAAAAAGACAGAGAGAAGACAAAAAGAAAAAAAAAAGTTGATGCAATGTTTTCACATTTGCTTTTTGAATAACACTCAGAAAAGACAGGAGCCACTGTCTAATGATAAAGGTAGCAAAAATATTTGAAGAATCTTTTATGTTTTGTTTAAATGCCACTTTACAGAAAAGCAGATTACCCTGTGAATCTCTTTTACTGCACAGTAAGTTTATTTGTAAAAAATCAATGTTTTAGTACGGTTTGACCAAGATGTGCTGTGAGCAGGGAGATGGTAGGCATAGGGGAATGTAACTGTGAGTTCATGACTGCTTCACAGTCCACAAAGAGAGTCTTGCACCTGACAGGGAAATGGAGAGGTTACTTTTCTTTGAAGAACTTCTTCCCTTCTTTAAATCCATAACTGATTTCTAGACACTGCAACATGCCTTGTTTCTAGGTTTCTAGCCAACCATTTTTGCCAAGGGGGTGTAAAAAACATGCAGTCCATTCGAATGACACCTCTATAATCTATTTATTAACAAAATCAGAAAATAACATGACTGAAATGGCCTTTTTTAACTTTTTGAACAGTTACTGCACATAATATAAGTTTTGCAGAAGAAACCAAATATTATTGTGACCCTTCATTTTTATCTCAAATGCATGAATTTCACTTACGGAAATATTTTCACAAAAAAGTGAAAAGACCTTTTCCATCTTGCTACCAAGTCTGTAGTTCAGGTTGTGTGTAAACAAATGCTAACCAACATAAATGAAGCAAGCAGTACAAGCTGTATTTATATTCTCCAGATACAATCTGCTAAAATTAGGTGGGTGCTGAATAATCTGAGAGCAACTGTAGACCTTTCCAACTATAACATTCTCGTGGCATTAACTTGAATTTTCTGAAGTGGTACTGAGTATATGTTCCAAGTGGTCCGCTTTTCTCAAATATATGAAAACAGAATTGGGGATCTGGAGGAATCTCTTAAAACTTAGCATTTGTGAATATGTAATGTTGTTAAAATGAATGCATTCCAAAAAAATATTTTTTTATAAGCTATTGCTTTTACTTTCAGGTATAGAATTCAGTAGACATTTAATCATTCATTTAATAAATCTTTAAGGACAGAAAGCTTTGTTTGGCAACTCACTGCCTTTGTCAGCAGAGTAGGATACCTAATATCATTTCTATCTATCTTAGATGATCTCATTGACAGACAGTAAATTGAAAGTTGTATTGGAAAGCTTGACAAGTTGAAGTGTTTTAAGATCAAACACAAATACTACAAATAGATGCTGCAGATTGCGCCTCGTGCCATTTAGGTATTAGTCCCCTTATATTGGCACTGCTAAAGTCAATGTAACAATCACAGAATCACACATAATAGTTGCAGCTGGAAGGGGTATCTGGAGATCATCGAGTCCAGCTGCCATGCTCAAAGCAGGGTCAGCTAGAACATGTCACCCAGGATGATGTCCAGGCAGGTTTCAAATGTCTTCAAGGACTGAGACTCTTGTTTGACCACACTCAGAATAAAACATGGGTTTTGTTACGGTTAAGTGGAATTTCCTGTATTTCAGATTGGGTCCATTGCCACTTGTCCTCTCAGTGAGCACTACCATGGAGCATCAGGCACTGTCTTCTTTACTACCTCCCATCAGGTATTTATATAGAGTGATTATATTATATTGCCTAATATTTAAGTAAATTTTGCATCAGTTTAAATGAATTACACAGCACAATAAGATCTGGAGTTATAAATAAAGGAACTCCGATTCTGCCTAAATAATCTCCACTTCTATATAAATGTAGTTCCTTCCACAAAACAAGAGTAAGCAAGCTGTGTGTCTTGTTCTCCTATTGCTAATTTCTTTCTGCTACTTTGATAAACTGCAGTGGAACTAATCTGAAGTATACATACTACAGTAAAAGAGAATAGAACAACATCTGCTATAAAAATATCCATCACTAGCCCCATATTCTCAAAGCCTTCTGCAAGCTGGTAATAAGGAGATATAAATGACTTGGCTCTGACAATTTCTAGTTGTTCAGTCAGTGTGAAATATAGAGATTATAAAATGTTCCTCTGTCACATATTTTGGCGGTGATTGGACTATCTAGTGAAATATGAGATTTTATTCTTAGTACTTTAAGATAATAACAATAACTGTAAAACTAATATTGTTCTTTCCTATAATTGCTGCGATTCATCATATGGCATGAGAAATTCAAGAACAAATATACGCCACTTTGTTTCATTGTAGGCTCCTGGATAAAACTATTGTATTACTGAGTCTTTCTTACTTAAAGCATTATTCAAGGAAATTATATAATAATGACTGCGAACATTTGAAGACAATCTTATGGAAATAAGATCATATTAATAGTTTCATGCCTTGCAGCAGTCTTTTGGCCCACCCTTTGAACACAAAGACTCTGTACTAAGACTACTAGTGTTATCAGTGACACATAGCTGTAGCTAATACATTGATGTGATGTAGTACATCGGCGCCTTGCCTAGATCACTTGCATTCCACAGTAGCTCTTGAAAAGTCAAAGAAAAGATATACCCAAATTTCAAAATTCAAGAAATTTTAAGAAGTGATTTTAAGAAGCTATGGCTTCATTATACTTAACTTTTCCCTGCATTTACCGCTTTAGTGAATGTTGTCAGGCCTTTATTTATTTGAATTTGCAATTGTTTACAAAGCATTAGTCAAATAATTTCTCTCTTTTTTAATAGAAGGATGATTTTTTTTTCCTCTTTCACTCCCCAGTAGAATAAAATCTTATTCATGTAATAGAAGTGTGATATTTCTTCTTATATTTATTAAGGTTTCAAAGCAAAAAATCAAGGGTTACTGAGTGTTTCAAAAAAATTAAAGGACAGAAAACTTCAAAGCAGACTTATTTTAATCTAATTGTACCTTTTGTGAAATTAATTAAATTACACTGTACATGTTGGATACTTAAATTTAAAAAAAAAAAACAACAGCCATTTAAGTTGTCCATATATGTATATGCTTTAAGGCCCTTTTAACCCATTGAAGCAAAACCTGCAAGCTCTAATGAAACATTCAAAAAATTGAGACATCTAATGATTTTGTAACATCACAGATGGAATTCATCTGATCTAATGTATATCTCTTCAGCTGAGCTAGTGACTCTTGGTTTCCAGTGTATTGCATGAAAAGAAATAAGGCTTTGAAGGGTAAGATTTACCCTAAGATTGACATCAAAATCATAGAATCATAGAATGATTTGGGTTGGAAGGGACCTTTAAAGAAGATCTAGTTCAACTCCCTTCATGAGGTTTAACAAGGCCAAGTGCAGGGTCCTGCATCTGTGTTGGGGGAACTCCAAGGATCAATACAGGCTGGGAGATGAAGGGATTGAGAGCAGCCCTGACAAGGACTGGTGGATGAAAAGCGGGACATGAGCCAACAATGTGCACTTACAGCCCAGAAAGCCAACTGTATCCTGGGCTGCACCAAAAGAAGCATAGCCAGCAGATTGAGGGAGGTGATTCTGCCCCTCTATTCTGCTCTCGTGAGACCCCACCTGGAGTACTGTGTCCAGCTGTGGGGCTCCCAACATAAGAAGGACATGGACCTGTTGGAGCAGGTCCAGAGGAGGGCCGTGAAGATGATCAGAGAGCTGGAGCGCCTCTCCTATGAGGACAGGCTGAGAGAGTTGGGGTAGTTCAGCCTGGAGAAGAGAAGGTTCCAGGGAGACCTTATTGCAGGCTTTCAGTACTTAAAGGGGGCTTATAGGAAAGATGGGGACAAATTTTTTAGTAGGGCCTGTTGTGATAGGACAAGGGCTAATGATTTTAATGTAAAAGAGGGTAGATTCAGACTAGATAGAAGGAAGAAATATTTTACGACGAGGGTGATGAAACACTGGAACAGGTTTCCCAGAGAGGTTGTAGATGACCTATCCCTGGAAACATTCAAGGTCAGGTTGGGTGGGGCTCTGAGTAAGCTGGTCTAGTTGAAGATGTCCCTGCTCATTGCAAGGTGTGATTAGACTAGATGACCTTTAAAGGTCCCTTGCAGCCCAAACTATTCTATGATTCTGTTATTCTGTGATTCCTTCCTGATGACTGGGGATGCCCAGCATCGTGACAGTGAGCATACAGACATCAGTCATGGGAATCACGTTTGTATTGTGATCCAATTATATACAGCAATTGCTATATTGTGCTGTGTTGTAATTTCAGCATATTGCCCAAGTGACATTAAATATCTTCAGAGAAGTGAATTTGGTATTAAACATTAAACCCTCCTTGCAGGGAATATCCAAAAGAATCTGGTTAAAGCGTATTGGACTCTGACATGGATAAGTCTAAGTTAACACATACCAAAATGGCACGCATATTAATATATAAAACAGTGAAGATAATGATTTGAAAGGCTTCCTTTCAAAAAGATGGTCTTCTCAAAAGACTAAATACCAAATGGGCTGGTGTCCAGTTGATGGTTTCATATAAAAAATGATCTGTTCTTCCAAAATAATCAAAATAAGGATTTTTTTTTTAAAACTTAAACATATAAATGTTTATATATTAAATAAGTGGTTGGGGGGGTTTAATATTCATCAGCAAACATCGCTGATCTTAAATTTAAGATTCTTGAAATTGAAGTCTATAAGTGTAGGTCTAGAAATATAATATATTCCAGAATGAAGAACAGTCCAATGGCATACTATTGTGATCCAATTACTGTGTTTCTGCTTGTAATGAGTTTGTAGTGCCAGGTTGTAACACTTCTATCTTATTATCTTTGTTATTATCATCCTTATTTTATCTGTTATCCATCTTATTATAGGCTTTATTACACTTTTGGGTGAGAAAAGAAAAGATAAAACAACTCAATAAGATAAATTTAATACAGTCCAGTCCTGAGGGCTTTTTTGCTATAAATCTGTGCTGGAAGAGATAAGTGTATATTCTATTGTATGCAAATAAAAACACCTTTACTTGTGTTCTCTTATAAACCCTTGACAATGTGTAAAAAGATGCCTCAGGTAATACAAAATTGTTAACAATTCGTGGTTTTTTTCTGTAATCTACATTAAAAAAAAAAAGATTTGGCTTAAAATGTGCTTACTTGTCTGTTTAATCTTTGGTTCACTGTTACTTTACTGCTTTGAGATTCTCAGTTTTTCAAGTAGACTGGGAAAGAAGAAAAACAAAAATATATAAATACTTTTAAAGCGGTCTGGATAATATTCAGTTATTAATTTTTTTCTTTCTTCTATGAGAGACACTTGAACTATCTCTTTCTGAACAGAAAAGAAAATTTTTTTTTGTCATGTATCTTCATAGTTAGCTGAATTGTCACTTTACTTCAAATGTTAATGAATAAATTGCATTTCAAATCCTACCTTGGACATGAACAATGTGGGGGTATTTTCTATTACAATATTTTTTCATCTTTTCTGTAGCATGGTATTCCATACTAGATTTTCACACTGATAATTGTTGATACATCAAATTATGGCAATACAGTTGAAGGGCATCAGAAAAATACAGAAGAGAAAGATCAAACTGAAGTATGAAATTGAAATGGCTGTAGGAAAACTGTCAATTTTTTTTCATTCATGGAGATACTATGGCAAGAAAAAGGGAGAAAAAGGTATTGGGTGAGGGGAGTGTCTGGATCCTGATTCTAAGACCATATTTTCCTCTAAAATTCTACGTGGACAATGAGCATAGAACAGAAAGAGGCAACAATATAGTTGCCTTTAGCATACATAACTATTTATTGCTTCTATATTTTCCAGCCACTGTATTAAACCTTAGCTCTACAATTTTTACTGGGTTTCATAGTACTTGTGTTTCTAATATGTTATGGTGAAAATCAAGGAAATGGTCATACTAGGAGGGGTATTCACAGTCTGCAGGTAGAAGCTGAATGGTATGACCTCCAGTAGATACCACTGAAATGTAAAGCTCATACACTGTTTTAGGTCAATTGCCAGGACTGAAAAGAGCAAGAAATAAGAAATTGCTTTGCAGCGTGAAGCTCATTTTGCAAAACAAATCTGTTAGTACTGGTGTGTGTCCCAGTGAATTGCCTCACTCACTTCCCTTACCCCTCAAAATACAAGAATTCTTGTTGTGAGACTAGATTTAAAAAGAGCATTCTTATTATTCTCTTGCATTTTCTACTTTATGTAATAAAACTGAGTCACAATGAATCTGATAGGGCTGCATGGCTGCATTAAGACATTATTTGGAACATATTTCAGGCCTCTATGTCTTTATGCAGTGGTATGATTATGGTGATAAGTGGAAGATGGGATAAAATTTTACTATTTTACTTATGTCTAATATCACTCACTAAAATTTCAACGAGAAGGTAGTTAGGCAGGTTGTTTCCTCTTTCTCCTCTTCAAAACACTACGAGCTCACAAAGTATATATAAAATTACAGTAGCCATGCTACTATTCTGGGAGTTTTCCTCTTTTTTTTGTTTAACAGCCCAAGAGAAATGACTGCCAAAATTTTCAGTCCAAACTCTTCAGTTTCATTCATCAAGTGTTGAAAAACAAGAAACAGAGGACTGCTACATAAATTGTTCACCCTCATCACACTAGCTTTCATATCTGAGATTGTTTAGAATGTATAGAAAATACAAAGCTGCCGCTTTTATTTAAGTCTGTTAATATTTCTAAGGTAATTAAAAAGAAACATGCATATAAATTTACCAATGGCACTTGTGCTGATCTTTGTGCGTCAGTAAACAAAACTGCATAAGAGTAGTCATTCTCATTTTGTCTTTGAAGTCCTACATTTTTTTCTTTCTTCCTTATGTGTGTGGGAAGGAAGGAAACCATTGTTCCCCAAAACTGTCTGGGAACCAAAAGAGTTCAATGAATGAGTTGCTGGGGAAAAAAGAAGAAAGTTAAAAAAACAAATGTCCAAACTGCTTTTAAAGAACTTGACTGAAAATATCAATCAGAAAATACAGCAGATACTCAATATCAGATGGAAAAGGCCAAAAAAAATTAAAACTGAACAGAAGAAATAAGTTTTGTAATGAATTTCTGAGATGTAATAAGTTAACATTTCTTTAAATAATTAACTAAATGTTAAACAGGTGGCCAGTATTAGAGCTAAAATTCATCCTAGCGTCATATGTTGTGAAGAAATGATAGCCTTTTTATACTTGCAAATAAGAATCTCAGCATGAACACAAGTTCAGAAGAATGCCAGAACACCACTCCAGGGAAAAGCACTTCTTTTGTTATCTCTAAAATAAAGCTGCATTACCACAAATAAGTTAAGTAGATTTAGTTAATTTGTCACCTGCTTTTAAGCAGATTAGAATTAACCTTGGCCTAATATTTATATCCTGTGATTGACTAAACCAGTTTGATCTCGTTCTGTAGACAGTTCTAGATGTTGAAGTGAGAAGTTCATTACTTCTACAGCCTCTCAACTACACCATTGTTTTTTATTCTCTTTTGTTTGTAATCTTTTACATGCATTACTTACCATGATTACACTCCCTCTAGCATCATCCATACACACTTTCTATATATTCTGTAATGCTTTACCCATGTGACTAAAAATATATATATATTTCTGATTAAATATTGTCCTCTGGTAAATAACCCTCTCTTATCTATCTTACACTTTTGATGAAGTAAAAGTTAGCAGAGCTGCTTTTCAGTTTTATTGAGCTAAAGAGTTCAGTCTAGAACTGAGCCAAAGAAAAAGTTCATGTATATGCATTTTATATGACTTCTGGGTTAAAGTGTATCATGCTACCTAAAAATGTGAAAACAATTTTAAAATAGTTAACACTGTATTGAATGTTTCTGCTATCATCTTCAGCACTAAGAAAAGTTAGTACAAGGTGAATGTAGAAAAGGAAAGTAATACATAACATTTGATTTATCAAAGAAAAATCAAACCTCACTTCAGTGTCTACTGTTTCCATGTAGTTCATTTTAGTATATTCATAAAACTATTCTTTGATTTACCTAGTACTTGTAAAAAATGTTTTGCCACATTTCATATTTTAGATTCTATCCTTTTACGTTGCATTGTGTCCATGGTCTCTGTCACTCAAAGTCATTTAGAATCAAACAAGAAAATCTTTAAAGGAGAATGTATAATTTGTTTGCTTTCAATAACAAAGGATTGGATTCAAATATTTTTGAGATTGTTTCCAGGCTTCTGGTTTTGTTCCACTCAAATGTCCTGGATCAGATATAAAAATTCTAAGTGATGCTACTAGAGCAAAGCATTTAGCAGAACGTTGGACCCAACTAAGCTAAACCTGTGATAACTCCTGGTGCAAGGCTGTGATTTCAGCTTTTTCTTCAGAGAGTTTTGTTGTTCGGCATTTGATTTTGACAATGAATTGCAAAGAAGCTCAGCATGTCTATATCCAAATATTATTGCCACATTATCAGAGAAATAATAATGCGAATTCAAGTAATATTTTTTTATTGTTCAATACAGAAATATACTAGAATATGGGCAGATATGAATTCGCCAATTTCCTTCTAACTCCAGTTAGGTAAGTGGAGCTAAAGCTGTGTGACAGAATTATAATCAAATCTTTTAGATAGTGAGATCAGGACCCAATATACTAAAGCAGGAAATGAGTGGGAGGATGGAAGCAATTAGACTGTTGGTTTGGTTTTTTTGTAGGTTTGAGTTTTTTAATATGGTACACATGGGTATTTATGAGCGTATAAGCATATATATGAACACATAAAAATTACACGGATCTAAACTTTATCTCAGGAGAATGAAATTCATTAATATTTAACAGCATACTTCAGAAAGTGTACTAGCATGATGCAAATTATTAAGCCTATTTGATTTAACTTCTTACTTTCCCATGCCTTAAATAAGAAATATTATAATGAGCTAGAAGCATGAGAGACATTTGCACTAGTTATCAATATCTATAATAAAGATCATCTTTACACACAAGAAAATTGACATTTTTTATGGTTATAAAATATTTAATACCTTTAAATTCATTGGTATTACAAGGTGAAACATGTATGTATGTGTATGTTTGTGTATCTTTATATTTTCCAATATTCTATATTCTCTGTAAAGGTTATTTTTCCCTGTTTAGATTAGAAATGCATTATCTTCTAGGAGAATGTTTTAAACTCTTTGGGTCACTAGAAAGTATTCTGGTTCAAAGACTCATTTTGTCATTTTTCTGTTCAAGACAGTGAAAACTTGTTCTTCTCTGCCCATGGCAGTGGAAATTAGGGAATGATTTTGTACTGAGAAACAAAAATGAGCAAACCAAAATCCCTTGCCGATATAGAACAAGACTGAGCAAGCTTTAACTTGACATTTTTTTAAAATGAGAAAGATCATAGTGGCATTGCCTCTTTACCAGATCCAACACCCTGATGATCTTCACAAGATCTGGAAAAAAAACCCCAAACAAATGAGTGTTGTAAAATACCTTCCTCCCTTACAAAACTGTCACCTAAACCCTGAAAAAAAGGTTTTTAGGCAGACTGAATTATTCCTTAACAATAATCATTGGACTAAAAGATGTATTTGTGTCAAGGAGCAGTGAGGGCTGACTGCTTGCTAAAGGAAGGTGAGATAGGAGCCAAGGGTGACACCAGCATGGGCAGTGCCCCACCAACAGGGCAAAGCCCTGCAGAGTCTGAGCACAGGAGGCAGAGCCAGGGGCTGGTAACAGGGTTCACCTGAACCCGCAACATGGCAAGGGGAGCCAACATGGCCAGGTCTAGGTCAGCCCAAGGAGGCTAGTCAGGAGAAAAAGGAATCAGAAGGCAGGTATGCCTATGGTGTAGCTTAGTACAGGATGTGAATGGTGCTCCCGGGCCCATGGGCATGCTGTGGGTGGGGATCCCATGTGAAGCCACTCAAGGCCAGCAAGGTTAAAAGACTTCCGTGCCCTGTAAATGTGAATATTTTGTAAATAAGCTAAAATGATGCCTTGTTGTACAAAGATATTAACCAGAGACAGTATTTATAGAAGTTGCCCCACTGGATCCTATGGAGGTCATGATTCAAACTTGCGGTATAACAGAAACAGCAGACTGAAATGATTTGACCACATAATAGAAATTATTGATTTACTTACTGAGAAGTTTTACATCTCTGTTAAAAAGAAAAAAAATGTTGATTCATTTTGGACAATGTGTCTTTAGGCCAGGCTAGATCCAGTGTCATGTTTTTTTGTCTTCCCACAGTGAAAATAGCACTACATAGACATCATATGCTGTGCTAGTTGAAAAAAAAGGTGGTTATGCTCTGATGTCAGATGAAGATCAGCTAAGTATTTTTGGTTGATCTGGCGGCACACATGTTCAGTATGAAAGAGAGTGGAAACAAAGCCCTATGTATATGGAGATTTCACTACTTTAAACAAAATAAATACTTCTGATATGAATATAAATTTGGATTGTTGGAAGATACTTTAATAACTGTTATTCATAATCTCACAGGCATACTGCGCAAACAGTATTTCAAGAAAAATCTGAAGATAATTATTTTAGAGTATTTTCTCTTTACTTTCAGATCTGTAAAGATCTAATATCTTAGCATGATTTTGAATATTAGAAGTTCCAGTATCCATATTTCTGTGTAAGAAAAAGCATTTTGTCAGTCACTTTTTCCTGCCAAATTACTGAAATCATCCACCATCAAATAATTGAGGATTGTTTGTTGCCTTTTTCTTTTCATTTTAATTGTGTTTAATTAAATTTAATTGTGATAACACTGTGTTGGCCAATAATTTTCAATATCTGGGCAGTGAATATTTGCAGCTACAAGAGAAGTGTTTTAATACTCTTATGTCTAAATACGATCTTTTTCAGGGTTGCTATAATAATGTAAATTTTTTTCTCTTATCAAGATATCATCACACGTTTTAACAGACCAATTCTCACCCTACATCTTCAGGAAAAAATAAGTCCATTTCCCTTCTTTACCCTATTGTATGAGTAGGAAAATGAGGTACAAATCCAATAGTATGCCAAAGCTACATGGGAAGTCTGTAGCAGGGCATTTTACTTTCTACTTCCTCCCTAATCAAACATGTCTTTCTTAAAGACTTAAGCAAATGAAAAAAAAAATAATCACATGGCAATAAAATGAGAAATTGCTTCAGCACAGAAGAAAAATGGTGAAGCTATTGCTTCAGTGACATTTCAGAATCATTTAATCATAAGCAAAGTACTCCACAGTTTTACATTTTTCACCTGTTCTTCTTTTGATTGTAATGATGAGTGCTTTAAGCATAGTATCAGAATTTGTGTTGAGCCCCAAGTTCTTTGTGCTGAGCATCCTAGTTCTTTGTTTTTCTAGATAGTCACAGCGTAAAACAGTTACAGGTTATTTTGTACTGGTTTTTGTATCTTTCTCTTCATTCAGTTGACAGATTAATTTCTGTAAGAAATATATATATGTATATATAAAAATGGTATCTTACATGTAATACTTAAACTCAGTCATTATTTGTTCACATCTTTGTAGGATAGTGACATTTTACTGTTTTATTCCTACTGTTCAGTGAATCAGGGATCAGATCCACCACATCACTCTTCTTCCTCTCTGAAACCTATGGCTCATTTGTTCTGGCAAAATGCATATTGAGTTATCCCATGTAAAATACCAATCTTCATCCTGCTCTCCAGTTACACAGAGAACTAAGATGGAGTTAGTGAGCTCCTGAGCTGTGGATAAAGGGTGCCGCACCTGCCAGCTACATTTTGTGCAGAGATTAATCTGAGAAGCATGTCATTACCGTGACTACAGGATGGGATCTTGCAAGCAAGACAGCTGCATGTTAAAAAAAAACTGTACTGGTGCTGAACTGATCAACATTGCCAAAAAGGTATGCCCCCAGCCAAGCACAGAAAGGTAGCATGAATTTCCAGTGAAATTTCATAGAGGAAACTCTAGCTGACGAATATTTCCAAGGCTAAACGGAAACTGCGTAGGGTCTTTGAGGATAACTCTTTAGATTCACGATGAGGCACAAATGAATAGTAACTATTATAGGTTTGGGGGTGGGGGGAAGTAGCTAATTAGCTTCCCTTAGGGCTTGTAAAAGTCTTACAGAGTGGGTAGTTATCAGAGAAATATAGTTTGGAAAAAATAGAAGACCTTTCTCCAGTCCTTCTCAGTTATCACATGATTCAACAACAAGGACTATTTAATGAGCTTTCTGATGAGATCATAGCTGTTAGAAGAGCAGTATGGCTGGAGAAGGCAGAACACTTGCAAGATGGTTTGCGTACAATTCATATGAAGGCATTTTTTCTTACTATGGACAGAGTTCTTTCAATATTCAAGGCTCTACCGCTTTAAAACATTTAACACGTTTCTCTCATTTGCTGTCTTCATTAAAAGAAGTAAGGTTTTGGAAAACGTCCATGGATTTGTATCTTGCTTACTGGCAGATTTTCATTCCAAAGCAGGCATGAAAGACATCTGAAAATATGACAGAAGGGACATAGGGAGAGAGAAGGGAGTTTTCCACTGGTTCATTTGCAAGTTTATACTTACAGAAATAGTCAAGTAAGAAAAAAAATCTTTCCTTTTTAAAATTTCATTTAAAAAAATTCTATTATTTATAATAGCATATATAAATGTAAGTATGTAAATACACAGGTGGAGGTGCAAACCTAACAAACTAATTTAAGCAAGAGAATGTAAGTGAGTGTGGTAATGCCTGAAAAGAATCATAATATATCCTGAACAAGTCTGCTTGATTGTTAGCAATTCAGATAACAACTATTCTATTTATTTTGAAGGTGTTGCTTAGTGACACCCAAAGAGAGAAGAAATATATTCTTCACTACTCTCAAATGGTTTCGAAATGTTAACTATGTTTTTCTCACCCATCTTTTCTGCAGAAGCCCAAACTCTTTGTAATTCTGAGAAAATAAAATGTCATGTATTTTATAGTATTGTATAATTGATGGAATAATTTTAAACCTTTTTTTTTTTCCTTCGGCTGAAACTTGAAGCAAGGAAAGATAGAAAATAGAAGCTCCATTGTGTTAGTCTCCATAAAAAAAGCTAGCTTGTTGCACATTGAGCTATTTGCGTGACTAAAAATCTTCTTTCTTAAAACACAGTTTTTAAAAGTGTTCTATGCCTTTTCACAATAATAAATGTGCATTTTAGTCAGTATTTCTCTTTCTGCAATTTACAGCTCCCAAGAAATAGGAGGAGCAGCCTTTTGCTGTTTCACAGCAGCCTCCTAACAACTAAAATTACTAATATTTCAGTATAAAGCAATTCAGCAACAGTATGCATGGGCAGCTCCCTTTGTGTCCCTGCCATTTCATCAGCACAGCTGGGGTGTTGCCAAACATAGAGAACAGGTGTAAGCACTTAGCAAAAGGAACAGGTTCACTTGTATTAGTGAAAGAACGTTTAGAGAAGTAAGTGACTATCATTGGGGTGACTATGTAGCCTGTTAATGTGCCTGCTCCAGACAGCAGATTCCAGACACCTCAATTCTCTTATTAGAAGCACACAGCCATTTTGACCAAGAGTTCTTAATTTTCTGAAGGTAATCAAGGGAGCATGGGGATTTGTACTTTGAGATTTAAGCAGGCTGGAAAATGTAGTAGATATTATTTATCTCGGACCAAATGTCTTAACAGCACTCTGGGGACTGATAGACTACACAAAAAAATAATACTCCTTCAAAAGTTTTTCTCAGTTAGAATGCATTCAACTTGACACTTGGCATTGATTTGCTAACATGGCATGACATGCATTCAATGTGCTAACATAGTCTCACTGGCAAATTTGGTGGCCTTCTGTGATGGGGTTACAGCATTGGTGGTTAAGGGAAGAGCAACTGACATCATCTACCTGGACCTGAAACTCTAATTTGGAAATAGAATATTATATTATGCATGGGTTTATGAAATTATGATCTGGCTGTAAAAAGTTCAAGAATAAATCATAAAAAGGTAACTGCAGATTTCTGACAAGAAGCAAACAGTTTCATAAAGGTGGTCATTATATAAATATTTTGGTACTGAATACTACAGGCCTGCTTCTGCTGTTACTGAAATAAGCATCACCATTGACTATATTCAGTAGGTGATAATATATCTCCAGATGTTTTTATTTTCCATTCTTTTACAGTAAAAATGAAAGCCTTTATCGTAAGATGATTTGTAAAATTTCACATTCTATATGTACATTCTGTAATTGTTTTTACAACGTAAGAATGGGAGACATCATAACATTTGTTCACAGATGAAAATAAGAACTAAACTGTCATGTGTGAAGGGCCCTTGTAACTGATAATCTGCCCATCTGAACTAGTTTTGTTATCTGGAGCAAAAAGCAAGTCTTCCTGTCCTTTACACTGTCAATAAACCTTGCAAAGAGAAGCTCTGTATGAAACCAGTCCTGTTTAAAGGCTTTCTCTACTTGTATTTAAGAAACCCAAACTTCTCTGCCTAGAAGAGATGCAGTATAGCAACAGATGTTAAAGAAGCAAAGACTGTTATTGTCTCGAGAACACCATCTTTCTCAAGCTTCAAAAGATAAAAATACCACAAAGTGAAAGCATATGGGAAGAGAACACCAAATGTACACTTATGTTATGGAATCAAAAAGCAAAAAAGAAAGCAAGAGTTTTCTTCCCAGTATTTATGATAACAGAAGAGGAAAATACCTTAAAAAAAAAAAAAATTAATCCAAGTACTTTGGTATTTCTGAATGTAGATCTACCGTATCTAGGCTGTTGTGAGAATAGTTTTGTAGAAGAGGGTGTATTTGAGAACAAATAAATCACTGCCATTTTAAAAAAGCCCACAAGAGTTATTTAGCCACAAATGAAATTCAGGACTGCCATTTCCTGCCTTCAGCTGCATAGCCCATAAGTATATTAGCGTAGAGAATTTATAAAGATCCTTTGAATTTAAACACTATTCAGAATACCTGCAGTTGAATGAGAAAACAATATCTTAGACAATGTACACTAGAAAAGAGAGCATTGACTCCTTTTGTGGAGAAAGTTGTTAAAATGCGTCTCAGGAGTGCAAGACTTTCTATATGAATGTAGAGTAACGTAAATGAAAGCTGGAAAAATCTTCCATAACAGAAAGCCTAAAAAATAACGAAAAAAAAGCACATGTAAAAATTTAAACAACTAAAAGAAGGCAAAATTGGGCTCACTTTCTCTTCCAATGAAGTATTGAATATTGTCAATGGCCACAAATTGTCAAAAAAAATTTAAAAGTAACAGTAAAACAGTAGACATAAGCCCAGATATTTATTTTCCATTTAAACACAATAGAAATATTTTAGAATGAGCACTCAGGAAAGCTTTCACTGCAACCTTACTTTGAAAATACCAATTTACATGCATGCATTTGTCATTTTACAGTCAAATCATTTTACAAAAGGACTTAATGCATTTTTCCTATAAATGAAGAATCTTTTTGTCAAAGAAAGCACTAATGTAAAAACTTTTGCTTGATGAAGCAGCATTTTAAAGCACCATTTGGAAATAGGTCTCCTCTTGGAGCTTATGTCTCCGGGACTTTGCTTTCTTTAGTGCAGTTAACAGAAAGGTTAATACTAGAATATAGTTTCTATTCTATTCTGTATTAAAAAGATGAACATAGCCCTTGCATTTATGATTAAGATTCCCCTTTTTTTTGCGTGGTTTCACCTTTAGGCCCTATATTGACAATCCCAGCTAGGGCTGAAAACAGTCCTAGCTAGGACTGAAGTACTGTCATCTCATAACAGTAACACCAGGTCTGCACTGGGATATATGAATACATGCAGCAAATGATAATCACATCTAATCATACCACAGCTGGTGTCAAAGGCCAAAGAAACTGTATGAATTTATATGATCATATATTTCTGACCATTGAAAATACCTTGCTTTTTAATTTTTTTTAGAGAAATGAACAATGGATATAATTTCTAAAGAAACTTTTGCTGAGCGTAATCTGAAGATCAGTCTGTCTTGTCTCATGATGTGGTTGTTCATTTAGGCCAAATTTTGTTTTGCTTAGAGTAAAGCTTAGCATTCAATTTTAAGTGAATGGCATGATTTTCAGTTTTGCAAATGAGCCAATTTCAAATTTGAGCCGAATATCTGCATTGGGTAAAATCAATAGTCCCTTGAATTGACAGAAAACTAGCGAGGCTTATTAAACTTCATGTGTGACTCACTATCCCAGTGCTACTTCAAAAGAAATATGAAGGAATCCCATTCCACTTTGAATGGTATCAATGTGAAAAGTAACTGAAATGGACATTAGTAAAAATTTTAATGTAAATATGATTGCCACTATCAATAATAACAATCCAGTTAAATGGTTTTACTAATATAATCTCTTTGTTCTATATATTCATTAACACTGTTTCAGCTTGCAGCTGAGTTTTGCATTAAGATTTTTCTGGTATCTTGGATCTTTCTAACCTGCAGTCTTAAATGCATTTCTAAGCTATCAAAATAGTAGAGTTCTTGGTTCTATTTAGAAAAGCAAATACTTTTAAACAGAAAAGACGAGAAAATGCTTTAATTTCCTGCTGTTCACTTGAGTTTGCTGTAAACTGCAAATCTGTTTGTTTTTTTCTGTAAACTCTGCACAACAAAAACTGTAGACCCTAACAATGACTGCTGACAAGTGAAGAAATAGAGCTGCATACATACATCCACATGTGTGTAAATATTTGCACCAGCACCAGCACCATGCCATATGCCTTTAACAGCTGTTAACACATGCACTCACTCTCTTGTTGTTGTATATTCAAATAGCATACAAAGCATTGAAAACTCCATGACTGTATCTGAAGGGAAGAAGCTGGCAGATCATGCTGTAAATATTTAAGCAATCAGTAAAAACAAATGGCTTAAATTTAATGTATCACAGAAATCCTCTCCAATAGCTGTTCTATAAGGAAAATGTGTTGGAAAAGGATCGGTTCATGGTTTAAGAGTTAGTGCTGCACAGTTATAAAACATCACT
The DNA here is from genome assembly GCA_013396915.1 of Stercorarius parasiticus. Lineage (NCBI taxonomy): Eukaryota > Metazoa > Chordata > Aves > Charadriiformes > Stercorariidae > Stercorarius > Stercorarius parasiticus. Next base: position 37,353 of record VWZL01005969.1, on the reverse strand, counting down.
ACTGCACCAGCTAATTATAGGCTAATAATTGATAAAAATACTCTGAATTAACTGCAGGGTTACAGGCTTAATTTCTTACTTCAGACCACTCAGTCTTTATTGATGCTGCTGTATTGCCAAAGCCTCAGAATTCCCCCAGCAAAAATATTATTTCCCTCTAGGCTCCAGCCAGAAGAGAACAACAGCACCTCGATGGTTTTTGTTGTCTGCTTGGATCTTTGCCACTACTTCCCTGGCTGAATCAATGTGCTTTAAAATAGCAGAATTGATTCTCTGATTTCAATGCCATTGTTTTATCTCTCCAACACACAAGGGTACTTGACTCATTATTCTTTACTTCTATTTCTTTCTTCTCTCTCTTTTTGCTTTTTCAGATTATCTTTTTTAAACCTCCAAAACATTTCTGCTTGGCTGATGAGATATCCACCGTGGGTGGCTCTCTGCAAGTACTTTGACCACATAAGCATATAAAACATCTTGTAGAGGAAGCTTCTGTCACTTGGTGTTATGAATGCTAACTAGTTTCTTCATTCATGCATATGTGGAATTTGAGTAGTTTAGCAGTAGCTGTTGCCTCCTACTTGCTGATACAGACATGTGCTGGAGTAGTGCTCTCTATTAACCACGGTGTGGGTAATCCTTTCCCTGAATACTTGTGGAACCTCCAAGGGAGATTTCTCAGTGCATATCCCATAGGATTACACATTGCCACTCCTTCTGTTCAATATTTATACTGTTACTAAGGGATGCATGTTCAGTATTTTAATGCCAGAGTGCTGATGAAATTCATGACTCATTCTGTTTTTTTATGATAAGTCCACACCAAATTTAAATTGTTGGGGTACTGCCATTGATGGTCAGAATAGCAAAATCCAAACTTATGCCAGGCCATCTGCAGGGGCAGAAGGAGCTATCTTCCACTGAAGTTGAAGTGGCAGTAGCAGATCCCAATGCTAAGCTAGACAACACAGAATCAAAAGAAAATATTAGGTTTTGCAAACAGCTGAAACAGTTTATGAAATATAATGAGAACATTTCCTCCTATGACATTAAAGACAGCAGAGGAATTGAGAGCTCATAAACTATATACTTCAAAAATCAAGAGCTTGACTTTTCTCAGAGAAAGTAAACCACTAAGATCACAAGGACAAATGGAAAAATTAAAACAATTAAAATGAAACAATCATACATTCAAACTCTGAAGTTTGTTTGTCTTAAAAGAAAATTCACATAAATGCACTGACTTTTGCTAATCCTTTTAAAAAAGTGAATATAAGGTAGAAGATCTATCATAGTCACTTGGGCTGGAGAGAGCCCATATCAGCTGAAAATAATTAAATGGAATGAAGAAGATCTTGCTTGTTTAAAGTTATAGCTCTTTAGCAGCAATTTTTGGTCTCATAAACATGAGGAGATTGTTGAGAAACATCGAAAATTTTAAATACTGTGAATGCTGGTGCAAATCCTAGCTCTGAGCTATGCATTCAAAAATTATTAAGGTAAAGAGACCTCATTTTCTGTCTCCTTGTGTGATTTCAAAGGTTACATCTGTGCTTTTTCAGTGTCTTCTGCAGTGACAGCATATTTCCTCTCAGTTTTTCATTATTAACAAGATATAGAATACACTTTGCTATTTTCAGCCATCTTGGAGATGTAGATTTTTATCCTTTCTCTTGAGATTATCTCTACACAGTAGTTTGCAAACATAAAAAAGCAGAACTCAGCATGCCTCCCCATACTCAACAGGGCAAACCTTAAATGTTTGGGGGTTTGGTTATCAAAGTAATCACTTTTACCTTGATGTTATGCTGTCACTTTTTAAACAAGAGAAATTATTAAAGCTCTGTGCTCTCCATGATATATCATAGAACCATAGGATCAGAGAATAGTTTGTGTTGGAAGGGACTTTTAAAGGTCATCTAGTCCAACTCCCCCTGCAACGAGCAGAGACATCTTCAACTAGACCAGCTTGCTCAGACCCCTGTGCAACCTGACCTTGAATGTTTCCAGGGATGGGGCATCTACAGCTTCTTTAGACAACCCGTTCCAGTGTTTCACCACCCTCATTGTAAAAAAATTCTTCCTTATATCTAGTATAAATCTACCCTCTTTTAGTTTCAAACAATTAGCCCTTGTCCTGTAGCAACAGGCACCACTAAAAAAATTTTCACCCTGGCAAATGAGTAAACTCTGTACTTGTGAAGGACATTTTTTTTTCTTTCTTATTCTTATTAGATTATTTTTAATTGCTGGAAATCCAGTATGCACTTTGATATGATTCATAATAAAACCATCCCAGCTACTTTGTTTGCAGTACAGTTAAACAAGAGACTAATTTTGTCAATCATATGCAACAGTAACAAGTAATTTTTCTTAAAGGTAACACAGAAAGGCAAAATAATCCCCCAACTTTTGTAGTTTAAGCAGACAAACAGCATATGGGTAGTACCATCAATGGCAGAATCAAAAAATCAAAGATTAAAAAGTACTGCTGAAATTGACAGCCCTTAAATTCAATTTTGCAAACTGACTTTTCCCACTCCTTTCTCAGCTAACATGTTGCTTTATAATAAGCAGTACTATATAGCTTAGTATACCTAAGTATATTACCCAATGTACTACGTGCCAGTGATTGACTTTGACAAGCATTTCAAGTCATTTTGCTACCTATTGGTAATGTTCAAATTTACAACTATGAGAATTGCTGCAAGTAAATCATGTGCTGTTTCTCCCACCTTCTTATTATCAAAGTGTGACTAGAAGATGATATAGAAAAGAAACCCTCCAAATGCACCAAAATCATGACTAGAACTAGATTGTATTCCCTCAAATGTTCTAAAGGAATTCAGATACAAAATAGCCAAACTATTGACTTCACTGCCTGCAGCCTCTCATTTAGAACTGTCTTGTTGCACATGGGAATGTCAAACATGACATCAGGTTTTAGGAACAATTCTGGTGGGCATCCAGAGAACTGCAGATAAGTGTAAAACAAAAATTAATGTGAGAGAGCTGCAGAACTGGTACTGAGTTGAAAGATGCAGACCGGCATTGATTTAGAAGGGAGAGGGCCATGTCCAGCTGCAGAGAGCTTAGGTGATGACATAGTAAAAATAAGAATTTTGATTCAAATGTTATACTAAGGAAAAGGTTTTGTCCCTCTGTCATAAAGTGCATTAGTATTAGGAGGCAGTGTATGAGCAGTCTCCTAACATTTCATAATCTTTGAAATCATTCAATTTTGTACCACAGTTCTGATAAAGAGTTGCTACATCATTAATTTTTTTGCACAAAACCAGAATTGTAGTTCTTGTCAAAGTCCCTTGTAGGATCAGAGTTATGTCGTTGACTGCTGACTTCAAGAAGATTAATGACAAAAAACCAGATTCTCTTCAGAATTTGACCTGTAATGCTTTGGAGACCTTCAGGTATTCTTTTCCCAGTGATACTTATTCTAGAAGAAGTAATTTGGGCCACACTCACATTCATCGGAGTTAAGGTCCTAGAATGTAGGTGTTCTGGCATCTAAATCACATCTCTAAATTAATCATACAATATCTTCTCTAAAGAAAATGGAAGTTATACACCTGAACCTATGTAAATAAAAAACCCAGTATCCTAGTCCATGGGAATGGATATCATTGTACCATGAAATTGCAATAGGGTGCATTACATTCACAACAACAGCAAGATCTAATCAAAGACATTTTTAATGTTTCTGCTTAAATTTACCTGTTGGTTTCAAATGTATATGTTCATACATCAGGGACTGCAAAAGTGAAAGAAATATGATAATACAGATGAAACATAGGGAAGTTAGAAACATCTGAGAAATAATGAAATGTGGTTCAGAATAGAAGATGTAAGATGATATATCTTGGAGAAAATATTCTCAAATGCAATTCAAGGGAGGTAGAGCCCTGGAAAGCTGTAATCCTGAAAAAGATCTAGAGATGATGGATAGTAGACAGTAAATTAGATATTGAGCTTGCAATGTAATAGGAAGGCACAAAAAGACCATCCAAGCTTAGGCTGTACATGCAGGAAAAGCATGTCATAATCTATATAAGCACTGATGAAACCACTAGAAGAATAGTAGGTGCATTTCTGAGTTTTGGCTACTGAAATACCACGGGAGTTGAAATAAAGATGAGGAAAACCACAGACACAACCAACTGAAAAGCTGGTGGGATTACCTTTACATGCTAAGTGAACAACACCTAAACAGAATACACCTCTGGAAATAATTTATTGATATAAATACCAAGTGATGAAATATTTCAGGATTGTCATGAAAACTTACTTAAAATAAAGAGACAAAGAGAAATAAAATAGTTATGAAGGGAGAGGTGGTAAAGAAATCGTCAGTAGCTGTTGAGCTACTGTTGGAAAAAAAAAAATTTGGCTTACAAGTTCCTATTCACATATCATATATGCAGAATGCAGTCTTCTGGAATTTATTATCCCTTTCCTAAGTACCTCAAAGATAAATGTTTGTATGTGAGCTAAATAGCCAAGACTCCCCTTAGAGAAAGATGTAGACATCCCCAGAGGATGATTCTTCTCATGCTTAATTAGATATCCACGATAGGTCAGATTAATCACTTTCAGGAAGTGACTGTGCTGGAACTGCTGTAAGTAGCTCAGTTATTATGTTTAAAGATAAGTGAGATGAATCCCATGCAAGGTAACCAAATTATGCTTCATAAAAATATTTAATATAAATATATTTTTTTAAATATATTAATATAAACCTCATTAAAACTTCAATGGAAAAGTTATCAGTAAGATGTTGTACATGCAGTTCTACTAAATTTTAGTTTCATTTAATTGTTGTTCTTTCAACCTAATCCTTCCCTGTCATCATTTGTCCTCTTCTATATCTCATTATTATTTACAGATAAGGATCTCCTGTGTAGGGACCATATTTAAAGTATTATGTGCTAGCCTCATTGTTGGTGTTGTAAAATACATAATAATATATCCTAATGAATTTATAACAGTACAAGAAAAAAATAAGCCAGATAATGGGACAAACATATCTCTTGGTGAAGCTCACTTGAAATCTTAGCTCCGAGACAAATGGCAGAAGATTTACCTGTATGAAAAGCACTTTGCAGTACATGATAGGGGTTACTGTGAGTTGTGCAGCAAAATCTTAGAAGATGAAACCTTGTAGCTTTCTTTGAACATACATTACCAAGACACTATCACTTGTTTTACACCTCAGACATTTGTCGTAGTACCTTGAAATCTAGATGTCTACTAGCAACAAGGCCATTTGAGAGTTTCAGCTTTTTTTCCATGTTTCTTATTTGCTATAGATAGCTGTCACCTATATTAGTATGTAGTGTAACACATTCTGATAGTGATTCATCACACAATCTTACATGGCCTACCATTCTTGACCAGGACTACAAAAATGACTTCTCTGAATATGTATAAAATATCTTAAAAAATGTGGAAGCAATGTTAGCACTGGAATTATGTTTTTTCCAGATTATAACAATTCAGGCACTACTGGAAGTAACTCTAAATGTATCTGTAACACATTCTAAACCTCAGTGTGAGGTGTGACATTCCTCATGCTGACTTAGCATGTTTGGAGAGGTAACTTACATCATCTTGGAAAATAGTAGAATTGCAGTCCTCTGTATTTCTGAGTGCTTTCATCATCTGTGAGAAAGATGGAAATATATAAAAGAGGCAATTTTATGTGAAATGTGTTCTTAAAAAAAAAAATATTTTTTTTTTTTTTGCATTTTCTGGATTTCCACTGGTATGAAATATGCAAGTTTAGTTATGCTCCAGAGGTGAACTTACCTGGTAACATTTAGAACCTCTGCCAATTGATAAATATTCAATTTTCTGATGGATATATACCTGGACATATTAAGTACATTGTTGTTAATATTGTTATGAAGAAAATAGCTTGAATCCAATCTCATTTCAATGCCAAAATTCATTAGTATTATTTATCATTTACCACTGTGTCCTGGTTTGAGGTAAAACAGAACCAATTTTCTGATTTGTAATTTTACTTTTTAGCTGGGCCTCTTCTAACTGACTAAAGTCTGAAATTAACAGCATATTGTTCAGAAACTCTTCGCTCTCAGAATAATAAGATCTGATTATACCAAGGAATGGTATGCACAGAGGCTCTTGCTTATACTTATTGCTATAACAACCAAGGTCAGCTAACTTCGCTTTTTGCCCCGTTAGAGGGTCAGAAGTGGAGAAGCGTAGAGGAGTCCCACCTGCAGGGAGGAGCGGACGGGACAGGTGACCCAAAACTGACCAACAGGGTATTCCATCCCGTCTGCATCACGCTCAGTATAAAAGCTAAGGGATCAAAGGGACGAGGCTGCGCTGGCTCGTTTTTTGTTCAATGGCCGACGTCTGAGGAGGACCCTGTCTGTTCATCTGCCTTTGATCCTGATCTGAGCATTCCTGACTCTAGTTCCGGAACTCAGCTCCTGTCCGTCGCTGACTCCAGTCTGTGATTTTCCCTGTGTCTGCTGGTGACGCGATCGTCATCCTGGGAGCTGGATACGGTTTTGTATATATTGTATACTTTTTTTAAAATTTTATTCTATTATTATTATTTACTATTTTCTTGTTTATTATTATTTTCATTAGAGTAGTTGTTTAGTTCCTTTTCTAAACTCGTAAATCTCCTTATCTCTTCCTCTCCTCTCTGAGGAGAGATGGGGGGAGGGCCATCTCTCGTTCTGATTGGCCAATCCGGCCAAAACCACGACACTCTGCATCAAATAAATCAAAGCTCAGCTCTTCATTTAGAGTTAAGTGACAAGGTCTCTTTTATATGACACAGATCAACATAGCACACTACAGAAAGTCAGAAAACCTTGAGTCATAAATATAGAGATCTTAAAAAAAGAGTCACTATTAAATCATCTTATTCTGACCTCTATCAGAGAACATAAAAAGTTTTTCCAGAAATTAGTACCAAATACCTAAATCTCCCTGTTAACTTTCCCTTGGAGAAGTCCCATGTGCTATATGTTGGAAGTACACATATGGACTGTTAAATCAAAGCTTTAACTACAAATCTCTAAGATTTCATCATTTTCATCAAAAGCTAAGGTTTGGTTTTAATAACACATTAGAAACATGTCGCTTTGTCCAAAGGGGATGATACTCTGTATTAACTGAGATACTCTATATAGCAACTAATTTTTGTTGCTAGACAATTTTTAAGACCAAAATCACTCATTGATCAGAACCTAAAGCAGGCTGCCCAGTGCTACATCCAGACAACTTTAGCATCCAGACTATCTCCAATAAGGGAGACACTACAACCTCCCTGGGCAATCTCTGACAGTGCTCACTCACCCTCACAGTGAAAAAAGTGTTTCCTGATGTTCAGAGGCAACCTACTGTGTTTCAGTTTGTGCCCATTGCCTCTGATCCTGACACCAAACACCACTGAAAAGAGCCTGGCTCTGTCCTCTTGTCCTCTTTGCACTGTCCCTGCATGTATTTATATGCATTGAGAAGATCCCCCATGAGCCTTTCCTTCTCTAGGCTGAACAGTCCCAGCTCTCTCAGCCTTTCCTTATAGTACACATTCTCCAGCCCCTTATTTATCTTTCTGGCCTTTCATTGAACTCTCTCCAATATGTGCATGTCTCTCTTGTACTGGGGAGCGCAGAACTGGACACAGTACTCCAGGTGTAGCCTCACCAGTGCTGAGTAGAGGGGAAGGATCACCTCCTGTATCCAGCTGGCAATACTTTGCCTAATGCAACCCAGGATACCATTAGCTTTCTTTTCCACAAGTGCACGTTTCTGGCTCATGTATAACTTGGTTTCCACTGGGACACACAGGTTCTTTTCTACCAAGCTGCTTTCCAGCTAGAGGGTCCCCAGGATATAAAGGTGCATGGGGTTGTTCTTCCCCAGGTACAGGACTTTGCATTCATTTCTCCTTCTGTCATCCCATTTGTCCAGCCTGTCAAGGTCTCTCTGGATGACAGCACAACCTCGTTGGCATTTCAGCCACCCCTCCCAGTTTGATGTCATCAGCAAACACTCTGAGGGTACACTCTGCCCCATCATCCAAATCATTAAGGAAGATGCTGAACAGGATTAGATTCAGAATTGGTCCCTGTGGTACACCACTAGTTATTGACCTTGAACTAGATGTCAGCATAGATGATCATCACCCTGTGGGCCCAGTCGTTCAGACAGTTTTCTATCCAGCTGTAGAAACACAGACTACAAGAAACTGCCTCAAATGCTCGCTGAAAAGCATTGACAGAACAAGGGCGAACAGGTTGCGGCTGGAGAGAAGCGGCCCGGCCCGGCTGCCCACCTGTGGGCAGCGTTGCCCTACGGCTGAGGGTGCAGCAGCCCTGGCAACAGCAGCAGTCCGGGAGGACTGCATGCCTCGGTGAGGTAACACTTTTCTGGGCTGGTTTCCTTACCTTGCAGGGCCACAAGTCCTCACTCGGTAACTATCACCCAGAACTCCAGCGTGGCCACCCCCCAGCCCGAGCCAGCTTCCAGAACTTTCCAGAAAGAACAACTGTGCATGACACTTAATTAACATGAAGACCAAGAAGGAGGACCAGGGGAGGAGACTGGCCGTCTATATAAACCCAGGGGACAGGCTGCCCCATGGCACCCCAGGACCTGAATCCCTATTTTGTTAGCTGGACCAATGCTGGACCTGGGACTGGTGATAACTTTATTTCTCTCCCTCTCTCCCCCTACTTCTCTCTCTCTCTTTTCCTTTTCTGTGTTCTTTCTCTCTCTCTAACTACTTCATTTTTCCAAATGGCCACTTAATAATATGATGCAAGGCTCCCATTTGTAAGTCTACCTATACTTCAGCAAGGTTAGCTTGGTTAATAAATGTTAATTGTTGTTTGGACTCCGCTGGTGTCATTTCACCTTAATTCTGACATCATAAATCCGCAAACCTGAGTTGCCCCAACCTTGGGACACAACACCAGCTCACTGTCTGCTCATCCAGCTCACACATCGGCTGCTTGTCCATGAGGATCTAATGGCAGACAGCAACAAAGGCCTTCCTGAAGTCCAGGATGACAATATCCACAGCTCTCTCCTCACTTACCTGGCCAGTCCCTTCACCATAGAAGTTTATCAGCTTGATAAAGCATGAATTGCCCTAAATAAAGCCATGTTGACTGCTTCTGATCACCACCTTGTCATCCATGTGCCTGAAAATGGTTTCCAGGATCAGTTGTTCCATCAACTTCCCAGGGTTCAAGGTGAGGATGAATGGATTGTAGCTTCTTATGTCCCCCTTTTTACCTTTTTTGAACACAGAAGACATTAGCCTTCCTCAGGTACTTAATCCACTCACCATGACTCTACCAAGAGTGGCCTTGCAATGACATCAGCCAGCTCCATGAGCACTAGTGGATTCATCCAGTCGGGGCCCATGGACTTATATATGTCCAGTTTGCTTAAGTATGCTCAGTCCTGATGATCCTTCTCCACCAAGTACACATCTTAGAATCATAGAGTCATGGAATGGTTTGGGTTGGAAAGGACATTTAAAGGTCATGTAATCCAACCCCTCTGCAATGAGCAGGGACATTTTCAAGTAGATCAGGTTGCTCAGAGCCCCGTCCAACCTGACCTTGAATGTTTCTGGGAATAGGGCATCTACCACTTCTATGGGCAATCTGCTACAGTGTTTCATGTCACTCAAAGTAAAAAAAATATTTCCTTATATCTAGTCTAAATCTACCCGCTTTTAAAAACCATCACTCCTTGTCCTGTTGTTCCAGGTTTTCTCCCTAGTCTCTTGTGGGGGATCTTGTTAGTAAAGACTAGTAGAAACTGTCCCTGAAGACGCAGATAAGATTCTGTCAGACAGTCTTGTAGGGAGTTAAGATAGTGAGAAGGTATTTTGTATGTAATTCAAATATCTATAGTAATAGACCATGCAAGTGTTGGACCAGTCTCAGGACAAGGGACCAGATAGGTATCATAATTCAGCAAAAGAGCAGTTTTGGGAGCCTCACCTGAGCCAGCTAAAGATGCCCTGTCTTAACTGACACCCAGGCAGTAACTAGGCATCTAGTTCAAAATATTTGATACCCTTCAGAAGCATTACCCTATGCCAAGACTGAAAAGTTTAAGCATTGGTTAGATGAATCCCATGGCCATAGTAGACGCCGAGGTCAGAGCCTGTCAAGATCGCTACTTGAGTTCAGGATTTATGGCAGCAACAAAGCATCCATTACACTGCCTAAAACACAGGAAACTGAATTGCCAGAAATTCTCTGAAGGATGTCTTCTCAAATACATAGCCATCTATCTTGGGTGGGACTGTTTGGTACATATCAATCCGGATCGTCTAACTATTATTATAAAAATGACTGCAATACTGCTTTTGCTTGAGGGAGAGTAAGCAGCATGTTTATGAGAGCTGAACTCTGAGTAACTGAGTTCAGCTGCCGTACAATCTTCTTTGATCCCTGTGTGTGCATTAGAAGATCACTGGTAGAATCCAGAGGCTGAAAGAAATTTATTCAGAGCACTATATCATAAGGACTGTTACTTCAGTGACTCCAAATCTGGATTGTCAACTTTTTACTGCAGCTAAATCAAGTGATGAAAGTTTTAGAAGAAACTGAGTAAACGTGCAAATTTCATAGCACTCAGAATGGTTGACCTTTAAACAGAAAGGAGTTCTCAATCATAACAAAATGAGAGCTAATGCCCTATATAATTCTGAACGATCATTAACAGTTAGAAAGGTACTCGCACATATATCAAGAATAGAGCAACTTAGTAAAGAGAAAGTGCTACTAAAAATTTTTGGCTTATATGTCTTGGTAGCCCTTGGAGACTTACCTTCCACATTAAGATTTGACCCACAATGTATCTCTTATTTTAAAGGAAACTGCAGTGAGAACTACTTCAGAGAAGGTCTTCTGTTTGGTATGCATGGACTATGGGGCATTGCAAATGGCATAAGGATTTGCTTGAAATTTTCATCAATAGCTTGCTTCTCCCAGCAGCAGATGGTTTCATGTAGAGATTGTACTAGAGAAAATCAACAGGATGAAGCACTGAAGAAAAGTTTACCAACCAGAAATAACAAAAAAAATCTTAAAGGCATACTGATAGAGTAAAATGCCGTAACATGCAAATTGCTCTGATTATTTGGTAAAGCAAATAAAAAGGCTTCAGACATTAAATAAGCATCATACTGAGACAACAGTTTATGCCTGTGTTTAGAAACATCTCTAATAATATGTTTAACAGCACTTCCAATAAAGGATGTAAACATTTGATATGCATCTAAATTTTTCTGTTTGTGCCTAGATCAACCAGCATACACAAGAAACCTTTTACTGATTTTCTTCCATTTTATCTTCTCAAATTTCTGATGAAAGTAAGGTATGTGTGAGAAGAAACAATGAGTAGGATATATTGTGTCTTATCCCAGTATACCCCTGTACAGAGTTATGACATGGACAAAGAACACAATCAGTTGCAGAAATTTAGAGAAGCTGAGTTTACTATAGCAATGATGGATGCATAACAAAAAAATAGCACTAATTAAATATGATCTTAGCTAATTGTCTTACATTCTTGTTCAATTAAGAGACTGGTGTCACAGAACAGGATCCAAAAAAATCTAGAATGCTAAGCAGGCAGCTACTTAAAGGCACTCTCAGCATAGAGCTGCCTGGACCTAGACAATAGAGAAAAGTTGGAGAAAAGACTGGGGCAATCTTAGAGATACTTTCAGGACCTTCCAACAGCAGTGTAAAATGGTACGTTGCCCAAAACTCTCTCAAAAGATAGTAACTAGTGAACTTCCTGGAAAATGAATAGCAAATTAGTATATTTTCTTTGAAAACTTGACAGCTAGAGGCAGGAAGCGGGCTTTTTAGGAAAACTTAGTAAGTAAGAGAAAAGTAATCACCCTTCTCACCCTGTCTGAGTTTAAACTAAACATCCCACCGCTTAAGGTGGTCTCCTCAGAGCTATACTACAGATTATGTATGAGAGTGCTACATGCCTTTATTGCTACATTTGTTCTACTGTGCTGTAAGAAATTGTCTTGTTTCTGATCCGTTTATTGTAACTGGGTGACATTCAGTGAGAGCTGGTCAATCCTAAAACTTGAAACCTCCTTCCAAGGCTTTTTAAACATAGCTTATATGATTATTTCCCAAGAGACAAAAAAGGCCTTCAGACTATATAGAACAGGCTGTCCCTTACTGCTTCAAGTATTAAACATCAGTGTGTTTAACAGCCGCGTTTCATTCTTGTGTTCTTTTTCTTTGCTATCATCCTGATTCTGTAATTCCTTTTTGTATATGAACATGAAGTTCTGGGGTCTTTGCACATAAGCACGCAGTCAGTTAGTTTTTCATATAGACAGGTAGGTAGCAGCTGAATGGTTTTCGCTGCCGGACTTGGGTACTTGTATCGATGGGCTTACATGAAAGACATCTTTCAGAAGATTTGATATTTTAAAGCGCTGAAGGATTTAGGTCCCTCTCTTGCATTGATCCTAACTGAAGTTACAGGCTTAACCAACTCTGGGAATCTGAGCCTAAACCCTCAAGACTGTCAGGGCTTAATCTGTACCCCTCTCCTGGGTGTTTCATGTTGCCTAGTTTAAGCACCGACTGTTGAATAGAGTGAATTTTTGCATGAACTTAAAGTTCCTGTTTTACCACTTATGAGCCTACAGATTTTATTTGGAAAACTAGCAGTTGACAAAATACATAGAAGTTGAGCTTTGCAACATGCTGTTAATTAGTTTCTTTAGATATTGTGTAAAAGCACTAAACCCTAGTCCTGTGTATGAGTCTTCAGAAGCACAGACTGCAAGTATAAATAACTACTGAAGAAAAATAACTACTGATGTTTCTTGAGTAAGGCAATGGAAATACCAAATTATAAGATCAAAAGGTACAGAATTGGTAATTTTAAAGGTAAGGACATTTATTTAGAAATCTGAAATCAAATCACTACTTTTGAAACTCTTTAGTACCTAATTTTAAAAGGTAAAATTCTCAAACTCATAACAAAATAAAAATCTCAAAGTTACTAAAGTAAAAAAATAACTGAGGGGGTTGGGTTTTTTTTAAACTTCCTAAAACTTTATTCTAAAGTGTCATTTAGATTAAATTGGAACTATATTTTAAAATTGCTATTCAGGTTTTCTTTATAATGTGAAGGTATTCAGTTTAATCCTCAAGTTTCCACTGTACAATTTTCAATAGTTCAGTATTCCTAAACTAGGTTAAATGTGAATGATTACAATAAATAAATAAAAATATATATAAATAATAAATAAATTATCTCTCACTTGCATGGTGTAGTACAAGTAATCTTGCTGCTATATTACTTCTTCCTAGTCAAACTGGTCCTTTTCCTCTTTCAGCTAGTGAGATTGTCTTAAATATCATTACCTGTTTCCTTTTAGAGACTTCTGTGGACTAAATTTTCACTGTATCTGCAAAGCTCCCAGAGTAAATTAAATGTGAATCCTCCATCTTAAGCATGCACCTGTGCTGGATCAATTAGCTTGCCTAATTCTTAGCAACAATAAATGGCCCACAAGTGTTCTCCATTAATTAAAATACTATCAGCCTTTTCCAAGTGCACTTCTAATGTATTCTGTCTATAGCAGCTTTCAGGGCAGCTACTCTTGGATGGACCTCTGGGTGTTAATTTGCACTCACTGTCCCTTCCTGCAAACTACTGCTGGATTTTTTTTTTATTTTTTTTTACATGACAACAGCTTGTGTTTTATTAGCTAATATGAGAACTGCATACTGTTAAACACAATCAAATCTTGTACTATAGAATTTCTTATTTTAAAAGAAAGGTTGTTGTTGCTGCTGCTTTTTTTTTTTTTGGTTGTAAAACCAGATTGGACCTCTCTCTAATGGCTTTATTTGATGTCAGTCTAGCCAGAAAATAATTTCCTTGCCTGGATGTAATGCATAGGCTATTGTAGAATAGTAATTCTTTTAGATGTTAGAAAAGCATGTTTAAATCATAGTTATGTGCTCATGACCTTTCTAATACAATGATTTAAGAGAGTTTTGCAGATTAACTACTTTATTCTGCGCTCCATGAACACTCTCTGCTTAAAGAGCACTCTGGCCACTCTCAATGATTTTGTTTAATGGTGCAATTCAACTTTTTTGGAAGGACCATTTTTAAAAAGCCATACTGCTAAGTACGACTTTATAAATTATTTATAGAGATTTGCTGGGACAATATCTTGCTTGGTGAGCTGCTGGTGTCAGTACCACTGAATTATCCAAGGAAATTAAGTCAACAAAGTTTATTCTTTTCTTTTTCTCTTCCAGCATCAAACTTCAATATAAAGTCATGCCAGAAGCTGTTTTAGAATTTTATGCAGAAATATTTTTCATTGCCTCACTGAGTATTTCAAAGAGGCAGAAAAATCTTTCATTACTACCCCACTTCTATTCCTAATTAGCAATTCTAAAGCAGAGAATTGTACAATATGTACAGTTATTTGGTAGACATTTTTATAATACACCATCAGCCTAGAGTTATAAAAAAATTGAGCAAAATTTTGGAAATAATTACATACATGCATTAATGAAGTCAACCTACATGTAAATAAGTATTAACAGGAACAATAAAATGGAAACAAGGACCTATTTATTCTATTATAAAATATGTCTTTTTGTTGTCATTTTTTGGGCCTGTTTTGTGATCATTCCCAAAGATTTCAATCCAATATGTTATTAACATTAAGGGGAAATTCAGTGGGAGCATCTTGCATAGAGTTTTTCTGAAATCCCTCCCTATCTGTTGCCATGCCAACACAACCATTCTTCCTGTTTTTTCTATTTTTCTATTCCCAGAAAAATAATTTCACATTTTTGTTGCAAGTATTGGAGGGATGGGTGCAGGGAGGAAGGGGCAGGGGGGCACCAAAACGAAACCCAGAAAACAGTCCAAAAGCCAATGCATTCTAAATGGACTTTCTGAGTCATCAATGAATGAAGGAAGGAAGATCAAGGATTTGAATGTCGTAGTCACTTTCTATAATAATTTTTAGTTTCTGCATATATTGCCATTTGTATGGGATGTTCTAACTACATGTATGAAAGATGGTACTCCCCTTTTTGTGACTTTTGAAAGAAAGTAGTTCTCATGCAATTTTTTATGAACCACAATTCCTCGATTGTAGTTGTGTGTAAAGGACACAGTCTGAGAATGCTACCCAAGTCAAGTGTTTTAGGCTACTTAGGATATGCAAACCCTTCCTACACCTAGTTCCTAGCCACCTAACTTCAGTGGAATATGTTTCTTTGCTTGGTTGAGGCATAGCTAGCATAAACCAACAGAATTATATTTCTCTTGGCATGCAATTGGATTACAAAGGTGGCTAGAACTATAAAAAAAAAAGTCCCTATTCTTCTAGCATAAAAAGCCAGAAAGTGCATAACAGGGAGTACAGAACACTTTTGAAGAATAGGAGAGCAGGTCCTACTTCTTATTTTTTTTACTGCTGATGCATTTTAGTGTAATTAGACTTTACTTGAAAATAGAAATAACCCTACATAAAGGGAATGAGATTTGGCAATCTGTACTATTGAGTAACACAAAGGTAGTGTTATGTGGAGGCAACCTGATTTTTAAAAATGTTCTAACATTTCTTTCAAGTATATTAAATGCAAATTTATTCTCAGTTTTGTGATCTACACTGATGAATATTTGTAATTTTTTTTCACTGACCCTTTTACTTAAATTTTATAGCTGAATCAGAAATAAAGAAGAAATGTATCATGCCTTTTTCCCTGTAGTTAAATCTCTAAAATCAGCAGTTTTCTTATAGGTGATTAAGTCTCATAAGAAGAATACTGGTAATACATTATAAGAAAGTTTCAGGAAGAACAAGGGAAGTGCAATAATATTCTTGAAATAGTAAACCAGAGCATTATCATTTGCCTAATGTAAAACAGGGAAAAGAAAAGTAGTAATAAAAATTCAGACTGTAAAAAGCAGTCTATTAAATTATATGAATTGATATTTTCATTTAAATCTATTGGGAAAAAAATCTATATTCCTGCATCAAAAACTGCTCCAGTTTCTATGCTGATTTCATTTTAAAATATGCATCCTAAAAAAGACAAATTTTGTCTTAAATAATTAAGCTATGAAACCCCTTACTTAATGCATTTCTTGAGAGTAAATTTGTAAAATATATTCCCAATTCACAGAATGAACACTATCTGCAGATGGCCAGGAGAACATATCTGACACTGCCAACTTTTAAGAGGAAAATAATGCCAAAATATCAGTTCTGTAAATGCTCAGCAGACTGTGGAATTGTATGTGGTCCTGTGACTACAGAAAAAGCTTGAGGATTTCAGGTATTCCGGAATCTTAAAGGAACTTAGAATGAACATCAAAACCTCTACACAGAATTTACTTGTGAATAACAGGAGGTTTCTCAATAAAGACAAGAAAAATTGAATTTGTCTGAATCTTATTTTAATGATATTCTGCAACCTCTTTTATCACTAGGGAAATATTCAGTAGTAATAGAAAATGTGTTTAATGAAACTATTTAGAGCAACTTACATTATATTCTATTCTAGTTGTATTCTATTCTAACTGAATTCTTAAAGTAAACTAGAGTGCAATAGCAGATCATAAAGTAAGGGGTTATTTTACAAATAACACAATATATTTATATATAATAAAGCCATCATGTTTGTCTCAAAAATCTTTTTAAGTTTGTGTATGTTGAATTCATTAGCTTGTTTAGAGTACAACACGGCACCGGTGACAGCATATAGCGAAGAAAATAAAGAAATCTTACTAGATTTTATAGTCAGCCAGACTGTCATAGTATTTTTTTAAATCAATCTGCAAGTGTTTTACCCAATTCTGTTTTCAAGTACTTCAAAAGATACAGGTCTGTCCATTTTCCTTAGAAGGCAATTGTTCTATATTTCCTTAGCTTTTATTGTGATAGAATGGGAAAGCGCTAAACATGACGACTGTATTTGCTCATGCATTTGTACCCTCTTCACCCACAGCACAAATAGTGTCATTATATTCATCTTATCTCTGTTTTATTACACTGACCACTTTTTTTGACAGGAGGAGGTATTTTGGAAGGCTTCTATAGATTGTAAAAAATGAACTTTTAAATTAAAAAATTGTTATAGTTTTTTTGCCACTGGAAATTTTATTTAATACCTTGTCTTCCCATTTATTGCTCTGAAACAAGGTTCCCCAACAATTACACACAGAATATTTGTGATATGTCAGCCATTTCAAAATCATGCACAATTCTGCTCAGATCACAAATCATCTCCACATATATATTATCTCCAGAGCACAGTACACTAACATGCTTACCACTAACAATAATACTCATCTTACCTCTGTTCTCTCTTCAGTTAATACTTTCTGGTCTTCGTATCATGCACAAATGGGCCATTGTGCTTATGTGACCAGGTTGTCATTAATATTGCCCATACTGTTCACTAATTTAAAAACAAAAAAAAAAAACCCACACACAAACCAAACCAAACATAGGATGAAATCAGAGATTTTTAATGTAATATTTTAGTATAAAAACAGTAAAATTTGCATTCAAACTCTTCCCTTGATTTGGTTAATTTAAAGGTATTTTTGATGAAAAAGGACATCTTTCAAACTTTCTACAAGTAGCAATGGCATACACTTTAATTCTTACTACAAGTGAACACAATGCATGTGACTACAAAGTTTTCTGAGAAGCTTTTCTACTGAAATACTATAGGGTTCTTCATAAGTGCATCTGCCTCTTTCAACAATTTGGCAAAGCAGCTAGACAAACTGTAATGAACATAGGTGCCCGTGTTCTCTGAGATTTGATTTGCACCCAGCAGAACGAGTAGATAAAAAGGAAGAAAAAAAAGTGGACTGGCTGGCAGCATTTGTGTGGCAAAAGGAAAACCAAAACTTTCAATAGAGCAGCTTTGGCATGCTTAATGGTTTGGGCTGGCAGAAGGCAAAATGTTTATAAGCTATACTTGTCAGACTTCAACATTTTGTCCCCCAGCATAAGTTCTATCTAGACTGAGAGAGAGACTCTTTTACCTATGGACCTTCCTTTACCTCTATGACCTTCCTATGGAAGCCAGAAAATTAGGATACTATTATTTTCTATGAAATTTCTATGAAATTTTCCAGTTCATCACTTTGATGTGGGATGTACTTGTGAATCTGCGTTCCTGAAAACACTAATGTATCTCTAATTCAGGTGTCCCCATACTAACCTCTCTTTCAAGCTCTGCTCTTATTATTTACTCAGTCTCTTTTCCTGTAAGGAAAAGTTTAGGTGCTTGTTTACATACTTGCCTGAGTGAGTAACAAGAAAATTCCCTTTACGACTTTCCATTCAAGCTCTTTGAATGGTGAAATGTGGCTCACAAACTTGATATGGTATTTATTGACAACACATAGAAATTGAACCTGATCCTCACTGTTGTCAAGAAAAGCATAGCAGAAAAGCATAGCAGAAAAGCTGTACAAATAAAAATAAAATTCCTGAAGTCAGTAAATTTGACAGTCACTATGATTATTGAAAATGGTCTATACTAGTTAGGTATCCATGGACATATTCCTCTAATTGACACTGGAATTTTCATGTGCTTTAGCCTTGTCTCTATAAATCGAAATGCCACTCATGTATTTAATTTTTGTGTTAACCACACAATACCAAATACACTATCAAATATTTTGAATGTAATTTAATAACTTGAGAAGGCAGCAATCTTGCTTAACTCCCAAAATATTAGTCATTATCAGTTTCAGTACCAGTATTCAGACAAATGGCTACTAAAGAGATAGCTAAGTACCTCCTAGACTAAAGCTACAACATTAGGTTCTTCTAAGATAGCCTGCTCGTGTTACATATCTGATCACAGTCACATGAAACACTACAGTACAATTCCAGAAGACAGAGCTTGTTTCATTCCAAACACAGAAGACAATAAATTAGGTGCGGATAGTATTGTTTATTAAAATTAAATATGCAATTGAAAGACAAAGCTGAGATATCTATTTGACAGGAAAGTTTGGCATGTTTCAGTATTAGTTAGTACTGTTCTGTACTCACTTAAGTAAATTCCTATAAATACACAAAGTCTTACTGTGGTCTCATGGCAGTGTCAGAAAGAACTAATTTGGGAGTAATGTTCATAAAAACAGGGAAAATATAAATCATAAATGCTATATAGCTATACATAGTTGCAAATCTCGCAGGTTGTATCAGTTTCAGGGAACTAGTATGGCATTAAAAAAAAAGGTGGTTTACTTGTCTCAGATAACTAACGTAGACTGGAGGTTGCTTGCTAATAGATGTTGCATCTGAGCTACCAGACTGCTTCTTCAGCCTATTGGGAGAACAAAAAACCCTCTAGCCTTTTTTCAGACTTGTTAGTATCACATGGTGAGAAGTTAAGACATACAGAAACTGCTCTTTTTCATCATATCAGGAGGGTTTATAACATGGCCAAATCCTATTCAAGATTTTTCTGGCTGGTCAGAATGAAGCCATTTGCCTTCTGAGGATACATTGGCATCAGCCAGTGTCATTTGAGTAGCTGCTTTTGACAAAAATAAATAAACTAAAAACCTATTCTAATAGGTTAGAGCTCAGAACTGCCTCAGGAAAAAAATAAATATTTGGCTAAATATGTCATAAGGTCCAAGTACTTTTAGACAGGCAAGAAAGCAAGATTCATCTTGATCAGGAGAAAATGAAGAAATCAGAAAAAATCCCAAAATAACACAAAGATACTATTCATATATTCACAGATGAAGACTGAATATTATTCTACGCAGCAGTGCTGACCTTTTAATTTTTTTTTACCTGTTGTTTAATTTTCTATAACACCTTAAAGACAAAATTTGGATGAAACTGCTTCACATGTAAAATCGTAACAATACAGTTTGTCTCTTGTCTTGACCTGCCTCATAACCCAGAATTTGAATTGGAGTTGTATTTGATGGACAAAGTAAAATGAATGAGCAGCACAGTTTTGAGCAAGATTTAATGTTCTCTTCATTTTTCCTGGACAGGCAGATGCTATAACAACATAATCCGTTATGATTTTTGTAGCAAAACTAGAGGCTTAACTGATGGGATATTAAAGCAAAGACGACTATTATTTTTTAGGAAAGGAAATAGAAAACCTTTAATGATTGAGCTGACAATCTTTACACTCATTAAGAACACTGATAGGAACATTTTCACTGTGGTATATAGATACTAGCTGTCATAAATTAATATTACCTAATGTCAAATTCACACTCATCATACTAAAAATATAGCCTTCATAGAGACTGTATATACCCTTCACAAAAATACAGGATTCTATTCTTACGAGAAGTTTCATTTAAAGGGATAAACCTCTGTTTATACTCTCTGACACCCTTCTTTTCAGAGGTAGGAAGTATACACAACATTTTTAAGGCTCAGCACACCGCAGCCACATAGGTCTACGAGCCCTCAGGGAAATACCTAGGAAAACACTGCCTCTTCTTTTCTGAGAGCACAACCCTCCCAGGACACGAAAAAGGGAAACAGGACGCTGGGAAGTACTGTGCAAGGAGAGAGGATGGTGTGGTCCTCTCTGTTTAAACCTTTATGTTGGGCAATAGTATGTTATGTCATAAAAGCTCATAAACTCATCTGCATACCCACAAAGGAGTTGAGAAAGACAATGGCAGGAGGGGGAGCCCAATTAATGCCTCACCTGACTCCTTACAGGGCTATTATCACAGAAGAGCCATTGGCCCATCAACAGCCCATCTCCACAAGCTCAGAGGAGCACAGGCATGCACAACGGCAGGCAGGATCCCATATTTAGGACTCAATAAGGATGAACAAACATCTTGTCCAGACCATTCCCAGAGCTGTCCCATGACAGCCCTCAGTCCCATTGTCCAGATGTGAAACCTATGAAGATGAGTCATCAGGAGCAACTATCTGGATCATCTTTCAGACTAAGGGGTTTGAGCTGTCTAGGGGTGTGGGACACATTGTTGTATGCAGGGGAAGACCGGTTCATGATTGCATGGAACCTATTACTGGATGTTTAGGGGAGGAACTTAAAGCAAGAAAAAGGAGGGAGTTAGGTGATTTGGGGATGAAAAAGTGAGGGCAAATGAAGACCTAAGGGGAAGAAAAGGCCAGTTGAAAGTAAATATTTTTCTGACCAGTACGCTTATCTGTCTGTTGGAACCTGGGAAGCCAGTAGCTGCAGAGACTGGGATCCATGGACAGCTACTGGGTAGACTGAGGGTCTGAACTCAGACCTGGAGGGATCCACCTTGTACATACATATGTATATGTTTTCACTATTGGATCTCCATCCTGCTCAGCCAGAGAGGGCAGCAGGGTGAGGTCACTGATGCTGCCAACAATTGTGTGAATGATGTGGGAGTCCATCTGTGATCTGTGCCACCACTTGCGTATATCTGTAAATACGTGTCCTGTGTACATGTACCTGCTGGAAATACATCATCAGCCTCACAAATGGTTGAACCTGGAGACATGGAGTGGCAGCAGCTTCACCTCTTTCAGGGTGTTGTCATGATATATGTTTTCCTCCAACAAACGTACTTAAAAAATATATGTATTTTAAAGGCTTATGGATCTGCATATCCTGAAAATATTTTAATTACATGTTGTTATTGAACATAAAACATGTTTACTAAAACATTTGGCGTTTATAAATCTATAGCAACTTCTCAGAATCATGAAAAGAGCTCATGATCTAAATATGACAATATTTTTTTTTCTTTTTCTAAAGGTTTGGACTTGTATCAATTCCTGCAGGTTCCCTCTTTTAGTTTCATTCCAAAGGAAAGTCCACCAACAGGTTTTCTTCTGCTCTCCTTATATATATCTTTTTGTTTGCTTGGTTTTCCAGTAGTCCTGAAGATTTTTCTTGGGAACAGAGGCATAAAGAAGATGAGCACTAGGTGAGAAGTGTTGCAGTTCTATGAACAGTCTCATTTCCTGTCCATAAACCTTTACAAGGTTTTAATATACTCCTGACTTTATATCTGCATTTTAGTTTAAGAGAATTTTTAGGATCCTACAAATATTTTTCACAGTCTAGTTTTTTAATGTCTACGTATCCAAACACCTAATGTCAATTTAAAGTGTTCAGAATAGGTTTGAATTTTTTTTTTTTCTCATAGGAAAAAGGACAGAAAGGGACACCCAGTATCTTTGCTATACTAGGTGAAAGATATGCTTTGTAGATAATGTTCGTTCCAATATTAATTAATAACAAGACAGTTTCACTTAGAGGTTACTTTAAGAAAAAGAAATTCCTAAACATGTAACGTGTCCTAAGCTCAAAATATATTATTAAAAGAGACAAAGGAGGTGAAGTAAGTCAAAATGGTAGCAATGAGTGAAATACTGGATTTGTATCTTTAATTATTTTTTTTGTAGTTGAAAACCTGACACTTTTATATATATATATAAAAAAAAATATTTGGGAATTCTTTTATCATATAACACATGATGGAACAGAATAAGCAAACTATAACAGGAAACCTGGCTCTTACATCAGCAGCTGAAAATGCAGTGTCAGCAGTTTTCCTTAGGTTTGATCCAGATATAGATCTGTTTCCAAAGACATTATTTGTGAGAAGAATTAATGAAGCTTGTCTGCTACATATTTCTGCCACACAACTCTTCTAATTTGCTGATATGAATGACTGTTGCTCATTCTATCATATGTATTAGGACATCAGCAATCCCCAAAACACAGCAAAAGGAGGCTATTATAATCCATGTTATAGAGAGCAGACAGTACATGTCATCAGCTAATTCTGGTATGGGTGTGGGCTGGCCACAGGCAAGTTCACATTGCTCATTGGATAAGTAACAGGATAAACAGAATAGATTATTTCTAATTTTACACCATTGTTTTAGCAAAGTGCTAGTTTGGTCTTTCTTTTACCCAGAATGCAGTTTCATAAATTTTATGAAATATTCATTCTCTCTCATACTACTTTATCAAATTAAGTTAAAATTGAATAATATGTTTAAAAGCCTTTGCAGATAGGAGGCAGACAAATGAACAGAATGTAACTGAGAAAGTCTTACTTCCTTAAGAAACCAGGTTAAAATTGTTTATTCATTACTGTAGCTAGTACTATTCATTGTGTGCTTTGAATAGTCAAAGTTAAATTCACCAAGCTCAAGAAACCTCACTATTTCTGCAATGAGTTTTGGGTCATAGATATCCAATTAGTTAGAGTCGTAAATGCAAAGGACATCGTCCCAAGCCTCCCATACAGTTCATGGGAGGATTTAGTTGCTAGAATAGGACTTAAAACAATCAGTATACCGATCCCTTAACTGCCCAAACTTGCTCCTATGAAATGACTGAGAACGAGGATGTGTTTTAAGTCATTGCCTATATAAAATATCTATTTTTTTGTGTGTGTTGACATATAGGTATTTCTTTAAATGTAAGTCACACAACACTAGAATATTTTCTCTGGAAGTGTATTTTAGCCCTGTTTCTTTCAAATACCAAGCAGAAGGCTGCATATTACTTCATTGTTTCCCTGGTGAAAAAAAAAAACAAAAACAAAAACGCTGTTTTATTTTGTTTGCTTGTTTTCTTTTTCCTCTGTGCCTGGTGGCTGAAGAACTCACTCCAGATGTAGAAGATACGTATTAATTTATTTTCTTCACCTGAAAGGATTTGCATTGTCACTACAAATTCCTGTGAAAGTTCTGAAAACAGCAACCACGGAGAAAGACATTTCTGATTCGTTCGTTTTCATAAAAAGATTGATCACCCAGTAGCATTTGCTGTTTTCTACAGTCATCTCAGCACTATTTTACTAACATATCCATAGGTACGCTGCAAATTCTCCCTAAGGACAGTTAGAGCTTCAGATTTTACATGCAAGGTTATACACTGAATCTTTATCCTTTCACAAAGTATTTTTTATACTGGATTCCAGAGGAAGCTTGTGAAAACATCATCTAATAACTTTGACAGTGTTGGCAAATTTAAAAAAAACTTGGCAAAAGTTCAGACATTTCAAAAAAGGACTGGCTTCTCACAAGCTTTGTGGAAACAGAAGATGGGGTAGGGGACAAAATCTATGTTTGTGCCCTAAAGGAAAGCCTACCCTCTGACTTCAGTTATATTTATACATATTGGAGAATTCTCGCAGCAGAGACCTGTAAAAAGTCTGTCTTTCTGTATTAGGTGTAGGAGTCCATATTTTGGCAGCAGTGGGGCTGAAGAGGTTGTTTCTGCAAGGAGAGGTCAGGGACTGCCCTATGCTGGACACAGCTGCTTGCAATGGACCCACCACAGAACACAGACGAGTCCCTTAGCCAAGGTAGCGGCACTTTTGTGAAAAAGTATTTAAGAAAGAGCAAAAAAAATGCTGAAGAGAGAGAGGGGAAAGGAACCAAAATAGAGTAAGAAACAGCACTGTGAACAAGGCCAGAGAAGACGGATGGGGGAGGAGGTGCTCTAGATACTGGAGCAGAAATTCCCCTGCAGCCTGTAGAGAGAACACAGTGGAGCAGGTGGATACTCCCTGAGGTAAATTCAACCTGAAGTAAATTCACACTGGAGCTCATTTTCCTGACAGGAACTGGAGACCCATGGAGCCACAGTGGAGCAGGGGGAAAGTGTGAGGATGAAGGAGGAGCAGAGAGGAGCCATTAAGAACTGACCTCAACTCCCCATTCCCTAATCTCCCTGTGACACCTGGGGGAGCAGTAGGTAGAGGAGCAGCGAACAAAGGAGTGAAGCTGAACCTGGGAAAAAAGACGTGGGGTGGGGAGAAGGTATTTTAGGGTTTGCCTTTGATTCTCACCATCCTACTGTATTTTTAACTGACTATTAGTTTAATTTTCCTTAAGTCAAGTCTCTTTTGCCCATGATGGCAGTTGGTAAGCAATCTCCCTGTTTTTGTTTTTACCCATGAGCTATTCCTGAGGAGGGAGAGTGAGAGAGCACCTGGGTGGGTGTCTGGCAGCAGGCCGAGGTCAGCCTGTGATGGTAGTTGGTAAGGGGTAGTAAAAACTATCTTGACTGAAAATTTTTCTTTTTCCCATTTGTCTTATTTTCTCCCCTCAACCCATTTAGGGGAAAGAGCAAGCAAGCAATTGGGTAGACCTTTGGCTGTTAGCCAAGGTGAATCCACCACAATTTCACTGTTGTTGGAGGAGTTGTTTAGCTCCGCTTGAGGCATCCTATAGTAGAACAAACTTTGGACACAAATACATTTTTTTCTTCCTTCAAGACAAGGTAATGTTTAGAAATTAGATCATGCTCCTAAGAAGCAGCCACTATTACCTCAATTGCAACTCTTTCCTTACACATAATTTGAGTCAAGGCATTAGTGAATTAGTTTTCATAGATCTTATATGTAATTTGTACACTCTACTATGTCTATGTATATACACACTATATACATATATATACACAAAGACACATGGTCTTGCTTGAATCAAGACCATTCATAATTTTTTGCAGTTGGTGAGGAATTCATCTGCTCTGAAGTCCGCATGATGCTATTGGTGCATATATATCTCTGTGTGTGCCAATAACATTGTATTTGACTAATGGGGACACACACAAAAGTGCACATACATGTGCATGTTTAAGTAAGTGTATGCACATATATATTTATACATTAATCCCCTCTGAACTATATAATCACATGTGTTATTCCTTTTTCCTATGTTTGTTTTCTATTTAAATTTTACTATCACTGTTTTAGTACTTTCTTCAGAAAAATTCGTAGGGTAGAATATATCATGCATAGCATCTATACTGAGCTGAAACAGTCTTACTGTTCAGAGTAAAGGCACAGAAGTTCAGCATTTGTAAATATGTCTCACTGAACAGTTACTCCTAAAATAAAATGAGCCTGTGAATCCCACAACACTACAGCAGACAGGGCAATGCAGTTTTGATGATAATTTCTTAGAAGGTTCAGCTGAAAATAATGATGAGTTTCAGCTAGCCCACAGATGTTAATAATTTTTTTTGTACAAAGCATTTTGCTTATGAGGATCACCTGTCCCAATATTACAAGGTTCTAAATGGATGCAATTAAAAGCTAAAAAACATCAGTGTTGTGAATATATTTCTCCATTTTAAAACTTAAATACTGAAGGATTAAAATGTGTGCATGTTCCTCTTCTCTCACTAAATGGAAATTCAGTAAAGCTCTGAAACTATGACTGAAGTCAGCCTAAAATAAACAATTGGGCAACATATTTCCAGATTCTGCACTTTCTATCCAAAAATTTCCCAGAACAAAAAGAAGTTTCTGACTGTATAGTCTGAATTAAAATCAGACACAGACAGAGAACTGCGAGACTAATAAGCAGAAGAGGTAAGAGTGGATGCACTGATACATCATGTTGAGCAATGTCTTGCTCATTTCAGCAGACAAGATTTTTTTCGCTGGTGAAAAATTAGCTAAATTTATCAATTGCCAATCCTAGAATGTTTACTATAAGTCCACGGTAATACAATAGTAATATTAAAAGAAAAAAAAAATAAAATAGCTAATAACATCATAAAATAATAAAATAACAGTGTGCCGTGTAACAAAAGAGAGGTAACTAGTTAAGACCCAAAATACCAGAGTTTTTCTCCTTGGGAATAGAAGAAGTGAAATGGAGAAAGTGTTTCCTTGGCAATGCTTCATGCAAGAATGACACTAAGTTAACTGTAAAACTGATGGCTCTTTCAGAACTTCATCCATTGCACTGTAAATCCATTTGGATGGGGAAGGAAAAAATCCACATGGATATGTATTCCCACTCTTTTTCAGGCTTAGAAAGCAACCATCCATTCAAAGGACTTTGCAGAACAGTATCTGATTCCATACCATTTAGAGATACATCCTGTAAATGTCTCTATCCAAGAAATCTTAATTCTTACAACAACGGTATAATATTATTACTAGGTTCCCAGCTCACCTGATTCTTCATCCAGTCAACTGTATGCCAGTCAATTCTTTGCCAAGCTCATCTGGAAAGTACACCTAATCAGACAGCAGTAACATTGGGAAACAGTGATGAAATCTGGTTGTACTTCTCAATTATATTGACTAGATTATTTCCTTGTTATCATGCCAGATTACTCTGTCCCATGTAAATGATAGTCATTTTCCAACTATCAGGTTCTTAGTTATTCACATAACACTAAATGTCTATACAGGCATTCCACACTGTTTTCCACAAGAATGGAACTTTGCCATATAGGACTTGGGAGCAAGACAGATCACCAATCTGGAAAAGCAAAATCCTTAGCACATATTGGTTCACCCCAGCAGAAAAGTCTAGACGTAGACTTACTGAATAGTTCTATTTCTATGTTTCAACTTAAAAATAGCCATCCAAAATCACTGCTGGCTATTCTTTCTTTTTTCTTTTTTCTTTTTTTAAAAAAAATTATTCTTGTGCCACTCATATAATTCCGTTGTCATCAGTTTTGATGAGATTACTCTCTTAGTCCAGAGGAAGTAACTTTTTCGATGTGTATTTTCAATGTGCTTAATCTATATGATATTAATCTGTAATATATTCTTTGGTTATGCCATGTATTAAGTATCAAAATGTAAAATTTATTTACAGAGTAAAAATAAATTCTTTTCTCATTTGAAGAACATTCTTTTTCTGACTATGATAAGAATAACACCTCAGGAAGAAAATCTGCAGTTAGTATTCCCTTTTGCATGTTCTCCAAGGACAAGGAGCATGTGTCCACATTGACATGTTTTATTGGTGGTCTGTAATAAATGTCAATTACAGTTTTCCCCTAAAATCAAAGCAAGTCTCTGCAGTTTTTCTATTGGATGGAGAAGAATGTTTATCTTTGGCCCCAGTACTTTTATGAATCATTTCAGATCTGTGATGAGGATGAATCATATTTCCTTGTAATTTTTCAATCATACCCAAGCGATAACTTTTCCTATTAAGAGCTCTTTCTTCTGAGCCTCTCACAAATCTCTGGAAGCAAATACACTGAGTTTTTCATTCGTGTTCATATATTTGGCATGAAACAATAACTACAACTTCTACAGAAAGGCTCTTGACTATGCATAACTTCAAAATGAAATGGAGCCTGGAACTCCTGAATTACCTTTTCTACTGCAGAAATCTTATTTTTCTTGTCTGTCCTATTTCTCTTCATGTTTGGTTTGGTGGGGTTTTTTTTGACTTGATTTGTGTTTTTGGGGTTTTTGTTTTGTTTGTTTTGTTTTCATTACAGGAAAAGATTAGAGTAACTTCCTCTGGGTTTTGTAGTTATTCCTTCAAGTTTTCCCTCCCTGAATTTGATAACTCAACATCAGACAATATCATTTACCCCTCAAGTCCTTGATCCATTGCTCTCTGGTATGAAGCAATTCACTGAGCAGCGTAATCTTTCATGCTCAGATAGACCCTTCCATTCATTTAGTGTCAGAATAATTTTTGATAGTGACTCTCAGGCCACTGGATATTAAGGGAGAAATCCAGTTGGAAAAAGAAGTCTTCAGTCTTCCTGCCAGGATCATAAATAAATTTGGTGGTTTAAAAGCTACATATTGATCCACTTCCTTAAGAGGCTTGGAATTCAAAGAATCTGCAGATTGTTATATTTCTATCAGGTGTAGAACTACATCCAATGGATTAAATGGGGTCTTCACATTTATGATTAGACTGCTTGTTTTTACTGTTATGTTTATGTGGTAAGACCTTTCCTACACATTTTCTGTGTCACACAGTTCTGTGAAGAGATACAAACACCTTCTCTAAGAGGGACTTTTGCTTGAGAGCATAACTCCTTCCCACTTTTTCCCTTCTCTCCCCTCATGGTTCAGTAGTTCTAGGTTATAAGTAAAAAAAATTTTAAATAGCCTGAAATGTGCTTGGGAATATTTGGGTGATAAGTTACCTTTTATCATGTGTCATGCAACTCTGCCTCATGAGAAATCTAGCTCTTATCTACATGGTATTCATTTATTTCTTTCTGCTTCTTTGAGACATTATAATCCAGGGTAGGATTTAACCTCTTAGTATTCATGATAGTATTCCCTACATTGCAGTTAGATTGTGCAGTTCCCCATTTAAAAAAGCACTGTATTACTCCCATCCTGATATGCCATCTCACTTTTTACAGATAATCTCTTGCTGATCTGCTTCTCATATTTGGCATAATTAAGGTAGCATGTTCTGTCATTAAGGATGCAAAGAAAAAAAAATCCATAGGTCTTCTGGTTGAAATTTTCTTATTTTGCAACCTTTGTTTAACTTATTTCCCATTTTATTTGCATAAAAATGTTATTTAGATCTTTATATCTGTTAACATTCCACCTTTGTTTTCTTCTTTTATTTTTTTAATTAATATAGAAACTGTCCACATTGCTATATAAAGATACAATATATTTATTCTCTCTATTGATTTCAAAACTGATATTCTTTATCTCATTTCTCCCCCAAGGTTTTTTGCCATATGAAAAAAAAAATAAAAATAGAGACCTTTATCATAAAATAATCAACTCCATAAAAATCTATTATTTACTTTAAAATCCTTATAATAAAAATCATACAACAAAAATCAGCTTAATTTGTTCTGTTGTCAAAAGTTTAAATCACATCTTGATAGTACATTCTGTCAGAATCCTTTTAAACAAAAGTAAGAGAAAAGGCTCTCTTGAGATGTAAACTGTTCTCATTGACAGGAAGTAGGAATTTTTTTTTTTCTTCTCTCTCTTCTCATTCTTTTGTTGTCTCAGTAATCCCAGCAATCCCAAATAAGGTTGTAGAGGAAAGCCAGAAGCAGCTTATATTGACCTTCATTTCTGTAGATAAATACTTGCCTACTGTGAATTCTGCAGCTGCAGTCTGCAGCTAAGAACAGAAAGCAAAACTACATATTTTGAAATTTTTAGAATAAAATTGTACAGCAGATTAGTTTAGCCAACAGTAAAATTTGATTCCACACTTGATATTAACTTGCAGATAGAAGAATGGTTCAAAGATTCATGACTGCATCCTCTCAAAGCAATTACACAGTGTCACAGTAACTGTACTGGAAATAAATTTCAGGTGTTTTTTGTCAAGAAGCTGGACCTGGAGTATTTAACATCAAGAAGGTATGTAAAGAGTGACTATAAACATCATGAATTTAAAAATAAATGTGTTTTTTTTAATCATTCCTTTCATTACTATTTCAAAGGCAGTAGGTGGTGCACACATGCACACATACATACTTATATACTTTCATTCAATAAATCAACTAATTGCATAAAAACTCACACAAGTATTTTTCCGCAGATGGAGAAGACAGTGAAAGACATTAATCAGACTTAGAAGGTCAACAAACAGAGAAGGCTCAAATAGATGGAAAGATGGGCAGTCATCTGATAAAAACTACTGTTACGCAGTTACTATTTTAAATCAAGGAAACTATTCAAACTATTTCAGAAATTCTTTGTCTAGATCAAACAGATCACAGAATCACAGAATGACAGAGATTGGAAGGGACCTCTGGAGCTCATCTAGTCCAACCCCCCTGCCAAAGCAGGTTCACCTAGAGCAGGTTGCACAGGAACGTATCCAGGTGGGTTTTGAATGTCTCCAGAGACGAAGAATCCACCAACTCTCTGGGCAGCCTGTTCCAGTGCTCTGTCATCCTCAAAGTAAAGAAGATGGTATACTTGCTGTGTAAAACAGAACTAGGTGCAATGTAGATGTCCAAGTACAGTTTTGCTCCCAAACCTATGACAACTGACAGGTATCTCATTAGATAAGCCCCTGTTATTTTTGGCAAGTATCTATATATATAAAGCCTTCAGTATCATTGATACACATTACTTCAGTTTTTAGAAAGGCAATGGCATTCATCAGCAGGAAAAGAGCTCACATTCAGAGTCACAGATAGTTTAGATCCTAGTTTGCAACTCATTACCAACAATACCAACGCTCTGGAACTTAGCATGCCTCCAGCCACATGGATTGGTACAGCTGCAACTATGGTACTGCAGAGCTGAAGCCCCCAAGCAATATGGTCTGTGGGGTCAAGGGAACTGTTCAGCTGAGAATTTTAAGTCTCTGCATTTGGACACCTTGAATATCTTGCTTGTCTCCATGAAAAGTATTGACTAAATTTCCGTTTACTACTGAGGGAGCCTAGATGCTGCTCACACATAGACACTTTTTCTGTGGGTGCCTGGACAACGTTATCTGAATTCATAACATGATCCACTTAGAGAGAAGGATCTATATTTTCTCTCAAAATGGATTTCTGGCGTTGCTTAAGATGTCCTGTGCTGGTCTGAGACAACCATTTGGGTCTAGGAGGTATGCTAGAGAGCGTATAGGAGACCTGTGCCCTGGTGGAATGGCCTCTGTCAATACACAGTACTGTAGGAAATCTCAACTAGCTCTCAAGTCCCATGTTTAGGCAACTGAATCCCACCCCAAGAGTTCTATTACTGGACAAAGTGCACAGACTACTAAATTGTTGCACATGTGTTCATTTTGATTGAATCCAATGCTTCCAGAGCAATCTGTGATTTAAGTATGACTAGCAATTTGGGTTGCCAGACAACTGTGGAACAAGCTTTGGAGCCTTCTTCCTGAATCTCTCAGAGCCCCAAGAGGTCAGCAGAACCTAGTCAAGTAGTCTAGTTGACTAGTCACAGTAGCCCTGTTCCAGTGCTAGAGATAGAGAAATACATAGAGATAGAAAAATACATAGAGATAACACTGGGTGAAGGAAACCAAAGAGGAAACCAGCTCTACCAAGATAAAAGAAAGAGAATGAATCAGTAGTTTCTGCATATCCTATGCACACTGAACAAAAGCTTTACTTTTATACAGAAAATAAGAGGAAGGCACTAGAGAAATATGAAAAATCCTCTGTACAGAGGTGTATATAGAGCAAGGTGGAATGGACAAGGTTGCAATAACAGGGGCAAGAGATGACAGAAACAATACAAAAAATATATAGAAGCAGAGAAGACCGACAAATAAAAGCTAAGGACAAAGTAAATAAGTAAAATCAGGTAGAAAACAGAGAAGGGCCAAAAGAAAAAAACAAAACAAAACAAAACAAAGACAAGAATGAGGAATGAAGTGTAAGAAAAAAAAAAAGCCACCAAAAAAAAAAAATAATGAACTAACTAAATTGAAATGGTTTTAATGGTTTTAGACATCAAGTATTATGAAATTTATAGATGCTGCTGAAGTTAGGAATAGTATAATCATGGCAATTCTTCTTTTGTTTCCTTTTGTCATTTTGTATCTGCAGTGCTATTACAGACAAAAAACAAAAAGATGATGCAAAGTACTGCTTCCTGATTGTGATCCAGTGAAAGCTGAAATCAAGACAGTAGAGATGTATATACACAATGGATTTTAATTTTATTTTTTTTTTACTATTGTCTATGTAGTCCTGAGGACATACAGCACACCTATAACTTTGCAAAAGGAATGGTGAGAATTCCATCTGTGTGCTGATTACTTTGTAAACAGGAAACTTCATCAGATTTAGTAATTCAAGAACCAAATTCTTTCACTGTTTAGATGAAGTAAAAAAAAAACAAAACAAAACAAAACAAACAAAAAAAAAAACCAGTCAAACAAACAAGACAAATTGAAATACAGTGTGGGAAAAATTTGTAATAAGTATTTCTGTAAAATACACAGGACATTATATGAGCTTAAATAATGTAGTAAGAATGCAAAACAAATTAGCAGTCAGTTGCCACAAACATTTAGTTGATACAAAGAAAACTGGTAGGACTTTTTACACTGATAGTACCATAAATAATCATAGCATGATTTGGTTTGGACAGCACGATTTGGCAAAGTAGCATAGCAACATCTAAAAGAAGAGGCACGATGTTATCTTCTATTGGTTTGGGGGTTTTTTGTTGCTTTTTTTTTTTTTTCATCATTGCTTTGACCATGAAATTCACCCTGAAACTACAGAAGACAATTCTATGAACAACATTTAAAGTTGGCAGTTACAGGAAGTAAAAGGCATCATTTTCAAGATTTCAAGTCCATGTTTTTTAGTTTGTTTGTTTTTCTCCCTATAAAGACATGATATAATATTTTGCTCAAGAACGACATGATGTGAGCTGTTTGTTTTAATTTCCAACCCCTCAAGACTCTTGTCATGGTTTGGCCTCAGACGGCAACAAAGAACCGCGTGCCGCTCTCTTGAGCTTTCCCAATATGTGAAAGAATCGGAAGAAAAAGGCAAAACTCGTGGGTTGAGACAACGGCAATTTAACACAACACCAAAAGGAACAAGAAAA